>QJPP01002513.1:64994-411667 GCA_003996215.1 Jaltomata sinuosa | reverse complement strand
ACTATTCTACAAGTAAATAGAAAGAGTCTACCTACAGTCCCCCGGCCGCCCATACAACCGAGGAACACAAACAAGTGAAAACAAATCCTCCGGCATCCCATACTACCGGAGCGTACAATCAACAAACAGCAAACAAGGGTGGAGCCTCAGACAATGAATGATATGATGCATAAAGATCTCAAGTGAAATGGTATCTCTGTATGTACCTCCTCCGGTACCGATCCGGCCCAGCAGGTAGGTTCCATGGAAAGTCACTGCCCGTATACCTCTACTCCACCGTATACCCTTCCTCCGGGACATGCAGCCCGCAGCCCCAGGCCCGGATGGCAAGTTCCATGGAGGTCTCTGACCCCATTCTAAAACTCAGTATCAAAACATGTCGTCCGAAAGCAAGTCCGATTTCAAGATAGAGACCCAGTCTCGAATATGCATGCCCAGACCCTGTCTAGGACTAAAGTAGTAGGAAAATATCTCAAAAAAAAAACCCTCCAAGGGTGCCCGGGCATAACCGGGTCTAAACAGTAAAAAGTCATCTCGGGTGCT
Organism: Jaltomata sinuosa; assembly: GCA_003996215.1. NCBI lineage: Eukaryota > Viridiplantae > Streptophyta > Magnoliopsida > Solanales > Solanaceae > Jaltomata > Jaltomata sinuosa. Next base: position 411,124 of record QJPP01002513.1, on the reverse strand, counting down.
CGGTCCGACCGAGGCTAAAATTATCTCAAGTAGCAAAAAAACTCAACTAGCACCCCGGCCCTGCCGAGTCTAGCATTAATCGTAAAACTGGTGATTTAAAACATAATTTTACTTCCTTTTACCCAGGAATATTCACAAGTTAAATCAAACCATTTCCAATTTATTCCCATAAAAAAAATGGCCCCCGGGGCCATGCAATGTTTAGAAAATAGTGTCAGTAGGCCCGAAGCCCAAACCGTAGTAAAACATGGATAAAACCTCTTTATATGCATGGAAATGGTATGATCAAACACAATAGTTGTCCAGCAGCTCACAATCAACCTATAGACCCTGCACAGGCTCACAGCTACTCAGCAAGCATACCCAGCCTAGAAGGATAATTCTATGCCCGGGATTCGCGGACATTCCCAAAATCCCACCTTCTATGTTCCAGAGTCAACAAGGCCTCACAGGACCACAAGGGTAAATAAAATATATCGGCAAATGCTACAAGCAACGGAGGAACAAAAGTAGGCGGACATGAATAAAGCGGTCGAGGTCTGTGGTACCAACCTAATAAACCAACCCAAGGATGCCCATTAATACAATTTTATCCTATATATGTGGAGTCTAGGGAAAATAAATCGTAACCTACCTGTCGTCCGACGACAAGCTGCTAGAACGACGATGTCCAAGCTCGAACCACTCCGAGAAAATCCAAAACTAAATCAGACTCGAATTTGGGCTAGAATAACTTGACGTAGATAATTGATTTTCCTTTAAATAACCGAATTGTAAAGTAAATATCTTTCTCCCAAAAATTCTCTTCAACGTGAGTTTCTAAAAACGTGAACCACTCCTTTTGAGAAACAAACGTTCATCTACTAACATTGAAGAATGAAAAGTGAGTAAAAAGTGTGCAGGGGCAGATTAGAATATAAACATAATTAACTTACTATACTACATAAAGTAATCAAATGATGCGTAAGTGGTCAAGTGGCATCCTCTCAATTGATTTAGCAAGGTGTTGTCCACCCACAGTACCTCCACGTGGAGTAGAGGTATTCTTATCCCAAATATTGTTATCCCATTATGTATATATTCGGGTATTGCATAAGTTCGTGGTAAAATAAATATAACTTTTTGAATATATCATAATTAATAGAAAATCATTTCAAATAAAACCTACTATATTATAATAATAAATTTTGACATAACTAAATTTACTATCTCCATTAAAATATTACAATGTATAAAAACCTTATAAAATAAATACATATACAATTATATCGTAACAAAAATATTTTTCATAAACCTTTAAAATATTTTGAAAAGGTAATAATAATATAATTTTCTACCACATTCAACTTTTAAATTAAATATTTTCAAGTACGCATGATTTCGATACTCAAGAACTCTCTTGGAACCCTCCCTTATGTTTTCTCACTGTTTCAGAACTGAAATGGCGTTTTAAAACGTGAAGTTGAGGCTTTAAATCGATTTTGACCCGAACCGGTTCGCGACCCAGTTCGCGACCCGGTTTCTTCCAGACAGTCCGCGGTAAAATAGTCATAACTTTTTACTCCGAGATCAGTTGGACGTGAGGTTTTGTGAGTTGGAAACTAGACTCATAGACCTTCAATTTGGTATTTCGGGGGACTTCTAACTCTTTAAATATTGAGAGAAAAGCTCTGAGACATTTTACCCAAAGTTCAGAAAATTTATTAAAGAAACTTACGATAACTTTTGCCGACTTGCTTGACTTCAAAACTTATCATATGACCAAACAAATGGACCTGGCACCAAAATACCAGTCCCGACAAGCCTTAAATTACTTGGGGCTGCTACAAACAAGCTCTAACGGTACAAGGAAAATGTATACGTGGAAATAACCGGAAGGGTCATTACATCATCCACTACTAAAAAGGACTTTCGTCCTCGAAAGTCAAGGTCAAGGGGGTACCTGAAGGCTCAAACAGTTGCGGATACTGAGCCCGCATATCTCTCTCGATCTCTCAGGTAGCCTCCTTGACTGGACGGTGCCTCCACTGAACCTTAACTACCGGGATCTCTCGAGACCTCAATCTCCTGACATCTCTGGCCAAAATAGCCGCTGGCTCCTCAACAAAGGCTAAACCCTCACCCAACTGAACTGAATCCCACTGCAACACATGGGACTCATCTGGGACATACCGATGCAACATCGAAACATGAAATACAGGATGTATAGCTGAAAACATCGGAGGCAAGGCTAACTGGTAGGCAACGCTACCAACCCTCTGAAGAATCTCAAATGGCCCAACGTACCTGGGGCTAAGCTTGCCCCACCTACCAAATCTCATCACGCCCTTCATGGGCGATACACGGAGAAACACCAAGTAACCGACACTAAACTCCAAGGCACGAAGCCTATGATCAGCATAACTCTTCTGCCTGCTCTGAGCTGCCCAAAGTCTGTCCTGAATCATTCGGACCCGATCTAAGGAATCTCGAAGCATATCTGTGCTCTGTGGCTTAGAACTAAAACCATCAAACCAACCTACCGGTGATCTGCAACGCCTGCCATACAAAGCCTCAAAAGGTGCCATGCTGATACTCGAATGGAAGTTGTTATTATAAGCAAACTCTGCCAAGGGAACAAACTGATCCCAAGAACCTCCAAAGTCAAGAACACAGGCAAGCATGTCCTCCAGAATCTGAATGGTCCTCTCGGATTGGCCATCTATCTGAGGGTGGAAAGCGGTACTAAGATGAACCTCTGTACCCAAATCTCGCTGAATAGCCTCCAGAACTGAGATGTGAACTGAGTGTCGCGGTCTAAAATAATAGAAGCTGGGACCCCATGCAACCGAACAATCTCACGAAGGTAGATCTGAGCTAACCTCTCTGCACCATAAGAAGTCTGAATCGGAAAGAAATGTGCTGACTTAGTCAGCCTATCAACAATCACCCATATGGAATCAAACCCATGAGAAGTACGAGGCAAACCAACAACGAAGTCCATAGTAATCCCTTCCCACTTCCACTCAGGAATGGGAAGCCGCTGCATCAAACCACCAGGTCTCATGTGCTCGAACTTAACCTGCTGACAGTTCAAGCACCGAGATACAAACTCCGCTATATCCCGCTTCATACCACTCCACCAGTAAAGCTACCTCAAGTCTCTATACATTTTTGTTGTGCCAGGGTGAATGGAGTATCTAGTACAATGTGCCTCATGAATTATCAACTAAATCAAATCACTAATCCTCGGAACACAAAGGCGACTATCAAACCTCAGAACCCCATCTAAATCTAGGGTAGCCCGACTGGTCTCACCCTGAACAACCCGATCACGAAGGTCACACAACTGCTGATCCTCAAACTGACGGCTCTGAATATGATCAATCAAAGTAGAACGAACCTCAACACTGGCGAGAACTCTGCTAGGATCTGACAAGTCAAGCCTAACCAAACAGTTAGCCAAGGACTGGATATCCAAGGCAAACGGTCACTCTGAAACTGAAAGAGAAGCTAGGCTACCCATACTCATTTTCTTCCAACTCAAGGCATCCGCAACCACGTTTGCCTTGCCCGGATGATACAGAATAGTGAAGTCATAGTCCTTCAGTAACTTGACCCATCTCCTCTGTCTCGAGTTCAACTCTCACTGACTCGTGATATACTGAAGACTACGGTGATCGGTGAAGATCTCACAGTGAACTCCATATAGGTAATGCCTCCAGATCTTAAGGGCAAAAACTACCGCCGCCAACTCTAAGTCATGAGTGGGGTAGTTGCGCTCGTGAATCTTCAGATGCCTCGATGCATATGCTATTACTCGACCCTACTGCATCAACACACAACCAAGACCAACCCCAGAAGCATCACAGTACATGGAGAAGCTCTGACCCTCAACCAGCAAAGTCAAAACTGGAGTTGAAGTCAATAAGGCCTTAAGCCTCTGGAAGCTATCCTCACACTGATCCGACCACTGAACTGGGACATCCTTCCTAGTCAGCATAGTCAAGGGTGCTTCTATGGAGGAAAATCCCTCAACGAACCGTCTGTAGTAACCTGCTAACCCAATAAAGTTGCGGACCTCAGTAGCAGTAGTAAGTCTAGGCCAATCACAAACCGCAGAAATCTTTCTCGGGTCAACCCTAATCCCATCCTTAGACACCACGTGCCCTAGGAATGCAACTGACTCAAGCCAAAACTCGCACTTTGAGAACTTAGAATAAAGCCGATGATCTCTCAAAGTCTGGAGTATAACCCTCAAGTGCTGCTTATGCTCACCTCCACTACGCAAGTATACCAAGATGTCATCTATAAAAACTATCACAAATGAGTCCAAATACGGGCCAAGAACCCTGTGTATCAAGTTCATAAAGGCTGCGGGGGAATTAGTCAACCCAAAAGACATCACCAGGAACTCATAATGGCCATAACGTATCCTGAATGCTGTCTTAGGGATGTCCTCCGCACTAATCCTCAACTGATGGTAGCCAGACCTCAAATCAATCTTCGAAAACACGACTCAACCCTGAAGCTGGTCAAACAAATCATCAATCCTCGGCATCGGATACCTATTCTTCACTGTCACCCTATTCAGCTGCCAATAATCAATACACATGTGCATCGACCCATCTTTCTTCTTCACGAAGAGAATAGGAGCACCCCACGGTGACACACTAGGTCTAATAAACCCCTTAGCTAACAGATCCTGGAGCTGCTTCTTAAGCTCTCTCAACTCAGCAGGAGCCATACGGTAAGGAGAAATAGAAATGGGCCTGGTGCCCGGCTCTAGCTCAATAGCGAAATCAATATCTCTCTAAGGTAGAAGGCCTGGCAGGTCGGTAGGAAACACATCAAGGAAGTCTCTAACCACAGGAAAAGACTCAGGAGAAGTAGGGTCAGCACTAACATCTCGGACATATGCTAGATAAGCTAAACACCCACGGGAAATCAACTTCCTAGCTCGAAGACAAGAGATGATCCCTGATGGTGCATGGCTAACAGAACCCTGCCACACAACCGGGGATACACCGGGCACAGCTATGGTAATGGTCTTGGCATAACAATCCAAAACCACACGGTGAGGGTATAACCAGTCCATGCCTAGTATCACATCAAAATCTAGCATATCAAGAATCATCAAATCACCCCAAGTCTCTGATTCACCAATAGATAGCATACAAGATCTCACAATCCAATCCACTACTAAAGAATCTCCTACTGGGGTCGAAACAAAAACAGGAACAGATAATGGCTCACTAGCCAACCCCAAACAAGGCACAAAGTAGGCAGATACATATGAACAAGTGGATCCAGGATCAAATAAAGCCATAGCAGACTGATGGCACACAGAAATCGTACCTGTAATCACAGCATCTGAGGCCTCTACCTCTGGTCTCCTAGGGACCATGTAAAACTGACGATGACCTCCACCTGCCCGACTACCATCCCTACCACCTACTCTACCGCGTGGAGCACCACCTCTACTCTGACAACCACCCCCTCTAACCGGGGGCTGAACTGCTCGTAAAGGCTCGACCAGCTGAACTATACCCTACTGAGGGCAGTCTCTAGCAAAATAACCAATCGCACCACAAGTAAAACAAGCCCCTGACGTCCTGCTCAGTCGAGATGAACCAGCAGATCCCGTATGACCACCACGACCTGATGCCCTAGAAACTGTACCCCTCGAAGACTGGCCGCTATAGCCCTGATGGCTGCTCTGACCCTGCCCAAACTGGGTACTACCGAAAGTCTGAAGGGAAGCATGAACCGGTCGGCTGGACTGACCCTGGTGCTGTTGTGGCTGATAACTCCTGCTCCACTGGCCAGAACCTCTACCACCATATCTGGAACCACTGTAGACACCCTGATGTCGAGGCCTCTTATCTCTAGACCCCTGATCATGTCGTTGTAAGTCCTCCACAGTACGGGCATAGTCTACGATAGCCTGAAATAACTGACCACCGGCAATCAATATCTCAGCTGGCTGTCTGATCTCTGGCCTCAATCCCCATACAGATCTGCGAATCCTATCTACCTCGGTAGGAATGATCATAGCTCCAAATGGTGCTAGCTGATGAAAACGGGTCTCATACTCCGAGACAGTCGTAGACCCCTGCATAAGGTGAGTAAACTGCTCCCTGTGACGCTCACAATCACTCTGAGGTATGAACTTGGCCATAAAGGCCTCATAAAACTCATACCAGGTCAAAGGAGGTGACGATGGTGGTCTACAAGCAACCTGGGCCCTCCACCATAACTTCGCTGGGCCCTCCAACTGATAGGTAGTATAGCCAACCCCGTGAGTCTCCAACAAACCCAAATGATGCAACATATCCTCACAGGTAGTAATAAAGTCATGTGGATCCTGTCCAGAAGTATCAGCAAACCTCGGAGGTGCTAACCTCAAAAACCTACCCAACGCCTTCTGCTCTGACTCTGTCATAGCTGGGCGAGGAGCAAGAGGCTGTGCAACCGATCAAACTGAAATGACCTCCGCACGGGGAGCCATAGCAGCAGGCTGTGCTCCTGAGCTCTGTGCACCCAGGGCTGCCCCCTGAGCAGATGTCTGCGCTACCTCAGAAGGTCGCTCTCCAATCACACCCAAAAGCTGTAATAGTAATCCCAGAATATCTGGAGACTGAGCTGCGGCTGGAGCTGGCACAGAAGTGGGCACTGGAGCTGGTACTGGAGCTGGCGCTGGAGCTGGTACTGGAGCTGGTACTGAAGCTGGTGGTACCTGGGCTTCCCCCCTGATCCACATGCTTCTCGGGCTCAATCTCAACTCTAGCAGCTCTAATAGGTGCCACTGCTCGAGGGCGTCCTCGACCCTTAGCTGGAGTGGGAGGCTCATCTCTGCGTGATGCCGATGATCTCGTACGAACCATCTGTGGAAGAATGAAGTAGAACAAATGAGATTTCCAGAAATTTCAAGGGTCCCACGCACGACACAAAAGCAATGAAAGAGTCAAATTTCCTAATCACTGTAACCTCCCAAAGATTGAGTACGGACGTCTCTGCACCGATCTGCAGGACTCTACTAGACATTGGCTCCTATACCGATGACACCGATGAACCTAAAGCTCTGATACCAAGTTGTCACAACCTAATTTCTCGGTCATGATGGCACCTACAACCCCCGGTAGGTGAACCAATCCCCGTAGCCCAGGACAGTTAGTAATGGGCTACTATCTATCAAATAAGGGAACAAGACAAAGAGAATAGATAAAAGGGATATAAATATATACATATGCGGAAACTAAACCAAACCCCAAGACCTGGTATCATAGTATAGAGCCAAAACTACATACATGGAGTGTAAATGATCCAAAACAATATATACAGATGTCTCTGAGTGGTAATAGAGTACATAAAGCAAAAGATAAACTAAAGCTAAGATCCGATCGCCAAGAGCTCACCCTCAGTCTGAAGTATTCCCCAACAGATCTCCAAGCATGAATCACAATGATTTAACGGCGATGGGTCACGCTAGGATCTGCACCCAAGGATGCAGGGGGTAGGGTGAGCACCAAATGCAAAGCATAAGGTACCCAGTAGGTATCATAGGCCAACTGGGCACATATAAGATAAAAGTGTAGTAACAGACAGAATAGAAGCAAGTAGTCACAGAAATCAACGAAAGGTACACATGAACTAGCCCAGAGGGAAATCAACAGAACCACATGTGAGGCTAGCAAGCAAAATATATACACCATAGGCACAGGTGAAAGTAAGAAACAACGCACCTGGGGTCCTTGCAATAATAGTGTATACATAATAAGTTTACGAAATGGACGGTATACTGGTAACCTCAAGTGTAAGAAGAAGAGAGAAAGAGTAATGATAGGCATGCTTAGAGACATGAATCAAGCCCAACTAATCATATCAATCTCAAATCCAGCAACTAACAGTCTAGCTGTAACTAATTTCATAATTAACCGTAACAGGGAACTATTCTACAAGTAAATAGAAAGAGTCTACCTACAGTCCCCCGGCCACCCATACAACCGAGGAACACAAACAAGTGAAAACAAACCCTCCGGCATCCCATACTACCGGAGTGTACAATCAACAAACAACAAACAAGGTTGGAGCCTCAGACAATGAATGATATGATGCATAAAGATCTCAAGTGAAATGGTATCTCTGTATGTATCTCCTCCGGTGCCGATCCGGCCCAGCAGGTAGGTTCCATGGAAGGTCACTGCCCGTATACCTCTACTCCACCGTATACCCTTCCTCCGGGACACACAACCCACATCCCCAGGCCTGGATGGCAAGGTCCATGGAGGTCCCTGACCCCATACTAAAACTCAGTATTAAAACATGTCATCCGGAAGCAAGTCCGGTTTCAAGATAGAGACCCAGTCTCGAATATGCATGCCCAGACCCTGTCCAGGACTAAAGTAGTAGGAAAATATCTCAAAAACCCCTCCAAGGGTTCCCGGGCATAACCGGGTCTAAACAGTAGAAAGTCATCTCAGGTGCTCGGTCCGACCGAGGCTAAAATTATCTCAAGTAGCAAGAAAACTCAACTAGCACCCCGGCCCTGCCGAGTCTAGCATTAATCGTAAAACTGGTGATATAAATCATAATTTTACCTTCTTTTACCCAAGAATATTCACAAGTTAAATCAAACCATTTCCAATTCATTTCCATCAAAAAACGGACCCCCAGGGCCATGCAAGGTTTAGAAAATAGTGTCAGTAGGCCCGAAGCCAAAACCGTAGTAATACATGGATAAAACCTCTTTATATGCATGGAAAGGGTATGATCAAACACAATAGTTGCCCAACAGCTCACAACCAACCTATCGACCCTGCACAGGCCCATAGCTACTCAGCAAGCATAACCAGCCTTGAATGATAATTTTATGCCCGGGACTCGCGGACATTCCTAATATCCCACCTTCTATGTTCCAGAGTCAACAAGGCCTCACAGGACCACAAGGGTAAATAACACATATCGTCAAGTACTACAAGCAACGGAGGAAGAAAAGTAGGCGGACATCAATAAAGCGGTCAAGGTCTGTGGTACCAACCTAATAATCCAACCCAAGGATGCCAGCTAGTACAATTTTATCCGATATATGCTAAGTCTAGGGAGTTTAAACCATAACCTACCTGTCGTCCGACGACAAGCTGCTAGAACGATGATGTCCAAGCTCGAACCACTCCGAGAAAATCCAAAACTAAATCAGAATCGGATTTGGGCTTGAATAACTTGACGTAGATAATTGATTTTCCTTTAAATAAACGAATTGTAAAGTAAATATTTTTCTCCCAAAAATTCTCTTCAACGTGAATTTCTAAAAACGTGAAACACTCCTTTTGAGAAATAAACGTTCAACTACTAACATTGAAGAATGAAAAGTGAGTAAAAAGTGTGCAGGGGAAGATTTGGATATAAATAGAATTAACTTACTATACTACATAAATTAATCAAATGATGTGTAAGTGGCCAAGTGGCAGCCTCTCAATTGATTTAGCAAGGTGTTGTCCACCCACAGTACCTCCACGTGGAGTAGAGGTATTCTTATCCCAAATATTATTATCCCATTATGTATATATTCGGGTATTGCGTAAGTTCGTGGTAAAATAAATATAATATTTTAAATATACCATAATTTATAGAAAATTATTTCAAACAAAACCTACTATATTATAATAATAAATTTTAACATACTTAAATTTACTATCTCCGTTAAAATATTACAATGTATAAAAACCTTATAAAATAAATACATATATAATTATATCGTAACAAAAATATTTTTCATAAACCTTTAAAATATTTTGAAAAGGTAATAATAATATAATTTTCTACCACATTCAACTTTTAAATTAAATATTTTCAAGTACGCACGATTTCGATACTCAAGAACTCTCTGGGAACCCTCCCTTATATTTTCTCACTGTTTCAGAACTGAAATGGCGTTTTAAAACGTGAAGTTGAGGCTTTAATTCGATTTTGACCCGACCCGGTTCGCAACCCAATTTCTGCGAGACAGTCCGTGGTAAAATAGTCATAAATTTTTACTCCGAGATCAGTTGGACGTGAGGTTTTATGAGTTGGAAACTAGACTCGTAGACCTTCAATTTGGTATTTTGGGGGACTTCTAACTCTTTATATATTGAGAGAAAAGCTCTGAGACATTTTACCCAAAGTTCAGAAAATTTATTAAAGAAACTTACGATAACTTTTGCCGACTTGCTTGACTTCAAAACTTATCATACGACCAAACAAATGGACCCGGCACCAAAATACCGGTCCCGACAAGCCTTAAATGACTTGGGGCCGCTACAAACAAGCTCTAACGATACAAGGAATACGTATACGTGGAAATAACCGGAAGGGTCATTACAATGAAAGATCTGATTTCAGATACTGCATTTGATTTTGGAAAGGGATTTAAGATTTGGATATTTGGATACTTTTCACACTTTCTTGTGAAAATATGATGCATTTTTCGAGGTTCTGATTTGGTTAAACTTGCATGCCTGACGAAAAGTTTCAATTTCTCTATTTATGCTAAAGCTGGTCAACAATCAACAGACCCTTTATATAATATTACAAATAGCACATAGGATGTACATGTTTGTCTCAAAAGAGGGTACCTGTCCTAGATGGACCCGGCCCCTGTGCCGAGTCCCACAAGTCAAATGCAAATGATCCAGATAAATGGAGCCTACAAGGGATAACCATGTCTGTGGTTCAATCTTACTAGGTGTAAACCTGATGGAGATTGGTATCTACATTGGCGTACCCGAGAGGACACTCGAGTTAGAGAGGGGCAACTTACCGGTAGAAGTGTTATTCCAGATTCATAGCTTGTTCAAATCTTGCCTAATATGTGTGACTAATAATCCTTCATCAAGTGACAAGACACTCCAGCTTTATCTTAAAATAAAGTAGGATGCATAACTGCATTCCTTCTACCATATTTTCAGAGAACTCAGAGGGGGTGCGCGAGAGAAAATAGTTTATAGTACAGTTCAACAATATCAAAACAGTAATGAGCAGCAAGTAGCACATTAGTCCCGCATACACAACAGATCAAAATAATTAAAGCAAGTACAAGCCAATATCATAAAGCTCGAATTCTGGTTGTTCCCAGCGGAATCGCTAGAGATGTCACACCCCCTTTTCGCGAGTTTTTCCAATTAAAGTGACAATATTGAATAGGGATTATTTTATTTATTTAACAAAGTTACCACTTGCAATTGAGTTCTAATGGTGTTTTAAGTCATCTTTTTGAATCTCCAATCAAAAGAAAATGACTCTTTATTTTAGTCTACGAAAACAAAAGATCGAGTAAGAAATTCTATTGACCGAGGGAAAGGTATGAGGCACCCCTCGAGTCCTATGGTTTTATCATGGTCAATTTTATCAACTTATACTTATCTTAAGTTATTTTTGGATAAATTATGTTACAGGTATGATTTGCCCATACTTTTAATTGCTAAATATTTTATTGGTTCCAACATAGATGCGTAATCATATTCTTGGTCTGAATTTTATTGAGATTGTAATGACCCTTCCGGTAATCTTCATGTTTATGCTTTCTTTGTACTGTTAGAGTTTTCCTGTAGCGACCCCAAGTCATTTATGACTTGCTGGGATTGATAGTTTGGTGCCCTAGTCGTTCGTTTGGTCGTTTTGGACATTTGCCTATTTTAGAGCCAAAACTTAGAATATTGTTGACTTTAGTCAATATTCCTGGCATACATTCTTGGAATCAAATTCTAACAGTTCTGTTAGCTCCAGAGGGTTGAGTTTGGTCTAGCTAGACCCTTGGTCGGGTTCTGGGAGCTTTCGGTTTTGTTTTGTCTTAGTTTCTGTGTTTTAGCTAAGTTGAACACGAAAGTTTGACTTTGGTCAACATTCAAAGAAGACTGCCTCGGGTGGAAATTTTGATAGTGTTGTCAGCTCTAGAATGTTGACTTTGCGCTAGAGGGACCTTTGGTTTGAGTCCCCAGGCTTCCGGACTTGTTTTAGGCCTTGGTGTTCCATTTTGGAAAGTTTGGCCAAAGTTGGTTCTTGGGCGTGGGGCTCAATTTTTGTGCTATCAACCTCCGTTTGGTTTTTTGTTGATTTTGTTGAGTTCGGAATGCCGTTTTTAGTCGAATAGCTCTGCTCATTTGTGTTTGCGGGGCGCCGGATGTGTTCTCGAGGGTCTATCAGAGAAAATTCTAAGTTGAAGTTTGTTGTTGGCAGCTGGTTCTATTATGGCACTAGCATAGCCTTTGCGTATACGGTGGCCACCCGCATTTGCGTAGGCATATGCTAGCCGCCCCTCTGCGATGCATTCGCATAGGCAATGCCCCAGCTGCATCCGCAGGCCCGCGTACGCGGTAGCCTGGCTGCATTTGCGTCAGGCAGGTGCCTGGACTGGCCAGCGCTTGGCCTTTGCATGCGCGCCGGCTGCCTGCGTTCGCGTGCCCGCATAAGCGGTGTCTGGTTGCGTTCGCGTAGGCACGCTTGGCAGCATTTAAATTGTTCCTTCTTCTTCTTTCCATATTTTCAAAACCCAACTCGTTTTCTCCATAGCTACCAGCTCCTAAACACCACCTTTCTCAACTTTTGACCACCAAATTCCTGGGGAAATTACACCATAGCATCGTGGTCATTTCTCGTCAATTTAATTCGGTAAGTTTGTTACTAAAATTCTGATTCTTCATTCTTTAAACACTCACCATTGTTGCCCTTGTCTCAAAGCTCAAAAATTATTATTGGTTCTGCCCTCTTATGAATTGCATGCTCATGGGATCATTCAAATTCTCATCCTAGGTGTAGTTCCCTAGTTATGGTAAGTGCTTCATGCTAAATTCCCGATTTTCTTTTCCTTCAATTCCCTTCTTGATCCTTGAACTTGGTGGGCTGTTTTTGAGCTTGAACCCTTGCTCAATTGCCCTAATTTTTGGGCATGCACCCATGTTATCATCGGAATCATCTTGTACGCTTTAATTTCTGGCCTCGGGTTGCGAGACCCACGGGCCCATCGAGAACCCAATTTTTCAACCCCCGCTATAAATATAGCAATATGGGTATCAGTTGACTCGTTTTAATGTGTTATTCATGTTTTTGATAGTTTAATTTTTGTTTGGGGTTTCTCGGAGAAATTCGGGCTTAGATATCATTGTCCCAGCAGATTATCATCAGACGACAGGTAGGTTACAGTCTAAACTCCCTAGACTTAGCATATATCGGATAAAATTATACTAATTGACATCCTTGGGTTGGGTTATTAGCTTGGCACCACAGACCTTGACCACTTTTCCATGATTCGCCTCATTTTTTCCCTCCGTTGTATGTAGTATTCTTCGTACTTGATATTATCACTGTTATGGTCCTGTGTGGCCTTGTTTGACTCTGGACCATAGATGGTGGGCTATTCAGGGGTGTCCATGGGTCCCAGGTATCGTTATTGCGATATTATGCTGGCTATTTGTGATATAGTGTGATAGGAGACTGTGCAGGGCCGATAGGTTATTTGTGAGCTGTTGGGCAGCTATTTGTGTTGATCATGTCATTTCCATGCATATAAAGGGGATTCCTACTACATCTTAATATGGTTTTGGCTTCAAGCCTACTAGTACTGATTTTCTAAACTTTGCATGGCCCTAAGGGCCTGTTTTCGATAGAAATGACTTTGGAATGGTTTTGACTTAACATGTTGATCTTCTTGGGGTAAAAGAGGGTTAAATTATGATTTCTATCACCCGTCTAACTACTATTTCTAGGCTCGGCCAGGCCGTAGTGCTAGTTGAGTTTTCTTACTGATTTAAGATGGCATTAGCCTCGGTCGAACCGAGCACTAGAGATGCTTTACTACTTTTTTAGACAAGGTTATTCCCGGGCACCCTTGGTGGGGTTTTCGAGACATTTTTCCACTGTTTTAGACCTAGACAGAGTCTGGGCATGCATATTTGAGACTTGGGTCTCCAGTTTGAATTTGGACTTACTCCGAACGATATTTTCAATATTGATTTATAGTATGGGGTGGTTCGGGACCTCTATGGACCTTGTTGTTTTGTGACTGGGCTTTAGGCTGCGTGTGTCAGAGGAGGGGTGTACTGTGGAGTAGAGGTACACAGGCAGTGTCCTTCCATAGAACCTACCTACTGGGCCTCAGGTGCTGGAAGAGGTACATACAGGGTTACTATTCCACTCGGTTTTCATCATGCATAATACTACTCATTTGTGTGAGGTTCCACCCTTATTTTGTTGTTTGCTGAGTGTACGCTCCAGTAGTATGGGATGTCGAAGATTTTGTCTTCACTTGTTTGTGTTCCTCGGGGTTATGGGTGCCCGTGGGACTGTAGGTAGACTTATGATATCTATTTCGCACAATTGTGGCTCTTATGACTCTAGATATTAATTAAGTTATGCTTGGGTTTCAGTTGTTAGCTCTTGACCTGAGATTAGTAGGCTTATTGGGTTATTGTATCTTGTATTCGAGCATGATTATTATTATCTTTTCTTCCTCTTTCTATCCACTGAGGTTAACGGTATACCGCCTACTTTCTAAATCTCCCTTTATTTACTTGTTGTTGCGAGGAGCCTGGGTGCGTGCTTCTTTTCTCATCTGCAATGCATATTCTAGTAGCTAGCCATGTGTGTTGTTTCTTGCTTGTATCCTTTTTGTGCTAGCTTCCATGTGTTCATTCATTGCCTTTTGTGACTATTTGTTTCTATTCTGTCTATTGCTGCTCTTTTATCTTATATGTGCCCAGTCGGCCTATGATACCTACTGGGTACCTTATACTTCACATTTGGTGCTCATACTACACTCTGCATCTTCTGGTGCAGATCTTAGTGTGGGCTATTGTTGTTAGCTCATTAGAGACTCGTGCGAAGAGCAATTTTTGGGATATCTTTGGACTGAGGGTGTGCTCTAGACGATCGGATCTTAGCTTTTAGTTTATCTTGTGTTGTATGTACTCTACTACCATTCAGAAACATTTGTATGTATATATTATTTTGGATCGTTATACTCTGTTGATGTAGTTCTGGCTCTATACTTTGATACCAAGTTTTGGGATTCGGTTTAGCTTCCGCTTATGTTTATATTTATTCCTGTAATTACTTTCTTAAGCTTTTTTTCCCTTGATTTCGCTTACTTATAGCGTTCTTCCGCTATATTGTTAGATGGTAGCCCATTACTCACTATTCTGAGCTACGGAGATTGGTTTGCCTACTGGAGGTTATAGGTGCCATCATGACCGAGAAATTAGGTCGTGACAGCTGGTATCAGAGCCTAGGTTCACTGGTATAATCGTTACAGGAGCCAATGTCTAGTAGAATTCTGCAGATCGGGGTGGAGACGTCCGTACTCAATCTTTGGGAGGCTATAGTGACATCCTAGGAAATATGACTCTCTTATTTGCTTCTGTATCGTGCGTAATCCTTGGGAGTTTCTTGAAATCTCACTTGTTCTTATTCATTCTTCTATAGATGGCTCGTATGAGATCATCTACGTTGGGTGGATATGAGCCTCTGACTCCAGCTAGGGGCCGGGGAGGTCGTAGAGGTAGGGGTCGAGGAAGTTCCCGAGTAGCGGTACCTGCTAAAGTTTCTAGGGTTGAGAGAGGGCCCGGTTATGATTACAAGCCAGAATTTGTTGCCGAGTAGCATGTGTTCCAGGGGGCAGCCCAAGTACCACCAGCTCCAGTACCACTTTGAGTATCACCTCTTGTGTCAGCTTCAGCCCAAGCTTAGTCTTCAGATATTCGGGGTCTACTATTACAGCTGTTGGGTATGATTGGGGAGCATCCTTCAAAGGTACCACTGATATCTGCTCAGGGGGCAGCCCTGGGTGCACTGAGTTCAGGAGCGTAGCCTGCTACGGCGGCTTCCCATGCCGAGGTTATTTCGATTCCATCAGCTGCATAGCCTCTTGCTCCTCGCCCAGCTATGACAGTTGGGGAGCAAAAGGCCTTGAGTAGATTTTTGAGATTGGCACCACCAAGATTCGCTGGTACATTGGGCCAGGATCCAAATGACTTCATTACTACTTGTGAGGACATGTTGCACCATTTGGGGTTGTTTGAGCCTCATGGGGTTGGCTATACTAAATACCAGCTGGAGGGCCTAGCAAAGTTATGATGGAGGTCCCAGGTTGCTTGCAGGCTATCGTCGTCACCTCCTTTGACTTGGTTCGAGTTTTATGAGGCCTTTATGGATAAGTTCCTACCTCAGATCAACAAAGAGCGTCAGAGAGAAGAGTTCACTAGTCTTTCTCAGGATTCTATGATCCTCTCAGAGTACGAGACCCGTTTCCATCAGCTTGCTCTATTTTGGGCCATAATTATGCCTACTGAGTCTAACAGGGTTCGTAGATTTGTTTGGGGACTACAGAGGGAGTTGAGAGGCCCTTTAGAGATATTGGTTATTAGTGGTCGATCATTCTAGGCTATTGCAGACTATTCCCATATTGTAGAGGATTTGTGTCGCCATGACACCAGGGTCAGAGATAAGAGGCCTCGATATCAGGGTGGCTACAGTGGTTCCATACAGGGTGGTAGAGGTTCAGGCCAATGGGGTCGAGGTTATCAGGCACAGTAGTATCAATGTCAGACTAGTTGATCGATTCAGGCATCACTCCAGGCATCTGGTCCTCAGTTTGAGCAGAGTTAGGGAAGTCAGCTTGGTCATAATAGTCAGCCCTCGAGAGGTACATATTCTTGGGCATCAGGCCGTGGTGGCCATATGGGTTCCGTTGGTTCATCCCGATAGAGTAGGTCATTAGGGGATTGTTTTACTTGTGGTGTGGTTGGTCATTTTGCTAGAGATTGCCCCAAGTAGGGTACAATTCAGCCAGCTACCCCGCTGACTCAGCTTATTCACTCAGTTCAGCCACCAGCTCAAGGAAGTGGTGGTCAGGCTAGAGGTGGTGCTCCACGTGGTATAGCAGGTGGTAGGGATGGCAGTCGGGCAGGTGGAGGTCATCATCAATTCTATGTGGTCCCTGGGAGAGCAGAGGCAGAGGCCTTGGATGCTGTGATTATAGGTATGATTTTCGTATGTCATCAGCCAGCTTATGCTTTATTTGATCCTGGATCCACTTATTCATATGTATCAGCCTACTTTCTGCATTGTTTAGGGTTGGCTAGTGAGCCGTTATCTGTGCCTATTTTGATTTTGACCCCAGTAGGAGATTCTTTAGTAGGGGATCGGATTGTGAGATCTTGTTTGATATATGTTGGTAATTTGGAGACTTGGGGTGATTTGATGATCCATGATATGTTAGATTTTGATGTGATACTGGGCATAAACTGGTTATCCCATCACCATTCAGTTTTGGATTTCTATGCCAAGACCATCACCATAGCCGTGCCTGGTGTATTCCCAATTGTGTGGCAGGGTTCTATCATCCACGCACCGGCTGGGATCATCTCTTGTCTTTGAGCTAAGAAGTTGATATCCGTGGGTGTTTAGCTTATCTAGCATATGTCCTAGATGCTAGTGCTGACCCTTCATCTCCTGAGTCTATTCCTGTGGTTAGAGACTTCCTACATGTGTTTCCTACCGACCTTCCAGGCCTTCCACCTGAGAGAGATGTTGATTTTGCCATTGAGTTAGAGCCGGGCACCAGGCCTATTTCCATTCCTCCTTACCGTATGGCTCTAGCCAAGTTGAGAGAGCTTAAGGAGCAGCTCCAGGACTTATTAGCTAAGGGGTTCATTAGACCGAGTGTGTCACCTTGGGGTGCTTCTGTTCTCTTTGTAAAGAAGAAGGATGGGTCTATGTGGATGTGTATTGATTATCGGCAGTTGAATAAGGTGATAGTAAAGAATAGGTATCTGATGCCGAGGATTGATGACTTGTTTGATCAGCTTCAGGGTTCAGCCATGTTTTCGAAGATTGATTTGAGGTTCGGCTACCATCAATAGAGGATTAGGGAGGAGGACATCCCTAAGACAACATTCAGGACACGTTATAGCCATTATGAGTTCCTGGTGATGTCTTTTGGGTTGACTAATACCCCCGCAGCTTTTATGGACTTGATACATAGGGTGCTTATCCTGTACTTGGATATGTTTGTGATAGTCTTCATTGATGACATCCGGATATACTCGAGGAGTGGATATGAGCATAAACAGCACTTGAGGGATGTACTTCAAACTTTGAGAGATCATCGGCTTTATGCCAAGTTCTCAAAGTGCAAGTTTTGGATTGAGTCAGTTCCATTCCTAGGGCATGTGGTGTCTAAGAATGGGATTAGAGTGGATTCGGGTAAGATTTTAGCGGTTCGTGATTGGCCTAGACCTACTACTCCTACCGAGGTTCGCAGCTTTGTTGGGTTAGCCGGGTACTGCAGGAGGTTTGTTGAGGGATTTTCTTCTATAGAAGCACCCTTGACTATGCTGACTAGGAAGGATGTTCCATTCCAGTGGTCGGATCAGTGCGAGGATAGCTTTCAAAGGCTTAAGGCCTTGTTGACTTCAGCTCTAGTTTTGACTTTGCTGCTTGAGGGTCAAAGTTTCTCCATGTATTATGATGCTTCAGGGGTCGGTCTTGGTTGTGTGTTGATGCAGTAGGGTCGTGTGATTGCAAATGCATCAAGGCAGCTTAAGGTTCACAAGCGTAACTACCCACCCATGATTTAGAGTTAGCAGCGGTAGTTTTTGCGCTCAAGATTTAGAGGCACTACTTTTATGGAGTTCAGTGTGAGATATTCACCGACCACCGTAGTCTTCAGTACATTACGAGTTAGTGAGAGTTGAACTCGAGGTAGAGGAGATGGATTGAGTTGCTGAAGGACTACAATTTCTCTATTCTATACTATTCGGGCAAGGCAAATGTGGTAGAGGATGCCTTGATTCAGAAGTTGGCGAATATGGGCAACCTAGCTTCACTTTCATTTTCTAAGCGACCATTAGCCTTGGACATCCAGTCCTTGGCTAACTATTTGGTTAGGCTTGACTTGTCAGATCGTATAGAGTTCTTGCAGTATTGAGGTTCTTTGTACTCTAGTTGATCATATTCAGAGCCGACAGTTTGAGGATCAGAGTCTGTGTGACCTTTATGAATACGTCATTCGGGGTGAGGCCAGCCAGGCTACTTTGGGTTTCGATGGTATTCTGAGGTTTGGTGGTCGACTTTGTGTTTTGAGAGTTGGTGATTTGATTCAGTTGATACTCCGTGAGGCACACTATTCTAGATACTCCATTCATCCTGGTGCGGCAAAGATGTATAGGGATTTGAGGCAGCTTTACTGGTGGAGTGGTATGAAGCGAGATATAGTGGAGTTCGTATCTCGGTGCTTGAACTGTCAGCAGGTTAAGTTTGAGCACAGGATACCTGGTGGTTTGATGCAGTGACTTTCCATTCCTGAGTGGAAGTGGGAAGGGATTACTATGGATTTCATAGTTGGTTTGCCTCGTACTTCTCGAGGTTTTGATTTCATTTGGGTGATTGTGGATCTGCTGACTAAGTCAGCCCATTTCTTGTCGGTTCAGACCTCCTATGGTACTGAGAGGTTAGCTCAAATATACATTCGTGAGGTTGTTTAGTTGCACGGCATCCTAGCTTCTATCATTTCAAATCGCGGCACTCAGTTCACATCTCTGTTCTAGAGAGCTATACAGAGGGATTTGGGTACAAAGGTTTAGCTTAGTACTACTTTCCACCCTCAGACAGATGGCCAGTTTGAGAGGACTATTCAGGTCCTGGAGGACATGCTTCGGGCATGTGTTCTTGACTTTGGAGGTTCATGGGATCAGTTTGTTCCCTTGGCCGAGTTTGCATATAATAATAGCTTTTATTCGAGCATCGGTATGGCACCTTTTGAGGCTTTGTATGGTAGGCATTGCAGATTGCCGATTGGTTGGTTTGATGGTTTAGAGTCTAGACCCCAGAGTACAGATCTACTTCAAGATTCCTTAGACCGAGCATGTGTGATCCAGGATAGACTTAGAGAAACTCAGAGTAGGAAGAAGAGCTACAGTGATCATAGACTTCGTGCCTTGGAGTTCAGTGTTGGTGACCTGGTATTCCTTTGAGTATCGCCCATGAAGGGCGTGATGAGATTCGGTCGGCAAGGCAAGCTTAGCCCCAGGTTCATTGGGCCAGAGGGTTGGTAGTGTTGCCTACATGTTAGCTTTGCCTTAGATGTTTTTAGTTGTGCATCCCATTTTTCATGTCTCCATGCTGCGCCGGTATGTTCCAGATGAGTCTCATGTGTTGCATTAGGATTCAATTTAGTTAGATGAGAGTTTATCCTTTGATGAAGAGCCGATAGCTATTCTGGCCAGAGATATCAGGAGATTGAGATCTTGGGAGATTTTGGTTGTGAAAGTTCAGTGGAAGCATCGTCCGGTCGAGGAGGCTACTTGGGAGATCGAGAGTGAGTTACGTGCTCAGTATCCGCAGTTGTTTAAGCCTTCAGGTATTCCCTTTCTCTTGACTTCAAGGAGTAAAGTCTTTTTAGTAGTGGATGTTGTGATGATCCTGCTGGTCATCTTCGTGTTTACGCTTTCTTTGTACTTATAGAGCTTTCCTGTAGTGACCCGAAGTCATTTATGACTTGCTGGGAATGATATTTTGGTGCCCTAGTCATTCATTTGGTCATTTTGGTCGTTTGCCTATTTTAGAGCCTAAACTTCAAATATCATTGACTTTAGTCTACATTCCTGGTAAACATGCTCAGAATTAAATTCTGACAGTTTCGTTAGCTCTGGACCATGGATTTTGGTCTAGGTGGACCCTTGGTCGGGTTTTAGAAGCTTTCAGTTTTGTTTTTTCTTGGTTTCTGTGTTTTAGCCAAGTTGAACTCGAAAGTTTGACTTTGGTCAACATTTGGAGAAGACGGCCTCGGATGGAAATTTTGATAGTGTTGTTAGCTCTGGAATGTCGACTTTAGGATAGAGAGACCTTTGGTTCAGGTTCCGAGGCTTCCAGACTAGTTTTAGGCCTTGGTGTTCCATTTTGTAAAGTTTGGCCAAAGTTGGTTCTTGGGAGTGGGGCCTACTTTTTGTGCTATCGACCTCTATTGGGTTTTTAATCGATTCTGTTGAGTCTAGAATGCCATTTTTAGTCAAATAGCTCTGTTCGTTTGTGTTTGCGAGGCCCCGGATGTGTTCCCGAGGGTTCGTCGGAGAAAATTCTAAGTTGAAGTTTGTTGTTGGCAGCTGGTGCTGCCATGGCACTAGCATAGCCTTCACATATGCGGTGGCCGCTCGCGTTCACGTAAGCATATGCCAGCCGCCCATCTGCCATGCCTTCGCATAGGCGCTACACTGGCTACATCCACAGGCCCGTGTATGCGATAGCCTGGCCACGTTCTCGCAAGGCAGGCTCCTGGCCTGGCCAGCGCTTTTCCTTTGTGTCTGCGCCGGCTGCCCGCGTTCCCATTCCCGCGTACGCGGTGGCCTGGCCGCATTCGCGTAGGCATGTCTGGCAGCACTTAAATTGTTCCTTCTTCTTCCTTCCTCATTTTCAAAACCCAGCTCGTTTTCTCCATAGCTACCAGCTCCTAAACACCACCTTGCTCCACTTTTGACCACAAAATTCCTGGGGAAATTACACCATAGCATCGTGGTGATTTCCCGTCAATTTAATCTGGTAAGTTTGTTACTAAAATTTTGATTCTTTATTCTTTAAACTCTCACCATTGTTTCCCTTGTCTCAAAGCTTGAAAATTGTTATAGGTTCTGCCCTCTTATGAACTGCATGCTCGTGGGATCATTCAAATTCTCATCCTTGGCGTAGTTCCCTAGTTGTGGTAAGTGCTTCATGCTAAATTCCCGATTTTCTTTTCCTTCAATTCCCTCCTTGCTCCTTGAACTTAGTGGGCTATTTTTGAGATCGAACCCTTGCTCAATTACCCTAATTTTTGGGGCATGCGCCTGTGTGATCATTAGAATCATCTTGTACGCTTTCATTTTTAGCCTCGGGTTGCGGGACCCACAGACCTGCCGGTAACCCAATTTTTCAACCCCGCTATAAATATAGCAATGTGGGTATCATTAGACTTATTTTAATGTGTTATTCATGTTTTTGATAGTTTGATTATCGTTCAGGGTTTCTTGGAGCAATTTGGGCTTGGATATCGTTGTCCAGCAGCTTGTCATCGGACGACAGGTAGGTTATGGTCTAAACTCCCTAGACTTAGCATATATCGGATAAAATTGTACTAATTGACATCCTTGGGTTGGGTTATTATCTTGGCACCACAAACCTTGACTTCTTTTTCATGATTCGCCTCGTTTCTTCTCTATGTTGTATGTAGTATTCTTTGTAGTTGATATTATCACTCTTATGGTCTTGTGTGTCCTTGTTGGACTCTAGACCATAGATGGTGGGCTATTCAGGGGTGTTCGTGAATCCCGAGCATCGTTATCGCGATATTATACCGGCTATCTGTGTTGTAGTGTGATTGGAGACTGTGCAGGGCCGATAGGTTATTTGTGAGCTGCTGGGCGGCTATTTGTGTTGATCATATCATTTACATGCATATAAAGGGGATTCCTACTACATCTTACTACGGTTTTGGCTTCAGGCCTACAAGTACTGATTTTCTAAACTTTGCATGACCCTGGGGGCCCGTTGTCGATGGAAATGACTTTGGAATGGTTTCGACTTAACATGTGGATCTTCTTGGGGTAAAAGAGAGGTTAAATTATTATTTCTATCACCCATCTTACTACTGTTGCTAGACTCGATTGGGCCGTAGTGCTAGTTGAGTTTTCTTATTGATTTGAGATGGCTTTAGACTCGGTGGAACCGAGCACCAGAGATGTTTAACTACTTTTTTGGACCCAGTTATTCTCGGGCACCCGTGGTGGTGTTTTTGAGACATTTTTCCACTGTTTTATACCTGGACAGAGTCTAGGCATTCATATTTGAGACTTGAGTCTCCAGCTTGAATTCGGACTTACTCCAGATGATATTTTCCATATTGAGTTATAGTATGGGGTCTGGGACATCCATGGACCTTTCCATTCTGAGCCTGGGGATTTGGGCTGCGTGTGTCGGAGGAGAGGTGTACGGTGGAGTAGAGGTACACAGGCAGTGTCCTTCCATGGAACCTACCGACTGGGCCCTCATGCGCCGGAGGAGGTGCATACAGGGTTACTATTCCACCTGATTTTCATCATGCATCATACTACTCATTTGTGTCGGGTTCCAGTTTTGTTTGCTATTTGCTGAGTGTACGCTCTGGTAGTATGGGATACCGGAGGGTTTGTCCTCACTTGTTTGTGTTCCTGGGGGGTATGGGCGCCCGTGGGACTATAGGTAGACTTGTGATTTCTATTTCGCACTATTGTGGCTCTTATGACTCTGGATATTGATTAAGTTGTGCTTGGGTGTCCATTGTTAGCTCTTGACTTGAGATTAATAGGCTTATTGGGTTATTGTATCTTGTATTCGAGCATGATTATTGTTATCTTTTCTCCCCTTTTCTATCCATTGAGGTTACCGGTATACCGCCTACTTTCTGAATCTCCCTTTCTTTACTTGTTTTTGTGAGGATCCCAGGTACGTGCTTTTTTTCTCACCTGTGATGCATATTCAAGTAGCTAGCCACGTGTGTTGTTTCTTGCTTGTATCCCTTCCGTGCTAGCTTCTGTGTGTTCATTCGTTGCCTTCTGTGACTATTTGTTTCTATTTTGTCTATTACTGATCTTTTATCTTATATGTGCCCAGTCGGCCTATGATACCTAATGGGTTTCTTATGCTTCACATTTGGTGCTCATACTACACTCTGCAGCTTCTGGTGCAGATCCTAGTGTGGGCCATTGCCTTTAGCTCATTGGAGACTCGTGCGAAGAACCATTTTTGGGATATCTTTGGACTGAGGGTGAGCTCTAGATGATCGGAGCTTAGCTTTTAGCTTATCTTGTGTTGTATGTACTCTACTACCATCTGGACACATATGTATGTATATATTGTTTTGGATCGTTGTGCTCTGCTAATGTAGTTCTGGCTCTATACTATGATATTAGGTTTTGGGGTTCGGTTAAGCTTCCGCTTATGCTTATATTTATTCCTGTAATTACTTTCTTCAGCTTATTTTCCCTTGCTTCCACTTACTTATATCGTTCTTCCGCTATATTGTTAGATGGTAGCCCATTACTAACCGTTCTGGGCTACGAGGAATGGTTCTCCTACTGAGGGTTGTAGGTGCATCATGACCGAGAAACCGGGTCGTGACAGAGAATTATTTATTAACAATTTGGCCAAAGTGCGTAACCGAATCCTTAAAATTTTATTTTTATTATTTAATTATTTTTAGAGCGTCTCAAAAAAAATGTGTAACCGTATTCTTAATAGAAACAAGATTTTATTATTATTACTTTTATTCATTTTACCGTGCCTAAATCTCGTCGAGTATTTAGAGGCATTTGTTCATCTCTTGTAAACTTGAGATAATTTTTTTTATTTTTTTACTCTTTTTCTTTCAATTTTGCAAAGAGCTTTGGATTAATCCGCAACTCATTTCACTCCCTCGCAATTGATTTTTTTTCTCTTTTTTATCAATTGTGATAGATATTGAATAGATTCATAACCCATCTCGCTCAAACTCACTATATTAATCGATTAAGCCATAAATATTGTCTAGGCCCAAAGTGTTATCATGAAAATAGTGCCAAGGACCTTGTGTTCATCGAGAAACCTAAGCAATAACTAACCCCCCAAAAAATTATATTGTCGCTATTAATACAAAATAAACATAAAGTGAGCTAAATATTATCAAAATAAAGAAAAATAATAATTTATACCAAAAAAATTATAATATATCATCATAGCATCACACTATTATCTACGTACTAAATCTGAACATCATATTGTTGTTATATAACAAATGATGCTGAAGCCATTTAATCTCACACGTAAATTTTTAAACCAAATATTAATGTAAAAAAAAACTCAGGAAGCCTCTTGTATATATCATTTACCAAATATATGATACTTGACAAAGAAACTAAAAATGATTATACAAGTATTCAAAGAAAACTCCATACATGAGTATTCTTTGTTCACGATTTATTTAGGCAACTAAAGATATCTTAGACCCTAGTTAAGCATGGTCCCTAAGCATGTAACTAATATGTATATATGGTATTGTAATTAACTTAAGAAAAATCTCATTCAAACTTCAACAATTTCACAATGCATAACACCAAGTTATATGCATTTTTATTTATCAAGAACATGAAAAAGTCATTAACTTTTGGCACAAACTTAAAAAAAAACTAAATCTAAGAGGGATCTCAATCTAGCAGTTCCCTTTCCAGTTAGACGATATTTTTATTTCTATTCTATATCATGTTCTAAGCCAATATGAGAAACCAATAGAATCTACATTAAATCAACAACTCAAAATTAACTAAGTAAAATTTCATAAACTTATGTATATTGATAAAGAGTTGTGTCTGATTTGTGTGTTTCTCTTGCTTACGCTCTATTGTAATGAACCTCTAGGTTATTTTCTTCATTTTCATGTGTTTTTAGTATTTTAAATTTTTTCACAGTGGCTACAGCTCATTTGTGACTTGTTGGAACTAACAGTTTGGTTCTCGGGTAGCTCGTTTGTGTTTTAAGTCAGTTTTCCTATTTTGAAACTCTTAAAGTTGAAAGAGTTGACTTTGGTTAATATTCAGAGTAAATGGGCTCAGATGAGAATTCTGTCAACGTTGTTAGCTCGGGAGCATGGACTTTGGGCTAGTGGGACCTTTGGTTTGGGTCCCGAGGCTTCCGTACTCATTTTAGGCTATTAGTTGGTTTGGGTTAAAATGGAGGTTTTGGGTGTGGGATCCACTTTTTATCAAAATAATCTCCTGTCACGCCACGAGTCTACACTAGATGTGACACGATGCTTAGAGTCACAAGTGACCCCAAGTTAACCCATGGTATGGCATATACTAAGCAATCTAAATAATAATGATTAAGTGAAAGCTAAACTGATTAAAATATAAGTTTTAGAATTTAAGCTGAAAATCTTTGAACGTAATATAAGTCTTAAAAGAAAAAAAATTAACTGAATAAGTTGAATTCTGACCTATGTCTGAAAGCCTCTAGTAATGATGAGTTGATGGGACAAGCCCCAAGCTAACTCCAAAATACTGAAAAGCGAATTAAGCTAAGAGAAAACATCACAAAATTCCATCCGCGGGTGATGAGGACTCACCTCTAGTAGTCGCTGAGATGATGCTGAATCAAACTAATCGTGATGCTGAGTCTGAGAACCTAAACCTGCATCATGATAAGATGCAACACATAGAGTATGCGGTCAGTACTTTGAATGTACTGAGCATGTGGGATATGCAAGGCTAAATATATATAACTGAACATGTTAAAATACTGATAAGCTGTTAAACTTTGACTGAAGTTTTAGTGCAAAGGCCCAAACATAATCATGCATAAAATATGTAATGCAGGAATATTCTAAAAATACATACTAAAATAGTAAAACTGAACTGAGGGCCTAGTACATATTTGTTGAGTCTAATTTTGTAGGAGAGTTTGTTAGCCGACATCCACCACGTGAGCTAAATATGGAGATGACCCAATATACTTTGTCAGGGTATAAAGGCATAGCTGGCATGATCACTAGTTCATAGGCCCAACTGAGGGGCTAAATAAACCTATGGTGGTAGTAGTTCTAGGACTTTGGGTAAACTGGGCCCTAGTCCAACTTGGTGCTAAGTAGTACTCCAAAAAACTGAATACAGTTAGCTCATTAAACTTTGAAGTTCGGGAATGCTGCATCAGAACTTAACTGTCTGAAATCATTATTTTTTGAAAAGTTGTAGACTGAAAACTGACTGATTTCATGCTTAAAACTGAGTGCTAATAATCTAGGTTAAATTCTAAACCAATTCTCCTGAAAATACTACAATTTAGGCTAAATTCTTTATTTCACAAAGTTCTTGCAAAAGCTCATACAAATCATTGAAAACATAGTATCAGTCTTCTAAAACAGGATATAAATTATATAGGAATCATAAGGACTAAATTCTATTAAAATTTGCATGATTAGGTAAGACCCTAGTTTCATAAAACCATAGGTTTGAAAATAGAGACTGAGGTTTTAGGCATAAGGGTGAAAAAGACTCTTACTGAATACCCACATACCTGAATGCAGAAAATCTTTAACCAAGAATGGAGTCTGAAGCTTTGGATAAGAAAGCCCTAGTCTGGATACTGAAAGAGTTTATTTTCTTTTCTCTGAAACTTAGTCAATGAAATAAGGGAGAATTATTCTAAAACTGACTAAAACTCCTCAAAATTATGCAAAAAATAACTTAGCTTAGGATTTAAAAGAGTGGAAAAAGACTAGAATACCCCTGAATTAAAATTTAAAGTTACAGAAAATTTCTGCCCGACGGCCTGTCCCACAGCCTATCGGACATGCCATGGCCTATGGTGGGGATCATCGGGTTGGGATTGGCTTGTCTAGTCTTATGGACTATTCCCATGGTTGTGTCCCATAGCTCGTGGGACCTTCCACGATGCATGGCCTTGGCCATTGGGCTGATGGAGGCCGGTTGAGCTACTAGGCATTTCCCACGGTGGGCTCCTACGATGTGTGGTGGCTCTAACAGCTTGTAGGCTAGCTTGTCGGGGTTGAGGAGCTAGAACGATTCCCATGACTGGGCCGACGACCAGTCGGGTCTTCCATAGCCCGTGAGGGTGGCCCATTGGACCTAAAATTTGCAGAATTGAACTGGATTTCTAAGTTTAAACATTGGTTCAAATTCTAAGGTGTTACAATATCTCTCCCTTGGGATCATTCATTCTCGAATGAATACTAAAATAAGCTGAGATGGTAGGGAAAGAGTAGCAATCCCACCAAACTAAATTCTAAGAGCTGAAGTACTAACACCATGACTGATTTTGAACTAGAATATAGTTGAACTGGAATCATGAGACATGCATGGATGCTGAAAATGGAGGAATAGTTGATGGAACATGAAACCGAGGGGAATTCTAAAGAGAAAACTATTACCTCAAGCTGGAGCTATATCTTAGGGAAAGAGGTGAGGGTACTTGGTCATCACGGCTCCTTTTGCTTCTCAAGTAGCTCCCTCAACTGACTAGTTCCTCCAAAGGACTTTCACCAAACCAACTTCCTTATACCTCAACCTACAAACCTGATGGTCAAGAATCTTAATTGGAACCTCTTCATAAGAGAGGCTTCCTTCACACCCACACTCTCTAATGGCACAGCTAGGGCTGGATCACCAATGCTATTCTTCAATGAGGATATATAAAAGACTGTGTAGACTGATGCTAAGTCTGTGGACAACTCTACCTCATAATCCACCTTTCCAACTCTTCTCAAAATCCTGTAAAGACCTACATACCAGGTACTAAGATTCCCCTTCATACCAAATCTCATAACTCCCTTTATAGGTGAAACCTTCAAAAACACCAAATCATCAACTTCAAATTCTAAGTCTCTTCTTCTTACATCTGTATAGGATTTCTAATGACTCTGAGATGCCTTTAATCTCTCCCTAATGATATTAACTTTCTCCATAGTCTCATAAACTGAATATTTCCCTATTAATGTTGCTTTACCCATCTCAAACTAGCCAATTGGTGATCTACACCTCCGCCCATAAAGTGCCTCATATGGGGCCATCTGAATACTAAGTAAACTATTATTGTAGCCAAACTCTATCAAAGGTAAGTGATCATACCAATTACCTTTGAAATCAATCACACAATCTCTCAACATATCATCTAAGGTCTAGATGGTACACTCTACCTGGACATTTGTTTACGAATGAGATGTTGTTCTGAGATTCACCTGAGTACCAAGACCTTTCTGAAATGACTTCTAGAACTGAGATGTAAACTGATTTCCCCTATATGAGATGATGGATAAAGGGACTCCATGCAATCTAACTATCTCATGAATGTAGAGTCTGGCATAGTCCTCTACTGAATCTGTTATCTTGACAGCCAAGAAGTGGCCTAACTTATTCATCTTGTCCACTATCACCCAAATTGAATCGTGCTATCTGCGAGTACATGGTAAACCTGTAATGAAGTCCATATTGATCACTTTCCACTTTCAAGTAGGAATGTCAATATCCTGAGTCATACTTCCCGGTCTCTGATGTTCTACCTTTACTTGCTGGCAGTTTGGACACTTGCCAAAAAATCTGCAATTGTTCCTCTTTATTCCATTCTACCAATAAACTTCATGTAGGTCATGGTACATCTTGGTGGCAACAATATGGATAAAGTATCTAGAGCTGTGAGCCTCTGCCAAAATCCGCTGGCTTAACTCATCCACATTAGGAACACATAGTAGACCCTGGTAACAAAGCACACCATATCCCCCTTGGGAGAAAATCTCTACTCTTTGCTGATGGACTGCACACTTCAACTGGTGTAAGATGGAGCACTGTCTTATTTCTCCTTCGCCTCAACTAACAAAAAAGATTTTGACCCATTCTGAACTATAACACCACTATCTGCTGAATATGTAAGGCAAAATCCTAGATGAGCAAGCCCATGAACATCCTTAGCCAATTCCTTCTTTTCTTCTTCTACCTGTGACACATTACCCATAGACAATTTTCTAAGTGCGTCAGCCACTACATTGGTCTTACCCTGATGGTAAAGCACACTTATGTTGTAGTCCTTAAGAAGCTCAAGAAACCTTCTCTAATGAAGATTTAACTCCTTCTGAGTGCACACATATTGGAGGATCTTATGATCGGTAAATACCTCCACATGGACACCATACAAGTAGTGTCTTCAAATCTTCAAGGTAAAAATTGTTGCTGCCAACTCAAGATCATGAGTTGGGTAGTTCTTCTCATGAACCTTAAGATGTCTGGAGGCATATGCAATGACCTTACCATGCTACATCAAAACACATATCAGGCCTACTCTAGATATATCACAATACACAACAAAACCATCTGAACCTTCTGGTAGAGTCAAAACTGGGGTTGCGGTCAATCTAGCTTTCAATTCCTGGAAGTTCTTTCCACACTTATCTGACCATTGAAACTTAACATTTTTTTGAGTCAACCTGGTAAATGGGAAGTTATGGATGAAAACCCCTCAACAAATCTCCTGTAGTAACCAGTCAAACCCAAAAAGCTCTTGATGTCTGTCGGAGAAGTGAGTCTAGGCCAGTTCTTACTGCCTTGAATTTTTGTGAATCTACTCGAATGCCCTCCTTAGACTCCACATAACCCAGAAAAGCAACTGACTACAACCAAAACTCATACTTACTGAACTTAGCAAATAATTGGCAATCCTTGAAAGTCTGCAGCACAACCCTCAAATGGATTGCATGCTCCTCCTCACTCTGCAAGTAGACAAGAATGTCATCTATGAAGACAATGATGAATATATCTAAATACTGCTTAAACACCCTGTTCATCAAGTCTGTGAAAGCTGCAGGATCAGTCATTAGTCCAAAAGACATAACCACAAATTCATAGTGACCATATCGAGTTCTAAAATATATCTTCAAAATGTCACATTCTCTAACTCTGAGTTGATGATAACCATATCCGCGATCGATCTTAAAGAAATAATTGGCACCCTGAAGCTGGTTGAACAAGTCATCAATTCTGGGGATGGGATACTTATTCTTGATTGTGACTTTGTTCAACTGGCAGTGATCAATACACATTCTAAGGGAATCATCATTCTTACGCATGAAGAGGACTGGAGAACCCCATAGAGAGATGTTGGGTCTGATGAATCCATTACCTAGGAGATCTTTACTGATCCTTCAGTTCCTTAAGTTTATTTGGATCCATTCTATAAGGAGGAATGGATATGGGCTGCATATCAGCAAGGAGATCTATCCCAAAGTCAATCTCCCTCTCAGGAGGAACTCCAGTAAGATCTTCAGGAAACACTTCTGAGAACTCACTAACTACTGGAACTGACTGGAGAGATAGGGTCTCGAACATGGAATCCTTAACCAAAATTATATGGTAGATGCAACCTTTTGAGATCATTTTTTTGGCCCTAAGGTAAGATATGAAATGACCCTTTGGCATTGGAGGACTACCCCTCCACTCTAAGACAGGCTCATCTAGACACTAAAATCTTATGGCTCTGGTTATACAGTCGACTGAGGCATAACAGGCATAAAGCCAATCCATGCCAAGAATAATGTCAAAATTGGTCATGTCTAATTCTACTAAGTTTGCTGAGGTGACTCAATGAAGGACTGAGACTGGGCAATTTCTGTATACCCTCTGTCATGACCTAATTTCTCAGGTCATGATGGCACCTACAACCTCCCAGTAGGCAAACCAATTCTCGTAGCTTGGAACGGTTAGTAATGGACTACTACCTAACCAATACGCACAATAAGCAAAAATAAGCAGAAGCAAAATATACGATAAGACAATGCGGAAGCAATAACCTGAATATATACATAATGAAACTACACCAACCCCAAGACTTGGTATCGACAGTATAGAAGCTTCTAATAGAATACAAGTGCTAGAAGTAACAAAATGATAAGTACAACTATCTCCGAATATATAAAAAGTAACAGTACAGAAGATGAGATATGGTCAATCCCCGACCACCAGGAGCTCACCCTTGTCTCGAAGATCTAAAAGTTGCACGAGTCTCCAACACGATCAATGACAAAAGCTCAACCAATATCTGCACCAGAAAGATGCAGAAGTGTAGCATGAGCACCAAATTGCTAAGCAACGGGTACCCAGTAGGCATCATCGGCTGACTGAGCGCATATAAGATATAAAAATAGTAATTAGCAGATAGCGAGAAATCATTCACCGAAGCAATATAGAAAGCACAAGGAACTAGCACAGAGAATAGACAACCAAGAGTTATAAGCATACAATGCTAGCATAGAAGATATACATAACACAAAAACACAGGTGTAAGAAAGAGGGATGCACCAGGGATACTTGCAACAATAGTATAAATAAAGAGAAAGAGAATCAGGAACATGGTGGTATACCGGTAATCTCAAGTAATAAGGGAAAGAACGAAAGCAATCCAACTTAATCAACTAGAAGCCATAAAAGTAACGAAAACATATCAAAAATACCAACTCTCAAGATAAGAATGAACCGGGATCCATCTCACAATTAACAACCTAGAATGGAATAACTAAACCACCAGTATCAAGAGTTCTACACAGAATCAAGATAAGGAACAACGTACGATAAATGACAACCGCTTAGGAGGACACATGATGGGGCCTCAAAGATATAGGACTCACTAGCCCCTCAATACTCAAGCCCAAAACTCGGAGCCTCAACAGGCTAAAACTTACCATTTCACAAGAACCAAGGACCATAACTAGCTCTATGAAATCACAGGAGTAATATAATCTACCTACAAACCCAATGGCTACCCATACAACCGAGGAATGCAATCAAGTGAAAACAAATTATCCAGCCACCTATACAACTGGAGCATACATTGAACACACAGCAAACAAGTTTGGAATCCGGGTGAAATATCAATGTGATATGATGACTCTGTAACCAAGTGTGATTGCAGTGTTGTATGTTACCCCCTCAGGTACCCCAAAGGTCCGATAAAGGTGGGATCGATGGAATGACATCTCCCAAGTACCTCTCTTATGCCATACATCCCCTCTCTCTGGTCATCGTCGTCCTGTAGCACTTGGTCCGGAATGGTAGGGTCTATGGAGGTCTACTCATAGAACATATACTAACACGAAACTCAATATATC
This sequence comes from Jaltomata sinuosa, assembly GCA_003996215.1. Taxonomy (NCBI): domain Eukaryota; kingdom Viridiplantae; phylum Streptophyta; class Magnoliopsida; order Solanales; family Solanaceae; genus Jaltomata; species Jaltomata sinuosa. The sequence continues at coordinate 378,468 of QJPP01002513.1, read as the reverse complement.
TCAATAATTGGAATCTCTTAGTATGTGCTCGGATTGGATTCAAGTCTAAATCAGTTGTAGTAATCTCAATAACCACCATAAAGGGTGCCCAGAGCATATCTGGATATAAAGTAGTAGTCATGTCTCAATAACCCTCATCGAGGGTGCCCGGAGCATATCCGAGTCTAAAACAGAAATCAAGTATCAAAATCCATAGACAAGGTGTCCGGCTCGTATCCGGGTCTAAATCCATAGAAAATAATGTCTAGTGCTATGGCCCTGCTGAGCCTAGTATCAGAATGAAGACCAATAATCAAATCATCATAATATCCCCTCTACTCCGAGAGGTTTCATAAAATTTAGTTTAAAAGCCTTTTCAAAGTCATGTACCAAAAATAGGCCCTCGGGGCCACATAAAATATAGAAAATCTATTATAGTAGGCATGAGACCAAATCAGTAGTAAAACATGCAGGGAAAACCTTTTCATGTATGATATTCCCGCATACAATAGAGTAGTCCAAAATGTCTCACAAACATTTCCTATCGGCCCTGCACAGGCTCAACATCTCAACAGTAGTCATAACCATCCTAGAAGGTTATCTCTATGTCCAGGACTCAAGAACATTCCCAAATAACCCACCATCTATGTTCCAGAGTCAGAACAAGGTCACGCATAACCACAAGGGAAATATACAATACTGATACAAATACTACAATAAACATATGAAATAAATCGATAGAAAAGGCGGACAAGGTATGGGGAACCAACCAATAACAACTCACCCAAGGATGCTAATTAATGCAGTTATAGCCTATATACGCAGATTCTAGGTAGAGAAGTCTAAAACCTTCTTGTCATCCGATGACTAGCTGCGGGAACGACGTCGCCCAGGCTCGAACTGCTCCGGAAAGCCCAATTCACGAAACCACTATTAATACAATAATCTACATATTAATAGGAGACTAACGATACCCATCATGCTATAAACATAATCGGGTCAAAATTCAGGCCACAAACGAGCTTGTAGGCCCCATAACCCAAAACCAAAAACAAAAAACACACACGTTTCCTTACCATCCCGGGAGCACATGCTCAAAATTTGAGCAGAAACAGACATGAAATGAGGCTCCAAAACAGCCCACCTATTCAAGAATTCAAAGAGAATTTAATGGAGAAAACGAGAAATTAAGAGTGGACTTACCCGTCTTAGAAGTCGATAATCGAGCAAGAATCGATAAAATAAATCCCTCCAAACAGTAGGGAACAATTAGGGAGGAAAATGTAGTATTTTGGGTGTTTGGCTATGGAGGTTCGGAGTTGAAGGTATGTAGAAAAGTGAAGAAGAAAACAAGAAAAGCCAACTTAAGCTGACTGGCTTGGCCTTCGCGAACGCGGCCAAGGCGTCGCCTACGCGAAGAGCAAAATGGGCGGCTGGCCAAATGCCCTTCACGAATGCGTCCAAGGCCCGCGAACGCGAAGAACAAAATTAGGGCAGCTGCAAATTGCCCTATGCGAACGCGGCCAGCTCCCCGCGTTTGCAAAGAACAAAGTAAGCTATGACAGCAACCAGCTGTCAAGGGCAGATTTTCACACTTTGGGTCCCCGAGAACGCATCTGGGGTCCCGCAAACACAAATGACCTGAGCTATTTGACTAGAAATGGCGTTCTGGATCTAATGGAATTGTCGAAAATCCCATTGGAGGTCGATTTAATGAAAAGTGGGCCCCATGCCCAAAATCACCTTTAGGCCAACAATTCCCAAAATGGAATCCAAGGGCCAAAATCAAGTCTGAAAGCCTCGGGACCCAAACCAATGGTCCCTCTAGCCTAAACTCGACATTCCAGAGCTAACAGCGCTGACAGAATTTTCATCTGAGGCCGTCTTCTCCAAATGTTAACCAAAGTCAACCAAGCAAGCCCAGCTAGCCTGAAACACAGAATGAGAGAGAATTTTGAGCTGAAAAGCTCCCGGATCCCAACCAAAGGTCCCACTAGACCAAAGTCCACGCTCCGGAGCTAACAAAATTGTTGGAATTCGATTTCGAGCACGTTCACCAAGAATGTTGACTGAAGTCAATGATTTCAAAAGCTTAAAGCTCTAAAATAAGGAAAGGCCACATAGACCAAACAAACAGCCCTGGCACTGAACTACTGGTCCCAGCAAGCCATAAATGACTTGGGGCCGCTACAGGAAAGCTCTGACGGTACAAGGAAGGCAAACACGCTTAAATAACTGGAAGGGTCATTACATCATCCACTACTAAAAAGACTTTCATCCCCGAAAGTCAGGAAAGAAGGAAAGACTAGAGATTAAAAGAACAGGGATACACAGCCCGCACTACTCTCTCGAACACCCCGATTAGCCTCCATGACCGGACGACACCTAACAGAACAGAACCCACAAAAGCAACCAAGCCAATAAAACCATACTAGCCAAGCTAGAATCCAATTGAAACTCCAAAACACCAAGGGTCTGCCAACCCAAACTGAACCTCGAGAATCTCAACCAGAAAATACCGACACAACACTGAAACCAGAGAAGCAAGGTGACCAACACATAGAACTCAAATCTTTGAAACCACAACAAAGTTTACCAGAAAAGCCATCACCCAAAATTCTAACTCATGAACCTGCTAATCTGCAAGACCTTTTTTATTCTGAACTGTATCCTTTTGCACCACGAAAAAGGAAGCTTCATGTAAGTTGAACACTCAAACCACCCTTGAAGCATCAACTGACACACCAGAGATCCATAGTTCCCACTTATACTCTGCCATGAACGAAGTCACCCCTCTTTGCTCAAACTCTTTCATGGCCGAGCTATAGTCTGCTAGCCTTTGCCATCCAAGATAACACCCCATAGCATATCCTCAAACTAGAGTTACCTGTCTCGACTAACCATCAACCAAAGAACGAACACTTTTGCTAACATCAAACTCGATACTTGATCCCAACTGAACAAACCATCTGAACCTGACTGAAGTCTGCACACCAAAGTTAGGAAGGGCATATATGAATACCTTGTGTTGACGAAGAACTTCCAAACTATAGAATGGAGCCAACCCCGCTGAACCGTACCAAGTCTGAATCAACTAGAAGTGAATGAACCAGGGCAACCTGCCCAACAGACCTAAACCAAAACCAAGACCCTGCAAGGAGTGTGGCAAGCCTGCCACAAAGTCTATAACCATAACTAAGATCCAAAATCTAAGAAGTACAGCTGCTACTCCCAATACTAAGACGCCATTCAGATTTGAAATTTCCTTACTAATTTCACCTCCGGAGAAAGTCTACCATGCTATGAATATCAAGTCAAAACACCCTGAAGGCAAAAGGAAGAGGTGCATGGGGTTCAAAGTCGCCATCTAGATATAGAATTTCTTCATATACCCTCAACTCAGCCCTTTGGTTTGAATCAATCGCTCTACCGTATCAGCACACAAACCAACAATCTCGAAGCACACCATATATCGAACTTCTAGTCCATACTGGCCGAGTCTAACCAATGTTGGAACCTCATATAAAAGACTACCCCTGAATCCCCAACTAAACAAGCATTTCAAACTCTCAGCAATGAAGGCGATGATCAATCTCAAAGTACCATTAGAACTTAAAATAGCCTCGCTAGCCTCAACTCGCACAACATGATCACATATAGCATACACCACTTCTGAATCTGGAACTCACACCGCTGAGTCTTACTAACCATGGTATAAGGAACCTCGTACTATCTAGAACATCGCCAAAATTAGGAATGTCCAGCCTAACTCAAAGGTTAGCCAAGGACTAGGTGTCTAAGGCCAACTTCACTCCACAACTGAAATGGGTAAACTAAGTCATCCGAACTCCATGCCTTCCAACCCAAGAAGATGCAACAGAAAAGAAACAACCACAAACCATTCGGAGTAGTTTGCTAGCCCATGCTTTTTGAAACCCAATCTTGATTTACTAACCACCGCCTATGTCAAACCCATTTGTTGCCGATGAACCCTTAGGAACCACAGCCAACTAGGCTTGAATATGCAAGTTGCCAAAACCACAGCTGCTACTGAAATCTCAAACCAATCAAAGGAAAACCATTGCAATCTGTAGTCAGTCGAACCAAGTCACCAACCCATAACCCAAAGCAATCTCTCAGTCATCACCTCAGTCAGCTCCTAAAACACACAAGCACGAACAAGAAGTCATCTCCATCCTTTTCCAACTAAACAAACCCTTTATTATCATATACTGAACCCTACAAACTCCTTCTCAAATAAAATCTGGAGCCATTTCCTTAGCTCCCATACTTACATTGTCAAAACTTAACAAGGCAGGATAAGAATGGGTTGGATGCCTGACTCACCTAGAATGCTACAAATACATCTCAACCATGAGGCTACGGTCACCACTTAGTCGAAAATGCTAAAGCCAAAACTCAATCACAATGCCACAATTAAAGGCTCAACCAGAAAACTACGATCGAAATTCATTCCAACTGGAACCGGGGAAAACGATAAAACAACCCAACCAGACAAGAAACTGAGGGAGACTATGGAAATAACCCACATACCTACAAACCTCCTAAACCAACCAAATATAGAGGGTCGATTCTAATCACTCGAAAAACAAAACCAATCTCTGTACGCTAGCATAATCGACACCTCTCAACTTAAGACAAAGCTCAAATCTCTAGCACAACCACCGATAATACCAAACCAACACAAGAACATCTAGAAAATGCTAGGAAACAGCCTAGGCAACAACCATCTAGGACCGCTCAAGACGGAAGACTCAACACAAGCCTAGAGTCACAATGGAGCTGGAAGCAAAACCAACCAGGAAAGAGACTAACAAGAACTACCCACGAGCTACAACTTCGGGTAAACACCTCACAAGGATAACTCACCCCATCCACTACTAAGGAATAATATACAAAGAAAACAACGCATAGATACTAAAATTCAAGTAGCCAATCAACTAAACAAGTAGCAGGTAAGCATATAAGAAAATAAATAACATAGGGGATAGAATCGCAATGTGAGTAGGACTATCACAAGCGGAAGGTAGCAAAAGCATAACCTGGAGCAACAATATCAAGAACCTCTACCACGGGCCCACCAAGAGGGGCATCAAACTAACGGGGCCTAACTCTGGACTGAGTAGTCGAAGTTGAAGGCTCAACCATCCCTCACCGGGGATAATCTCTAAAAAAGTGACCAAGCACTCCACAATCATAACAACTAGGCTGACCGGGATACGCAATCATGGAGCAATTCCTAATAGAGTACCCAAGGTCACCACACCGGCAACAACCCTTACCAGAACTACTAGCCCGAAAGCCACCTTGAACCACCCCAAACCACCTGGGACCACCCCTACTACCATGTACTCCACCTCTAGCCAGTGGTACTAAAACCCTGGGGGATAACACCTGCTGACCCTGCTGACTGGATGGTGGAATCGTGGAGCAATCCCTAGCAAAGTACCCATGCACACCGCACTGAAAGCAAATCCCAATGGTTACATACAGACTAGGAGATCTCACTGAACTTGACCGGCCATTATGACCTACACAACCTGAAAGCAAACCTCAGAGAATCTAACCTATAACATGTCCACTAAGCTTAACATGTCCTGTACCACCATCCTCTAGAACCTGTGGAGCAACCGAAACCGGTCTGGTAGATAAGAAGCAATAAAACCTATCTCTAGTGGAGAATCCTCTACCTCAAGTCTGAGAACCTTGGGAACTATCCTGGCGATGATATTTCTTAGTACTACCTCTATGAGCCTCACGACACAAACCCTTGATAGCCCAAATATGATCCACTACCTGAAGGAAGGTCATACCAACTGTAACCAAATGCTCGATCACCAAATGGAGCGGTGAAATAAAACCTCCAACAAAGATGTGAACCCTATCACACTCTTATGGCACAGTCCTAGAAGTACGCCTAACCATCTCATGAAATATTGCCTCAAAGTCCAATACCGACATACAACCCTGTTGAAGAACTAGAAGCTCAACCCTTATTGAAGCACCACTCGTAGAACCGTATACTGAAATACCCACCAGAGGACTCAAAATCCTAGCCACAATGTCCTATAGAACTAGGGTAGCTATGAATCCAATCGGAGGCTGGGCTAACCCCACACCCCTATCTGATGCAGTAACTCTCACTATGAAGTCTTGGCGCTGACGAAAGCAATAAAGCAACATGCACAGAAGCCTCAACACCAACCACTGTCAAACTCATCTTAGGCATCTGAGAAGGAATGAAACAACCGAAGTTTGAGAAGTCAATAGAGCCAAGAATGCACGATATGGAGCCAAGAAGATGAAACTTTTCCTAACAATGCCCTGTAGCCTCCCCCAGATAGGATACGGACATCATGGTACCGATCTGCGAGACTCTACGTAGACACTTGCTTCTGTACCACGACACCGGTGAACCTAGAGCTCTAATACCAAGCTATCACGACCCGATTTCTCAGGTCATGATGGCACCTACAACCCCCAGTAGGCGAACCAATTTTTGTAGTCCAGAATGATTAGTAATGGGCTACTACCTAACCAATATGCACAATAAGTAGAAATAAGCGGAAGCAGAATATAAAATAAGACAAAGCGGAAGCAATAACCTGAATATATACATAATGAAACTACACCAACCCCAACACTTGGTATCGACAGTACAGAAGCTTCTAATAGAATACAAGTGCTAGAAGTAACAAAATGATAATAGAACTGTCTCTGAATATACAAAGAGTAACAGTACAGAAGATGAGATGTGGTCAAGCCTCGACCGCCAGGCGCTCACCCTTGTCTAAAAGATCCAAAAGTTGCACGAGTCTCCAACGTGATCAATGGTGAAAGCTCAACTAATATCTGCACCAGAAAGATGCAGAAGTGTAGTATGAGCACCAATTGCTAAGCAACAGGTACCTAGTAGGCATCATCGGCCGACTGAGCGCATATAAGATATAAAAACAATAATTAGCAGATAGTAAGAAAGCAATCACCAAAGCAATAGAGAAAGCACAAGGAACTAGCACGGAGAATAGACAACCAAGAGTTATAAGCATACAATGCTAGCATAGAAGATATACATAACACAAAAATACAGGTGTAAGAAAGAGGAATGCACTTGGGATCCTTGCAACAATAGTATATATAAAGAGAAAGAGAATCAGGAACATGGTGGTATACCGGTAACCTCAAGTAAGAAGGGAAATAAGGAAAGTAATCCAACATAATCAACTAGAAGAAATAAAAGTAATGAAAACATACTAAAAACACCAACTCTCAAGATAAGCATGAACCGGGATCCATCTCACAATTTACAACCTAGAATGGAATAACTAAACTACCAGAACCAAGAGTTCTACTTAGAATCAAGATAAGGAACAACGTCCAATAAATCACAACTGCTCAGGAAGACACATGACAGAGCCTCAAAGATATAGGACTAACTAGCCCCTCGATACTCAGGCCTAAAACTCGGAGCCTCAACAGGCTAAAACATACCAATTCACAAGAACCAAGGACCATAACTAGCTCAATGAAATAACAGGAGTAATATAATCTACCTACAGTCCCAACGGCTGCCCATACAACCAAGGAATGAAATCAAGTGAAAAAAAACCCTATGGCTGCCCATACAAACAGAGCGTACACTGAACACACAGCGAACAAGAGCGGAATTTGGGTGAAATATGCATGATGATGTGATATGATAAATCTGTAACACAGTGTTGTATGTTACCCCCTCTGGTGCCCCAAAGGTCCAATAAAGGTGGGATCTATGGAAGGACATCTCCCGAGTACCTCTCTTACACCATACATCCCCTTCCTTCGATCATCGTCGGCATGTAGCACTTGGTTCAGAATGGTAGGGTCCATGGAGGTCTACTAGTAGACCACATACTAACACGAAACTCAATATATCTCAATAATCAGAATCTTGTAGTACGTGCTCAGATTTGATCTGTGTTTAAATCAGTAGTAGTAATCTCAATAACCCCCATCAAGGGTTCCCGAAGCGTATCCGGGTAAAAAGAAGTATTCATGTCTCAATAACCCTCATCGAGGGTGCCCAGAGTGTATTCGGGTCTAAAATAGAAATCAAGTATCAAAATCCCTAAACAGGGTGCCCGGCTCATATCCAGGTATAAATTTGTAGAAAACAATGTCTAGTGCTATGGTCCAGCCAATTCTAGTATCAGAATGAAGACCAGTAATCAAATCATCATAATATCCCCTCTACTCTGAGAGGTTTTGTAAAAGTCAGGTTAAAAGCCTTTTCAAAATCATGTACCGAAAATGGGCCCTCGGGTCCATGCAAAATTTAGAAAATCAATTATAGTAGGCCCAAAGCCAAATCAGTAGTAAAACATATAGGGAAAACCTTTTCATGTATGATATGCTCGCAAACAATAGAGTAGCCAAAAGTGGCTCACAAACATTTCCTATCGGCCCTGCACAGGCTCAACAACTCTACAGCAGTCATAACCAGCCTAGAAGGATATCTCTATGTCTGGGACTCATGGACATTCCCAAATAACCCACTATCTATGTTCCAGAGTCAGAACAAGGTTACACAGGACCACAAAGGTAATATACAATACTGATACGAATACTACAATCAACGTATGAAATAATTGGAAAGAAAAGGCAGACAGGGTCTGGGGTACCAACCAATAACAACCCACCCAAGGATGCTAATTAATGCAGTTATAGCCTAGATACGCAGAGTCTAGGTAGGAAAGACCATAACTGTCACGACCCAGACCGCCGTGAGTGGCACTCATCCAACCACCCTGGGTGAGCGAACCATCACTTCCCCGAACATAACCGTTCTAACAGCTCAAAACCAAAGTGCGGAAATTAAACTAGCAAAATAATAATAATAAAACCACTTCATTAATATAAACCTGCAAAAATTACCCCCTAGAATCTGAAAGTCGCAGTACCAAAAAATCTACCAATGTCTAGAATACAGGGATTCAACCCCAAAATAAGGAAATAGCTTAAGCCCAAAACAAGTGGGCTACAACTCTAATGATAGATTTAAGGAAGATCGATCGAAGAAGCTCACCCTTGAAGTCTGGAAATGCCGGTACTATAGATGAGGTCGCATCTCAATCGCTGGAAAATTGCATGTACTCACAAAAAGAAAAGTAAGTGCAGTATCAGTACACTACCACTGTGTACTGGTAGGATCATCAGCCAGTTCCAAATAAAAACAGTGTATAATCAGTAGAACAAATCAAGTATAAGTACGGAAGACATGCAACAAGTCAACAGGCACCCCTAGACTACAAGTCTCTACCTAGCTTGTTCCCGCATGAAATCCACCCTTTCTAACTGTGAGAAACAATCATATAACCAATAAACCATCCTTTTTATATAAGCCGAACCCACCCTGGGATCCCCTCTAAACAACACCTAAGTGTTAAACAGACAACCCTGCCTAATCTAAGGCCAACTCAATAGATATAACAATATTCTCGATCACTCAAGGACCACCAACAAATATCGTATTTCAATAAAATAGCCCGGTCCTCTCACAGAACCAATAATAGTCAATGCAATACAACAATATCAATGCAATGATGCAGTAAAATAAACCCATACCAGGCGTGGTACCCAATCCAACCGTTAGTATCCCGTACCAGGTGTGGTATCCGAGCCAACTATTTGTTATACCCGTACCAGACATGGTACCCGAGCCAACCGTTAGTATTTCCATACCAGGTGTGGTACCCGAGCCAACCGAATGACAATTAATCCATAGTCAAATAATGAACAAACAACTTGTAAAACCAACAAGCAACACACCGTTCAATCCACAGACTGTAAAATAGGACCTTAGACATTCTAAACAATTCCTCTAAGCAATGTAATTCATACAAACACTTAGATAAGAGTACAAAAATATACAACATTCATAGGAATCATAAGCCATCACCTACCTCAAAATGATCCAAGCTCTACTCAACCGAGCTTTCCCGTGTTCCGGATTCCTTTCTAGTTCTTGGTCTAAAACAACATATAAGTACTTGAATTAACAAACAAGGCATGTGTATTACTCGGATTACACCAAATCTCAAATCCCAGACCAACCATGATCATTCTACCCTTTTTCCTGGGTTTCCCACTATTAATTCCCCTAGTTCTATCATTTTCACGGATAAAAACAGAGAATTAACAACATGCGATCAATAAACCTTGTTTTTAACAATACCCAAGAACTTTCATTCCTAGAATCCCCCTTCTTCCCCAAATTCTACCATCTCTAGGTTATTCCAACCTTTCTCCAAGTTCCCTCCTAGCAATTCTACCGCATAGGAAAAGTAGTACGAAGTTTGGGGAGTAGAAACCTTACCTTAGGGAAGAAAAACAATGGAAAATGGAGGAAAATCGCCTGGAATCGCCTTGCCCTTCTCCCAAAATGAAATTATGAAAACTGAACGTTTTGGGGAATGTTTCTGCATTAATTCTCGTCGAGCCCTCTATAGCGGTCCCCACTTTGCTATAGCGAAAGCATTCCGCTATAAATGTTCTAACTGGCGTTGACCGCCTTGACTTCTGCTATAGCGGTCTTTTCCACCGCTATAGAGGAGGTTTCTATGGCAAAGTCATTGCACTCAACAGGGGCAAAATTTCCGGAAATCTCCAAAATTTGCCCATTTTACAACACACTTGCTTCCCCCGATGATCCAAAATAACTCCTTCACGTCAATCGCGATTCTGGGAGTTCTACTTACTCGAATTTGATTCCAAAAAGTCCCCCGGACTCCTTTATGTCTTGGCTACGTGAAAAAATATCTCAAAAAAAGACACCTAACCCAATCCTTACCCGGATTTCCCTAGACTCCACCTCGCTCCAAAACTGACCAAGGCTAGCCTAGACCAGAATTTCAAAATCCCAAACCCGGAGTTTTATAACTCTAAAACTTGACACGATTGGACTACCCATAACGACGGACACGATCGTTACAATAGATACCAATTTACCCATCATTCATCCCCGAGTGATCAAACCCAAAATTATGGAATTAAAGGAAAAAAAGTGTACTACCTGAATAAATGAGGGTACTTGTCCAGCATGTCCTTCTCAGTTTCTCAAGTGGCTTTCTCAACTAGACGATGCTTCCACTGAACCTTTACCATATCAATCACCTTTGTCCTCAACCTCCGTACATCTCGAGCAAGAATCAAGACTGGTTCCTCTTCATAACGAAGATCCTTATTGAAAAGCATCTCATCCGACTTGATGATGTAGTCACCATCCCCATGGTATCTCTTAAACATGGATACATGGAATACCGGATGGACGCCCGACAACTGAGCGGCAGTGCTAACTTGTAAGTCACTGGCCCCACAATCTCAAGAACCTCAAACGGACCGATGAACCGAGGTCTAAGCTTGCCCTTCTTACAAAACCACATAACTCCCTTTATTGGTGAAACTTTCAACATTACCTGTTCACTAACCTGAAATTCCATGTCCCAGACCTTCCGATCTGCATACTCCTTCTGCCTGCTTTGGGCAGCTAGAAATTTGGCCTGAATACCCCTTATATTTTATTGCGCTTCCTTTACCAATTCCACTCCCAAAGGCTTTACATCGCCTTCCTCAAACCACCCAACCGGTGATCTGCAGCTCCTCTCATACAACGCCTCGAATGGTGCCATGTCAATACTAAACTGGTAGCTATTGTTGTACGAGAATTCGCACAACGGTAGGAACTGGTCCCAATGGCCCCCGAAGTCCATCACACATGCTCTCAGCATGTCCTCCAATACCTGGATCGTCCTCTCCGACTGACCATCAGTCTGAGGATGGAAGGCTGTGCTAAAAGTGATTTGTGTACCCAACTCTTCATGTATCTTACCCTAAAATTTAGAGGTGAACTGCGTACCCCTGTCTGAAATGATAAATAGTGGCACCCCATGCAATCTCACAATCTTCTTCACATAGATCTTAGCCAATTGCTGTGAATTGTAATCTACCTTGACCAGAATGAAGTGAGCGTACTTGGTCAGCCTGTCAACAATGACCTAAATTGAGTCATACTTCCCCAATGTCCTGGGAAGACCCACCACAAAGTCTATGGCTATCCTTTCCCACTTCCACTCTAGAATTGGCATTCTTTGAAGTAGTCCTGCAGGTCTCTGATATTCATACTTTACCTACTGGCAGTTCTGACATTTGGACACAAAGTTGACTATGTCCCTTTTCATCCCAGGCCACCAGTAACGCTGCCTCAAGTTCTTGTACATTTTAGTCTCACCCGGATGAATTGAGTACCGAAAACCATGGGCTTCTGCCAAGATTTTCTGAATTATATCACCAACCCGAGTAACACAAATCCTTTCTTTGAAATATAGCCCTCCACCGGAATTTAACGTGACGTCCCTGGATTCTCCGAATATTACCTTACCTCAAAGATTACTCAGTTTCAGATCCTGAAACTGTTTGGCCTTTATTTCCTCTATGAAGGTGGCTTTGACCTCAATGCTGGTCAATAACCCACCCTATTCTGAAACACCCAAGTGCATGAACTTGGCCTCCAAGGCCTGAATTTCCCTTCCTAGTGGTCATTTGGACACCCCCAAACAAGCCAAACTACCCATGCTAACTGTGTTCCGACTCAATGCGTCTGCCACTACATTAGCCTTACCCGTATGATATTAAATAGTCACATCATAGTCCTTCAATAACTCCATCCACCTTCTCTGCCTCAAATTCAAATCCTTCTGAGTGAACACATGTTGCAGGCTGCAATTATTGGTGAACACCTCACACTTGACACCATAGAAATAGTGTCTCCAAATCTTGAGTGCAAAGACCACTGCTGCCAACTCTAAGTCGTGAGTCGGGTAGTTCCTCTCATGCACCTTCAACTGCCTAGATGCATAGTCTATCACATTCCTATCCTGCATCATAATAGCACCCAAACTAGAATGTGAAGCATCACAATAAACAATAAAGTCTTTACCTTCAACTGACAAGGACAATAGAAGAGTCGTGGTCAGAAGTGTCTTGATCTTTTGGAAGCTCTCCTCGCACTTGTCGGACCACACAAATGGTACATCTTTCTGTGTCAGCCTAGTCAGGTGAGTAGCAATAGACGCAAAATCCTTAACAAACCTCTGGTAGAACCCTACAAGCTCAATAAAACTCCTCACCTCTGTCACAGAGCTAGGCCGGGCCCAACTCTTGACTGCCTCAATCTTCTGGGGATCCACTATCACCCCCTGTTCTTACACTACATTCCCCAAGAATGCAACTGAAGTCAACCAAAACTCAAACTTAGTGAACTTCGCATAAAGCTTCTGGCATCTCAAGATGTCCAACACAATATGAAGATGATTAGCATGCTCCTCCCTACTCTTGGAGTAGATAAAAATATCATCGATAAACACAATCACTAAGGAATCCAAATATGACTTAAATACCCCATTCATCAAACTCATGAATGCTGCCGGTGCATTGGTTAAACCAAACGACATTACTAGGAACTCGTAACGCCCATACCGAGTCTGTAAAGCAGTCTTAGGAATGTCCTCAGGCCTAATCCTCAACTGATGTTACCCCGACCTTAAGTCGATTTTCGAAAACAACGATGCACCTGAAGCTGGTCAAATAAAACATCAATGCAGGGTAAAGGGTACTTATTCTGGATGGTCACCTTGTTCAACTGCCTATAATCTATGCACATCCGCATACTACTATCATTTTTCTTTACAAACAAAATAGGAGTGCCCCAAGGCAAAGAACTGGGATGGATAAATCCCTTATCTAGGAGTTCTTGCAGCTGAGTTTTAAGTTCCCTTAACTCTGTCGGAGCCATACGATATGGAGGAATGGAAATAGGACGAGTGTGTGGCTCTAGATCAATACAGAAGTCTATAACCCTGTTCAGAGGCATACCAGGCAAATCCGCTGGAAACACCTCTAGAAACTCAAAAACCACTGGAACTGACTCAATAAATGGGGACTCCACACTATCATCCCAGAGATGAGCCAAGAAGGATAGACACCCTCTCCCCACTAGCTTCCTAGCCCGAATGAATGATATGAACTTAACTGGCTTAGGCATGTACACACCTTCCCACTCTATTCTATCCTTACCCAGAATCTCTAGAGCCACAGTCTTGGTGTTACAGTTCAACACAGCATGATAAGGGGACAGCTAGGTCATGCCCAAGATAATATCCAAATCATCCATATCAAGGATTACCAAGTCTACCCAAGTATGCAACCTCACAAACACAACAGAACAGTCACGATAAATATGAGTCACAATCACAGACTCTCCAGTAGAAACATGGATAGGGGAATCAAGGATATCACAAATCAATTCCAGACCCAACGCAATACTCACAGATACATAAGAATATGTAGAACCTGGGTCAAATAATATTGAAGCCATTTTATCGCAGACAAGAATGGTACCTGTGATCACCGCATCTGATGTTTCTGCCTCAGTTCTCCCTGGAAATGCATAGCAATAAGCCCGATCATCAATTCGGGCAACTTCTCAGGCTGGCTGCGCTGCACCCCTAGCCGCGCTGCTGCTCCCTCTGTCTCCCTGACCACTCTATAAGTTACCTCGCCCACCCTGTGGATGACCTCTTGCATTATTGCCTCTACCTGCCGGGACCACTGCTCTAGATTGGTGTTGACCTTGATTACCTGTTTGCCTGAGTGGGAACTCCCTCTTAAAGTGGCCCAGATCACCATAATGAGAGCAACCACGGTTAATTGGAGGCCTGCTAGCTGATGTATAAGACGCTTACTGGCCTCTTGGAGCTGAAGACTGATTATGAGCTCCCTGACGACCACCTATAGCAGCTGGCAGAGCTGACTGAATAGGACGGGCTGGGTATGCCTGCATATTCTGGCCCCTGGAGTATGAACTACCAAAATTCCCTCATGCCAGGGCTTCTTGGCTAAAGCCTTAGCCTGCCCCGCTTGCTTAACCCCTTCCAACTCCTTCACATAATCTACCACTTCATTGAAGCCCCTCCCTGACAAAGTCATATGCACTGACAGTACCTGTAGCTCAGTATTCAAACCTTTCACAAACAACCAGACCCGTTCCTCCTCAGAACCCAACATCTGTGTGGCAAAATGAGACAAGGCATGGAACCTAGCCTCGTAAGTAGAGACTGATATGCTACCCTGCTCCAAATTCAAGAACTCATCCTTCTTCCGATCCCTCAAAGTATGGGGTATGTACTTATCTAAAACCAAAGTGTGGAATTGTTCCCAAGTCAGTGGGGGTAGAACAGAAGACCGACAATACATATGAGACCTCCACCACTGCTTAGCATCATCCTGCAGCTGAAATATGACAAACTCAACCCCATGCTGATGTACAATACCCAACTTGTGCAACCTCTCATAGAAATCCAAGATGAACTCATAGGCATCCTCCTTGTCGGTACCCTTAAATTTCAGAGGTTTCATCTTGAGAAACTTGGTCAGCATCTCATGCTCATTCCCTGTCATCATTGGGCCTAACATTGGCCTGAAGAAGTCATTCGTGCCTGAAGTGGCATCCATTCTAAGTGCTGTAGTAACCGTTGGCTGAGTATTCAAAGCCTGATTTGCAAATGTTGTGGGTATGGCTCCAGCACCCACCAACCCACTCAAAATATTCCAAGCCTGTTGAAAAGCTTCTGGTGTCATATCAGGAAGGCTTGCACCCCCAAATAGTGTTGCCTCCGCCTGTGCCTCTCCATCTCCAGCCACAACTTCTACATCTTGAGCAACATGTTCCTGAGGTGGGGGGGTTGCTTCACTCTCTCCAGCAGCTGCTTGAGCTCCACCCATGGCGGGTACGGCTCTACCTCGTCCTCTGCCCCTTCCCCTGCCTCTACCACAGACAGTCGGGCCCACTGTTGGAACCGCTGCTCTAGCTCTGTTGTTCCTTGTATTAACCATCTGCGGACAGAAGAGTGGATGAGGTTAGATACCAATTTGTATCACTAGATACCAATTGCAATCGAGTTATAGCACAAAGGAAAGAAGGAAGAGATAGTTTTTCCAAAAGCCCTATAGCCTCTCGAAGAAAAGTACGGACGTCTCCACACCATTCTACAAGACTCTAGTAGACCTATTTGCTATGACGACATCAATGAACCTAGGGCTCTGATACCATCTTTGTCATGATCCAGACCACCGTGAGTGACACTCACCCACCCTCCTCCCCCGGGTGAGTGAACCATCACTTTCCCGAACTTAACCGTTCTAACAGCTCAAAACCAAAGTGTGGAAATTAAACTAGCAAAACAATAATAACAAAACCACTTCATTATTATAAACTTGTGGAAATTACCCCCTATAATCTGAAAGTCGCAGTACCAAACAATCTACCAATGTCTAGAATACGGGGATACAACCCCAAAACAAGGAAATAGTTTAAGCCCAAAACAAGTGGGCTACAACTCTAATGATAGATTTAAGGCAGTTCAATCGAAGCATCTCACCCTTGAAGTCTAGAAATGCCGGTACTACAGATGAGATCACGTCTCAATCGCTGGAAGATTGCCTGTACCCAAAAAAAGAAAAGCAAGTGCAGTATCAGTACACCACCACTATGTACTGGTAGGATCATCAGCCAATTCCAAATAAAAATAGTGTATAATCAGTACAACAAATCAAGTATAAGTACGGAAGACATGCAACAAGTCAACAGGCACCCCTAGACTACAAGTCTCTACCTATCTTGTTCCCGCATGAAATTCACCCTTTCTAACTATGAGCAACAATCGTATAACCAATAAACCATCCCTTTTCGTCCAACCTGGACCCACCTTGGGATCCCCTCTAAACAACACCTAAGTGTTAAATAGATAACCCGGCCTAATCCAAGGACAACTCAATAGATATAACAGGATTCCCGGTCACTCAAGAACCACCAACAAATATCACATTTCAATAAAACAGCCTGGTCCACTCACGGAACCAATAACAGTCAATGCAATACAACAATATCAATGCAATGATGTAGTAAAATAAATCCGTACCAGGCATGGTACCTGAGCCAACCGTTAGTATCCCGTACCAGGCGTGGTACCCGAGCCAACCATTTGTTATACCCATACCAGGCGTGGTACCCGAGCCAACCGTTAGTATTCCCGTACCAGGCGTGCCCGAGCCAATTGAATGTCAATTAATCCACAGTCAAATAATAAACAAACAACTTGTAATCCCAACAAGCAACACATTATTCAATCCACGGACTGTAAAACAGGACCCTTAGACATTCTAAACAATTCCTCTAAGCAATGTAATTAGATAAGAGTATAAAAATATACAACATTCACAGGAATCATAAGCCATCACCTACCTCGAAATGATCCAAGCTCTACTCAACCCGAGCTTTCCCGTGTTTCATATTTCTTTCTCCTTCTTGGTCAAAAATAACATACAAGTACTTGAATTAACAAACAAGTCCTGCGTATTACCCGGATTACACCAAATCCAAAATCCCAAACCAACCATGATCATTCTACCCTTTTTCCCGGGTTTCCCACTATTAATTTCCCTAGTTCTATCATTTTCACGGATAAAAATAGAGAATTAACAATATGCGATCAATAAACCTTATTTTTAATAATACCCAAGAACTTTCATTCCTAGAATCCCCCTTCTTCCCCAGATTCTACCATCCCTAGGTTATTCCAACCTTTCCCCCAGTTCCCTCCTAGCAATTATACCGCATAGGAAAAGTAGTACGAAGTTTGGGGAGTAGAAACCTTACCTTAGGGAAGAAAAATAATGGAAAACAGAGGAAAATCGCCTGGAATCGCCTTGCCTTTCTCCCAAAACGAAATGGTGAAAACTGAACGTTTTGGGGAATGTTTTTGAATTAATTCCCGTCGAGCCCGCTATAGCGGAAGCATTTTGCTATAGCAGTTCCGACTAGCGTTGACCGCCTTGACTTATTCTATAGCGATCATTTCCACCGCTATAGCGGAGGTCGCTATGGCAGAGCCGTTGTGCTCGTCATGGATAGAATGTCCGAAAATCTCTAAAATTTGCCCATTTTACAACACACTTGTTTCCCCCGATGATCCGAAACAATCCCTTAACGTCAATTGCGATTCCGAGAGTTCTACTTACCCGAATTTGATTTTGAAAAATCTCCCGGACTCCTTTATGTCTTGGATACATGAAAAACTAGCTCAAAACAAGACACCTATCCCAATCTTTACTCGGATTTCCCTAGACTCCACCTAAGTCCAAAATCGGCCGAGGCTAGCCTTGCCCAGAATTTCAAACTCCCAAACTCGGAGTTTTCTAACTCTAAAACTTGGCAAGATTGGACTACCCATAACGACGGACTCGGTTTTTACAATAACCTACATGTCATTCGATGACTAGCTGTGGGAACGGCATCGTCCAGGCTTGAACTACTCCGGGAAGCTCCAATTCATGAAACCACTATTAATATAATAATTTACATATTAATACGAGTCTAATGATACCCATAATTCTATAAACATAACAGGGTCAAAATCCAGGCCACAAATGGGCCTATGGGCCCTGCAACTCAAAATCAGAAATGAAAAATACACACGTGTTTCTTACCATCTTGGGAGCACATGCTCAAAATTTGAGCAGAAACGGACATGAAATGGTGCTCTAAAATATTCCGCCCATTCAAAAATTCAAAGGGAATATAATGGATAAAATGGGAAATTAAGAGTGGACTTACCCGTCTTAGAAGTCGATAATCGAGCAAGGATCGATAAAATAAAGCCCTCCAACCAGTAGGAAACAATTAGGGAGGAAAATGAAGTATTTTGGGTGTTTGGCTATGGAGGTTCGGAGTTGAAGGTGTTTGGAAAAGTTAAGAAGAAAACAAGAAAAGCCAACTTAAGCTAACAGCCTTGGCCTTCGCGAAAGCGGCCAAGGCGTCGCCTATGCGAAGAGCAAAATGGGAGGCTGGCCAAATGCCCTTCGCGAACATGGCCAAGGCCCATGAATGCGAAGAATAAAATTGGGGCAGCTGGAAATTTCCATATGTGAACGCGGTCAACTCCCTGTGTTCACGAAGAACAAAGTTGGCTATGATAGCAACCAGCTGTCAAGGGCAGATTTTCACACTTTGGGTCCCCGGGAACGTATCCGGGGTCCCGCAAACACAAATGACCTGAGCTATTTGACTAGAAATGCCATTCCAAATTCAATGGAATCTACAAAAATCCCATTGGAGGTCGATTTAATAAAAAGTGGGCCCCACTCCCAAAATCAACCTTTAGTCCAACAATTCCCAAAATGGAACCCAAGGGCCAAAATCAAGTCTGGAAGCCTTGGGACTCGAATCAATAGTCCCTCTAGCCTAAACTCGATATTCTGGAGCTAACACCGCTGACAGAATTTTCATCCAAAGTCATCTTCTCCAAATGTCGACCAAAGTCAACCAAGCAAGCCCAATTGGCCTGAAACACAGAATGAGAAAGAATTCTAAGCTGAAAAGCTCCTAGATTTCGACCAAAGGTCCTACTAGACCAAAGTCCATACTTCGGAGCTAACAAAACTCTTAGAATTCAATTTCGAGCATGTTCACCAAGAATGTTGACTGAAGTCAATGATTTCAAAAGCTTAAAGCTCTAAAACAAGGAATGGCCACAAAGACCAAACAAACGGCCCTGGCACTGAACTACCAGTACCAGCAAGGGATAAATGACATTGGTCCACTACAGGCAAGCTCTAACAGTACAAGGAATGAAAACATGTGTAAATTACAGAAAGGGTCATTACACCCTCTTAGCTAAGTCTAATTCTATGACTGGGTGGAGATTGAGAAGGGCTCTAAGATTTTTTTTAGGACCGACTCCAAATTTACATTCAATATAAAGGGTCATAAAAGATAATGAAGCCCCTATAACACTGGAAAATTTGAAGGCCACAGCGACACACTAGCCACTGCAGCGAAGGACGCCTAGCAGACCTTAAAATGAAAAAAAGAAGTTCCATTTTCATATTCCACAAAACTCTCAACTCCCTTGCATCCAAATTTTCTCTCTGTAACTCCCCTCTCTACTTTGATTTCTCAGGTAATTATTACACTTTATTGCTTTATTACATTGATTAGCACTAATATATCAAGTTATTCATTCCTATTACACTTGGGTTGGCAAGAAATTGGGGTTTTGGGAGTAAGGATTTAATTGCCCCCTTGGGAGGGTAAATTTGAAGTATGTTAGTTTTATTTACGTTGTCAAGTTTCTTATATTGATATCAATGTACGATTTACTGATATCATGGAGGATTGAACTCAAAAATAGGGTGGGGTGACTTGATAAAGGGTTTAAATGTTTTTGTGCCCTTGGGGCTTGACTTGGGTGTATAATTGTCATAAAACAAAGTGTAGGTGTCATGCATGCTGATATATTGCCCAATCTATGCTAATATATGGTTAAATGACACCTTAGGATGCCATGGTTACGATCAGGGGTCTGACGAGAAATATAACTTTTGTTGCAGAAGAGGTCTTCTTACTAGCGCGGGCTCACCATAGCAATTCTTACCCCAGCACAATGACTGAGTCTGCTTTGGCAAACTCTATTTTGCTACATCAACCTCACTGTAGTCAAAATCCACCTTCTACAATGGAGGGTCCTGAGGCAGGATCAAAATTGTGGGAGACTTCAATCCTTAACTGATTTTCTATGGCTCATTTTCATTTATGCATAACTTATTATCATCCGATCCTTGAAAATATCATCTAATTTAGCTTCTTTTATAGGTACTATTATTATCATGACCAGAGGTGATGATCTTTCCACCTATGAAAGGTTCACAAGTGAGAAATGTAAGCAGTAGTTTATAGAGTAGAAATGCAAGGGTCTCATACATGAGCATGCCTTCATTATAAAGGGTATGGCAGAGAAGGTACCAGAACTTTCTTCCCTGCTATAAGAGATGGGGTGGGCTCTATTTGTGGAGGAACCTTGCACTTGCAATGACCACTTGGTGAGAGAGTTCTATGACATTCTCCCAACTATTGGTTGGACTAGCCCGGACCTGAAAATCTACATCCAGGGTGAAATTTTCAAGATTAGGGCGATAGAAATCAATGAGGCTAAGGGGTTGCCTAACCCCCGGAGACTAAGTTAAAGGCCAAGTATGTAGACAGAAATAGGCAGTGGTTGGTTGATACCTTGGTGTAGGAGGACAAGAGGAGTAAGATTACCTAGACTAATAGCTAGACGGGGATCAAGAATACATACTTCAGTCCCAAGG
This sequence comes from Jaltomata sinuosa, assembly GCA_003996215.1. Lineage (NCBI taxonomy): Eukaryota > Viridiplantae > Streptophyta > Magnoliopsida > Solanales > Solanaceae > Jaltomata > Jaltomata sinuosa. The sequence continues at coordinate 357,231 of QJPP01002513.1, read as the reverse complement.
CCCAGAGATGGCTGAACTTCGTTGCTAGAAGGGTTTGCCCTTCTAGTAATGTTAGTGATTTGACCTATCATCAGGCCTTGGTGATGGCTTGCATATTAGATAAGGTGCTGGTAAATGTAGGGGTGCAGGTGGTGGAGAAGTGGAGATTCTTTGCAGCAAAGAGTGGGGCGAGCTTACCATTCCCCTCTCTTATTAACACTCTATGTGAGCTTGTGGGGGTGCTCAAGGAATTAAGGGACTGCATGATAGAATATGATATGGACTTTGATCCACTGAGAGTGAAAGGTTCACAGGGGCATAGCAAGAAGAGGAAGGTCGACTCGGAGGGAAAGGGTAGCGATGACCAGAGGGGTAGAGGGGGTGGGGCTGTCCCTTCATGGCCTTCGGGCCCTTTGGAGCGTATAGAGGCAGACATGGTTGCCATGAAAGATATCCTGAGGGGTCTGTCCAGGCCTCCCTAGGAAACAAAATCATCAAGTGTTGCAGTCGGTACCACAATTACTTTATAGGGTGCCTATGAGCCTTGGCCTAAGCTCATATAGAGCTCCAAGAGAACTTGGATGCAGAGAAGAAGAAGAGGCACTCGTGGGAAAAATGTTGGTCTAAATGTGGAAGGGGATGAAGAGCCTCCTAAAGAACCTACCTTCACGTTCGAAGCTCTCTAAAGTGACCAAGGAGGATGCTCAACAATTCTCCTTTCTGAGCGGGCTAGATAGCAAGGATTTTGGTGGCTCGGCACTAGTAGTGATAGAGCGACCAACTAGGCAACCACATAGTGTATCCCATCATGCAAGTGTCCAATTATAGCTTGACGCATTGATTTAATGGCTCAATATGAAAGACGACTAGTTTTATAACTTTTAGTGTCATATCTTCCAAAACCAAGCAATGTACCATCCAGTTTGCAACCTATTCAATATCTACCTTTATGATATTTACTAATTTTTGTTCATTTCATCCCGGTTATCCTGATCTTTTGTCTATTTATTTCCCCTCTTATTCCCTCTATTTTTCAGCTTTAGCGATTATCTGCCCTTATAAAACTTATTTCAGACAGTTTTTGTTTCTTTATATGTTTGGATAATCTTTCATTTTGGTTAGAAAATTTCCTTAGTTTTGGTTGTATTGGTATCCGTTGATGGTACTCGGAAGATAATGGCCTTTGTTTGGGTCAGTATGTTCTATATTATATCGCGTTTGTACAATTACAGCTCTTATTTGGATTGAGAAGGTTTTTTAGAGTCCTTAAAATAGAGGACGGGATTCTGGAATGTGCCTATCCGCTGCAGTGGATGGTCTTTCCACTATGGTGAAGTGCTACGATGAGAAATATTTAACCATGATGGTCATCTATATTTAGCATAGATATATTGGGGCAAGGAAAATCTCGCTATAGCAAACCCGTTATAGCAGTCCAAGCCTTGCTAGCATGTACCTCTGCACCTAGGACATGTGCGCTACAACAGCCAACCACTCCTGGGAGTGGGGCTACTGGTGCAAGCAACCCCTTCATTGCAGTGAAGCTTGCTAGATTGAATGGTATAATACTGGAACTTTTCACTTTATTAGCAGGCATAGACCTCGTTCACTATTATCTTAAAACACAAAATTAGCAAACATTCTTAGTAAGATTTCTATCGTCATATACCAATTACAATCACCCAGATACCAATTGAACTTGTCAAGATACTAATTCAATTCACCCAGATACCTATTGGACTTAACTCAAGTAGACAATATACTGAGACGGCACGATAGGAAAGAAGGAAAGGAAAAACTCCTTAGATTACTCATAACCTCTCGAGGATTTGATGTGGACGTCTACACACCAATCTGTATGATTCTACTTAACATTGCTCTTGTACTTATGAGACCAATAATCTAGGGCTATGATACCAACTGTCACTACCCAATTTATATGATTGTGCGGGCACCTACTCGACTCTAGCTAGATTGAAAAAACCCTTACCATCCATCCCCTTTAAAACATAAGTTCTTAAGAAGTAAAATATTCATAATAAACAGTATCAATTAAAAGAACGCAAACCATCTTTCTTTCTTTCTTTCAAGACAATACAATTCTTTCTATGGACCTAGTCTAGACATGTACAAGAGCTTCTAATACAGAGTAATAATAAAATAAAAGACATAGCTTGTGCTTGAAGAGTGAGATTGGCGAAAGGTGATGATGAATATCCATCACTTCAGCTAAGAAACTTCAAATAATCTATAACATACCTACATCCCAAAAGGATGCAGCAAGAGTAGAATCAGCACATCATAAATACTGGTAGGCATCATCGGTTGACTCAGATTAGTTCATGCAATACGATATAAAATCAATAATTAACCTCATGCAATAATTTTATGCCACTTATTCATATCTCACCGTATTACCTCAACAAGTCAATAAAATATTAGAATTATCCTTCAATGTTTTAGCTCAGTCTCTAGTTATGATCCCTAGACATTCTTTTTATTCTTGTGATAATTAAAAAGATCACCAAAGCAGTTACTAATACCTAGCACCATCGTGATTACACACGCCCTTTACCACTTACCCAAGAGTTAACCATCATGAAATATTATTCTTATGACACCTATCATTTTTCATAGAGACCTCACCCACAATCATAGTCAACCCAGCCACAAAATGCACCACAACGCCCATACACTTTAACTTCAAGAATCAAGTAATCAATAAATGACTTGATAAGTAAACCAAATAAGGACATATCAAATGTCAATCAATATTGGACATATAAGTCACCAAAACAGACATAAGAATTCATCACAAAACTCTACAAGTATAATGCAATTACAATATAATCATGGAATCATATCCATACTGAATCACCGTCTTATAGCATTTGTATCTCATCAATCTCACTCTGTACTATATTTGAACACACATTTGTACATACATGCTAAATGGTTTTATTTTTGCCTAACTAGTCATCACCTGCAGGGGACTCTAGGCATCCATGTACCAGTACCAGCATGGTACCCGATCCACCATACAACTGCTCATCCATAAGATCACATCAGATTCAATCCACTCATATCTGAACCATTTTCTGTACCAGCATAGTAATCGATTCATCACATAATCACTCATCCGTAAGCTCATATTGGACTCGAGCCACTCATAATTTGACTTGTTACTTGATCCATTTTGATCCAAATAAACTTAGATCGGGTTGGGTCTTGACCCATTTATTGTATTGACTCATTTTGACCTAACCCACCCAATTACCACCCCTACCTACTTCTATGGCATCTCCACCAAGAACTGTGTTAGCAGTAGTCTAAGTGGATAAAAAAGGAGAATTCACTACTAAAGTTATATCTACCCTTTTGTGCAATCAACTAGCTACTCTAGGAAATGTTTGTGTAGGAATTAGTTTAATGGTGCAATAACACCTTTTATTATTAATTATTAATTAAGGGTCAAAAATATCCTTAACATATAGAAAATGGCTCACACATATCCTCTATTTCCCTATTGATCTAAAAATATTCTTAGCATATTTGTTTGGCTCAAGAATACAACTCAACACTAACACCTTATATTGATGGTTTTTCTCAATTTAAAAATGTCACATGAATTATTATGATTGATCGCATATATTATTTAATTTAGAAATTAAACCCACTCACATTTATTAGACCCAAATCTGTTGACCTGTTTAATCTAACCAGCTGACAGATTAATACATTTTTATACAATAGAAGCACTGATTTTAACATGTGTGCTTTTTGTCTTCAAAATTGTTAAATAAGGGTATTTTGGTCATTTTCTCTACTAAACTGATGTGTCTTACTTTGGCTCTCTCTAATGGTATATACGCATCTTGCACATATTTTCTGTAGAAGACACGTACCTTCTCTAACATAATGTAGCATTAATATTTTACTTTTAAAGTTTGTACTCTATCTCTTCTCTGTTATCTCTTTTGTCTCTGTGTATGTATTGCAAAAGAGCAAAGGAAAGAGCAGGCATCTTATTTACTGTGCGGTACTAAAATTCTTCTTCTTGTTCTCTCTGTGTGTTGGTTGTTCTATTAGGTATGTTTCTTCGTCAACAGATTATGTCATCTTATCTTTCCTTTTTGGCTATTTTTTTTTTACTTTTTGGGTTCTATTTTTTGAGTTCTGCTTTGGGGTTTTCCTCCATCTTTCAAAATTTCTAATAGAAAAAGACCCAATTCAATTCTTGTGTGTCTAACTAGAGTAGATTGAGTTGCAAGATCTGTTAAATTTTATTTTGGACTATTAAGAAATTTTTTGATTTTGAGTATTTATTGGATGCGTAAATTATGTAGAACACTTGCAGATCTGATACCCTAAAAACTTGCAGCTTTCTTTTTCTAACCATAGAGCAATAGATTTGGCAAGAAAATAAGAACTAGCAGTTTTTTTCTTTATTTGCAGCGGAAAAATAGATTTGGCGAATCACTTAATTACTTTTTGATAACGCCCAAACTACACCTCAAATTAACGAAGCGTAAGCGGTCGTAGTCAAATATAGAACCCAACTAGGTTGGGGTCGAATCCCACGGAGAATATGGTGAGAATTAAGTCTTTAGTGAATTAAGTGACTAGTCGTCAATAATTTTCGGTAAATAAAGGGGGGTTTTGTAATGAACAGTAGCAAACAAAACAAATAATAACGTATGTGAAATAATAGTAGGATAATGAACTAGGGACGTGTTTACCATGGCATTGGTAACAATGTCGATACTAGGCTTAATCGGGTTCTTTTTATATGCGTGTCACGATGTGATTGAATTAATGGTATCGTCTAAACGTCTCTCGACCAAATAAACAAATTTCCTTTTCTATTCTCTCGACCTCGAAAAGATGTGCTTTTTAGATTTCAATCCTAAACATCAAGTAGATTAATCTAGTTACAACATTAATCATTAGACGAGAGTTAGTAGTCTCGAATCCTTGTTGTTAATCAAGTTTCCCGATTTTAATCTCTTTACTCAAGCAAATTAAACCTAGGCATGTTCTAATGTTTGCAACCACTAGAAAACGTTAAATAATGCATGATTAACAACGTGACAATACATATATTGAACCCGTCGCTACCCGAAATCTATATCGCTTCTTTAGCCATGGCTCCCACAACCCTAGTTGTGGGAGGTTTAGTTACTCATGCTTGTAGAAGAACAAAAGAAAGCAATATTCATAATAAAGAAAAGAGATCCTTACAATGTATTGAAAACAATCTTTAATTAATCCAAGAGCAAGAAAAACAAAGATCCCAAGAACAATCAAGAACAAGATTGAAGAGAAGGAAACCGTGTATAGCGCGTTTCCTCTCTCAAAAATCGCTCAAAACTCTCCTACAATTATTGGGTAATGTATGTAAAAACTATTGGAAAAGTGATATGTAAAATAAACCTAACATAGGGTATTTACAGGAGTCTAGGAAACCAATCCTAAAAATGCTCGGATTCCGCGTCGCGGACTGCCTAAGTGTGACGGCCAGGGTGACGGACCGTCACAGGGTTGACGGACCGTCGCCTGGACCGTCACCCTTAGGCAGTGGTGCTGCCTTGGCTGCTGCCTTGGTGTGACGGTTTGGGTGACGGACCGTCACACCCTTGACGGACCGTCACCTGAACCGTCACTCTTATCCAGAATGTTCTTTTTTGCGTATTTCCGTTCATTTCCGTGTTTGTTTCCATTTCCTACAAATACAACATAAAAACATCAAAAACAACAACGGTTGCTTGAAAACGTACGATTGTTCTTAGTAAAAAAGAGTCGAAAGTGCCGTAAATTAGCGGCACATCACAGAGCGACATTGTAACTTAGACCATTTATTTTTGCTAATTTTTTTGGACTTTGAGATAGAGGAAGAGTAGAAAAAAGAAAATGAGAACTTTATGAATATAGGCTATAAATGTAATGACCGAATCTGTCATTATTTTAGAAATCACGATATCAAACCAATTTGGAAAAAAGCTTAAATATTTTGGTACTAAGTGGGGTGACGTGACGGAAAATTTTAGATTTTTTGAAATTGTCCGGGCTGACGTCACTCTGCTATAGCGGTAATTATTCTGCTATAGAGGTTCCCCATAGTGGAAGGTCAACCGCTATAACGAAAGGACGGGAGGCAGTAGCCTCAAAACGGGTTTTTGATAAAAGAATTCTCCTCCTCAGTTAGAAAATATACGAGAGTTTCTTCAAAAAGAAACTCCTATGCTGCTCCAAGGCTTGTGAGTTATAGGAAGGAGGAATTCCAGCTGAAGGGACGCGAAACTATGGATTTGGGCCTGCAGAATCATCAGGGAATGCCTTCATGGAGCCAGAAAGGGCATGGAACAGCTATTTGGCATCCAGGTAGGCTAGCTTTTTTGCACAGAGTAGATTGACCTCTTTCATTTCCTATTTATTGTGTAGAACAAAAGGGAGAATCCATGTTTAGGCCTTCGGGCACGGAGTCTGGAGGAGGATTGTTGGGTTGTTTGGTTGAACTGAAATAGTAGATTTGTGATAATGCATTGTGATATTCATAATTATCTTGGTATGGTTTTGCAAATAAAAATTTAAGGACTAGAATATCGGGAAGGTTCGGGGAACCGAAAAGGGGTTAGTAATTTACTAATGTGCAAGGAACAAAAGTTTTGAGAAGAAATTGGTATAATTAGAATATCATAATGGTTGTGTTTCCAAGGCTAGGGAAGTTTTCTCCATGTTGTATCTCGATCCTAGGAGGAGGGTCAGGAATAAAGGTATCTAATGGCATGTTTAAAGGGGTGGTTTGGGGTTAGTCTTCGAGCAGGATTTAACGGTTCATCGTGTACCTGAAATAGGGTAGTTGATGGTTATTGCGTCCTGTATGCATTGTATGTTTGTGTACTTTTGTCTAAGTATTTGTATGAGTTGAATTGCTTAGGGAATGGTTTAGGAATGTCCAAAAGTCATGTTTTCAGTCTGGTGAAATGAACTAGCTATTATTGCTTATTCGTTTACAAGTTTTGATTGTTCATTGTTTGTGACTATGGATTTTGTATGACATTCGGTTGGCTTGGGTACCACGCCTGGTACGGGGTATACTAATATTGGCTCGGGTACCAAACCTGGTATGAGATAACTAATGGTTGGCTCGGGTACCATGCTTTGTACGAGATACTAACTGGTTGGCTTGGGTACCACGCCTGGTACAGGTTTCCATTATTGCATTACTGCATTTTGATTTGGTTGTATGAGTGGATCGGGCTGTGTTTATGATTTGTGATATTTCTTATAGTCCTCGAGAGGCCGGGTTATTATTATTGGTCTGTGAGTTTGGTCTTGGTGTAGACAGGGTTGCATGTATAACATTTAGATGATGCTAGGGGGATCCCGGGGTGGGTCTGAACTATATAAAATGGGAGGTTATTTATAAATATACTATTATCATTTAGAGTGTCAATGGTGGTCAGGGATTTCTTGTGGTTAGTAAGCTAAGTGTCGATCTTGGTGTAGACCATCGCCGCCTGTTGAACACCTAGGTGTAGTTAGGGGACCCTTGGAGGGTTCGGGTTAGGTGATTAAAGGGATTTAGATGTAACTCTATGGTTGCCATGAAATGTGTCAAGGGTGGCTAGGTGGATTTTCGTATGGTTGGTAAGTTGGGAGGAAGACTGAGAGTCTAGGTTGTAGTTGTTGGTTGTTATAAATAGGTTGGAAAGTTGTCCTAGAGGTCTGTGAAGAGCCCGGACACTGGTAAGTGATACTATGGGTATAAGTGGTTTAGTTGGACAGTTAGCCGGGTTAAGTCTGAATGTCTAGTCAAGGCAATCGACTTAGGTAAGGAAAGGGTAGTCCAGGCATGGACATGGATATTGGTAAAGGTTAGTGAGACTTGGGAAGTCCTAGATGTCAGGGATAAGACTAGGGTGGTGGAGTTGGCAGCGAAAGTTTAGGAAAGTTGGTTCCGAAGGGAAGGGGATGGATAAAAGCGTTTGTGAAAGGGGTTGAAGTATTTAACGAATGTATTTTATCTTGATTTCTATATGATGGTAGAAGTAAATTCGGGTCAACCGGTGATGCCTACCAGTACGTGTGTTTGTACTGATTCTACTCTTGCTATACATTTTTGGGTATAGTCTGGTTGTAGGATTGGTGATGTTTCACAGGTTCAGGATGGCGGTGATTGATAACGCTCAAACTACACCTCTAATTAAAGAAGCGTAAGCGATCGTTGTCAAGTAAAGAACCCAAACAAAGGTTGGGGTCGAATCCCACAGAGAATATGGTGAAGATTAAGACTTTAGTGAAGTAGATGACTAGTGATCAATTGTTTCCGATAAATAAAAAGGGGGGGGGGGGTTTGTAATCAACGTGAACAAAAGCAACAATAATGTAAGAGAATAATCAGTAGGAGAGAATGAACTAGGGATGAGTTCACCATGGCGTTGTAACAATGTCGATTCTAGGCTTAACAGGGTTCTTTCTACATGCGTGTCACGATGTGATTGCGTCAATTGTATCGTCTAAACGTCTCTCGACCAAATAAACAAATTTCCTTTTCTATTCTCTTGACCTCGAAAAGATGGGCCTAGATAGAGGATAGCCTGAGTGCAGCGCACGCCGCTGGACCTACGGACAGGCAGCCAAATCGAGCCAGCCTCTTATGCCATGCGTCTTCGGACTGACCGATGTGTCTAGTGATAACGGCGCCTCGTTACGGCATATAGCGTACACACTTGCTGCTTTTTAGCGTTCAATCCTAACATCAAGTAGATTAATCCAGTTACGGCATTAATCATTAGACGAGAGTTAGTAGTCTCGAATCCTTGTTGTTAATCAAGTTTTCCCGGTTTTAATCTCTTTACTCAAGCAAATTAAACCTAGGCATGTTCTAATGTTTGCAACCACTAGAAAACGTGACATAAAGTAAGATTAACAACGTGACTACATGTAAATTGAACCCAACGCTACCCGGAATCTAAATCGCTACGTTTGTCATGGCTCCCACAACCCTAGTTGCGGGAGTTTTAGTTACTCATGCTCGATAAATAAGAGAAAATAGTTGTATTCATAATAAAAGGAAGAAAAGTCTTACAATGTAATGAAAACAATCAATCTTCCAATATCCAAGAACAAGAACACCAAGAACTCACGAACGAATCAAGACACGAATTCAAGACAATGAACCGTGTTGTTTCGCTCAAAAACCAACCAAAAACGTGTTTAAACTAATGGGTGAATCCTCAAATACATAAACCTAACATAGGGTATTTATAGGAGCCAAAGAAACCAAATCCAAAACGGGCTAGGGATCCCCAAAACGCGGGTCGCCGCCTGAAGCCACTGCCTAAGCGTGACGGCCAGGCTTGACGGACCGTCAGGGCAGTGACGGACCGTCGCCTGGGCCGTCACTGCTTGGCAGCAACACTGCCTCAAGTTGACGGTCCCAGTGACGGACCGTCACACTTGTGACGGGCCGTCACTCAAGCCGTCACTCTTAGGCAGAATGTTATTTTTCGCGTATTTTCTTCCGTTTCCGTGTTTGTTTCCATTTCCTACAAATACAACATAAAAACATCAAAAACAACAATGGTTGCTTGAAAACGTACGATTGTTCTTAGTAAAAAGGAGTCGAAAGTGACGTAAATTAGCGTCACATCAACACCCTCAACTTAAAACGTTCGCTTGTCCTCAAGCAACCTAACATAAAACAATAATACGACTCAACTAAGAACCAAACTCGTGTCTATAGCAACTCATGGTCATTCAAAACTTATTCAATTAAATCAAGCTCCCTCGTAGCACACAAATGTATGAAACACTAACTTGCAAGGATCCAAACATGTCATTCCGATATGATAGAATATTATGCATACACACATGCAGCTATCCTAACAATCAATAGACAATATAGACATCTTGGTGCCCTCACCACAAAGAAATCCCACACACAAGATTTGGGACTAGGTAAGCGCTCACACTCACAAATGATTTCTTACAATGTACATGCGATACCATAGGCTTGCCCTTACTATTCTATTTCAGTTCTTCAGAAAGCTACTCAGGATCACTACAGGACTTGTTTAGGCTTGTAATGAGGCTTCGGGTGCAGGTATGATACATTTAGGGGTTAGTGACTAAGCCCTCCTTGGAACCGCCGACATCTTATTTCCACTTTACTTACACTTACTTTCGTCCATCCTTATTCACCTTTTATTTCCTTGATTCTAGCTACAGGTGCGGCCTCTTTATTGACAATTCTTTTTGTTTCTTTTTCGATCTTTTTCATCTTTCTTTATTTTTCTTTTCTTTTCTTAGGCGCACACCCGGATTTTTATTCTATTCAAAAACCAATCTTCTCCATCATCTTTTTCTTATCATTCACCTCTGTAGTAGCCACCCCCAACTTAGGCTGATTGCCTGCGTTAAGGTGCACAATGTCCATGCAGGACCAGGGCCAAACAGGGTTTACCTCTATAGTAGCCACCCTCAACTTAGGCTGATTGCCTGAGTTGAGGTGCACGATGTTCCAAGGAAGGACCAGGGCCAAAATAGGGATTCAAAGTTAAACAGGAACGGTGACAGGTTATTGAAAGAACAAGGTCAATTATGGCTCAAATAGGGATCAAAGGATTATTCAAAATTGGACGGTCTTTTAGGTTAAGTGGACTGCACGCAAAAAAGGGCCTGTGATCCTTTCCTAAGCAACCTAACTTCGAACTTAACAAAATAGACCGGGCAAGTTCTAGATGCATGCACAGAGTAAGAATTTATAACAATAATCTCACACACTCTTGGCACCAAGAAACTATATCGCTACCAACTATCAAACAACCGCTCGGCTTACTCATTCTAATCATAACCACACAATGACATATAAGGATCCAGACAGTCAATCGTTTCATCATAAGTACAAACCCAGAAAATTTTAAAAAGGGGCGCTACTTTGATAAGAATTCGCATGCTTTGCTATAGACACTAAAAAAAAATTAAAACAACAACTAAACATGCCGGTTCTACTAGATAGCACACTGGAGGGAAAAGAAATCGGCAACAAAAACCCTCGGTGGTGACTCACAGGTTTCCCCACACCCTCAACTTAGACTCATGCATTGTCCCCAATGCATATATGCGAAAGCTAAAAAAAACGGTGAGAACAAAGGAATACCTGTGAAGTCGATATGACTCAAATTTCGGCATGATGTTGGAGACCGCCAGGGTCTCCAAAACAAGAGAACTCGATGGAGTGTGGCGTTCCAGCTTCCTCTTTGGGCTCCATCGCTAGTCGCGACAACTTCTTTGCTCTTTCTTTGCAGATTCTCTTGCGGTGTTTTCGTTTTCTAGATTTAATTTCACCGCTTTCCTCTACATGTTTACGCTCTCGCGCCATACTTCTTACAACAGCTAGAGTCTCGACCAAACACTTCTCCTCAAGGTGCACATCCGCAGGAGGTTCCTCAATGGCATTGATGACCGCGACCACCCTCATGTCACTTGGTTGCTTCATCAATTTAGACACATCGAACTTGACCACTTCATTGTTCAATCGGAAGGTCAGTTCATTTTTCTCCATGTCAACCAATGCTCTTGCTGTGGCTAGCAATGGTCATCCCAAGATTATGGGAACTTCGAAGTCCACTTCGCAATCCAAGATCACAAAGTCGGCCGGGAATATAAGCTTACCAATCTTGACCAGCACATCCGACAATATCCCTACGGGTCGCTTTACCGAATGGTCCGCCATCATCACTCTCATGGACGTTGGTTTAGGAGCTCCCAACCCCAATTTGTCATACACTGCTAGCGGCATCAAATTGATACTAGCACCAAGATCACACATAGCTCTTCCGAAGTTGAGCTTCCCGATGGTACATGGAACAGTGAACGCACCTGGATCTCCTTTCTTTTCCACTAACGATCTAGAGGAAATAGCGCTGCAGTGATGGAGGTTGTCTTCCGGCTCAAAACTTACCGTTCGCTTCTTTGTAATCAAGTCCTTCATGAACTTGGCATAACCGGGCATTTGTTCCAGCGCTTCTACCAATGGTATGTTTATTGAAATTTGCTTCAGCATGGTCATGAAGTTCAGGAACTTACCATCGTCCGCTTTCTTCTTCAACCTTTGGGGGAAGGGGGGTGGGTGTCAAAACATCATAGTTGGAAGCTTTTCAGCTTCCTTGCGTTTCTCCGTGGGCTTTGGAGTTTCCTCCTCTACCGCCTCTTCATCATCCGCAATCTCGCCTTGAGTCTGAATTACCGGATGTGATTCCGGTAACGTTCTACCGCTTCTGGTCATGATCGCCATACAGCTTGCGTCATTCCTCGGATGAGTGGTGTCGCTCGGCAAGGCACCCGTCTTCCTTGGGTTTAGAGATGCCGAGATGTGACCCACTTGCTGCTCTAATTGCTTGATTGCGGTTGAGTGTGACTCCACTACTTGACTCAACGTTGATAATTCCGTCCGCATTGCCTTTACTCCAGAGTCAGTCGATTCCACCTTCAGCAACATCTTCGCCATCATGTTCTCAAGTTTGGACGTCTCAGCCTCGCTGCCAATTTTATCCCGATTGCCAGGTGGTATATACAACCCACCTCTATCGGTGTTGTTCCTCCAGTTTCCTTGGTCGCGCTCTTTGTAACCACTTTTCTCATAGTGGTTGTCTCGCTGATAGTTCCGACCTTGGTTTCCCTGGCCATTGGCCTGGAAATCCCCCAAGTAATTGGCCTCCTCAGTCTCTATACCTTGTGAACCCACAGCTTGTACCTTCTCTATACTTCCTGACGTCAAGTGCCTTATCAGGAGATCCAACTGTGTTTTCAGGTGCGCCATGTCTTGGTCGCGCTCCTCCTCTTTCCTACGCTGCTCAGCTGACATACCAACTGTATAGGTGCTAGCTGCAACCTCTGAATCTCGTGTGTGCCAGGCCCTGTTGGTCTTGGTGAGCCTGTCCAGAATAGCTGTGGCGTCGGCAAAAGTGCGACCCATAAACGCTCCACCTGTTGCGTTGTCCAATGTTGGCTTGGTAGCCGAATTTAGTGCCCTATAGAATGTCTGCATCAAGAATTCGTTGTTCAGCTGATGGTTGGGGCACTGTGTCAGCTTCTTCTTGAATCGCAACCAAGTCTCGTGCAGTGCTTCGTGCGGTTGCTGCCTGAAGTTGCTAATCTCATCCCTCAACTGTATCATCCGAGAGGGAGGAAAGAACCTTTCTAGGAAAGTTCCTCTCAACTCTCCCCACGTTGCGATAGAGTCGGGGGTCAATTCTGTCAACCACAACGCTGCCTCATCAGACAGAGACAACGGAAACAATCTGAGCCTGATCGCTGTCTGACTCACTCCTGGCAATTCGAACGATTTGCAGATGCCCACGAAATTCATCAAGTGCTGATTTGCATCGTCACCAGCAACACCGCGGAACACTCCTCTCAAGTTCAACAACTGGATCATCGTGCTAGTGATGTTGAACTTGGCTCCGGGCGGTAGCGGTGGAACAATAATGGCGCCCGTAGCGCCAGCTCCATCTAAATCAAGATCCTCATCATTCAGTACCACATCATCCTGCAGACCCCCAGCATTCAAATTTTGTTGGGCCTGCAGTTCTGCAGCGATCCTTGCTGCGTCTAATTGTGCGGCCATATTCTGCCTCAATGTTCTCGCAAGTTCGGGGTCGTAAGGTAGAATTTGTTCCCCCGAACCTCGGGTACTTGGCATGCACAACCTGTACCCTGTGCAAAAACAAAAACAACAAACAAAAATAAAAGCAGGAAATTATGACTAAAAGTCAACTAAACACACCAGACTTAATCAAAAACCGTATTCCCCAGCAACGGCGCCACTTTTTGATAACGCTCAAACTACACCTCAAATTAATGAAGCGTAAGCGATCGTTGTCAAGTAAAGAACCCAACAAGGTTGGGGTCGAATCCCACAGAGAATATGGTGAAGATTAAGACTTTAGTGAAGTAGATGACTAGTGATCAATTATTTCCGATAAATAAAAAGGGGGGGTTTGTAATCAACGTGTAAACAAAACAAATAATAAACTTATGGGAATAATCAGTAGGAGAAAATGAACTAGGGATGAGTTCACCATGGCGTTGTAACAATGTCGATTCTAGGCCTAACCGGGTTCTTTCTATATGCGTGTCACGATGTGATTGCGTCAATTGTATCGTCTAAACGTCTCTCGACCAAATAAACAAATTTCCTTTTCTATTCTCTCGAACTCGAAAAGATGTGCTTTTTAGCTTTCAATCCTAAACATCAAGTAGAGTAATCCAGTTACGGCATTAATCATAAGACGAGAGTTGGTAGTCTCGAATCCTTGTTGTTAATCAAGTGTCCCGGTTTTAATCTCTTTACTCAAGCAAATTAAACCTAGGCATGTTCTAATGTTTGCAACCACTAGAAAACGTGACATAAAGTAAGATTAACAACGTGACTACATGTAAATTGAACCCAACGCTACCCGGAATCTAAATCGCTACGTTTGCCATGGCTCCCACAACCCTAGTTGCGAGAGTTTTAGTTACTCATGCTTGATAAATAAGAGAAAATAGTTGTATTCATAATAAAAGGAAGAAAAGTCTTACAATATAATGAAAACAATCAATCTTCCAATATCCAAGAACAAGAACACCAAGAACTCACGAACGAATCAAGACACGAATTCAAGACAATGAACCGTGTTGTTTCGCTCAAAAACCAACCAAAAACGTGTTTAAACTAATGGGTGAATCCTCAAATACATAAACCTAACATAGGGTATTTATAGGAGCCAAAGAAACCAAATCCAAAACGGGCTAGGAATCCCCAAAACGCGGGTCGCCGCCTGAAGCCACTGCCTAAGCGTGACGGCCAGGCTTGATGGACCGTCAGGGCAGTGACAGACCGTCGCCTGGGCCGTCACTGCTTGGCAGCAACACTGCCTCAAGTTGACGGTCCCAGTGACGGACGTCACACTCGTGACGGGCCGTCACTCAGGCCGTCACTCTTAGGCAGAATGTTGTTTTTCGCGTATTTTCTTCCGTTTCCGTGTTTGTTTCCATTTCCTACAAATACAACATAAAAACATCAAAAACAACAATGGTTGCTTGAAAACGTACGATTGTTCTTAGTAAAAAGGAGTCGAAAGTGACGTAAATTAGCGTCACATCAGTGATCTTCCAGCGGCTCCTACTTCTTTTCTATGGTGGGAGTTGTGTCCTTTTTCAGTTATGTATCCTCTTGTAGTAGCTCTTGTACTGGCTTAGACTAGGTTCTAGGAAGGGCTGTCCTATATTGTAATTGATTTTCCACAAGTTCTATAAGTCGTTTATTTTCTGAAATTTTGTAAAGAAAGTTCCATGTATTAAAAAGGGCTTTATTTCATGATTTATGTTCTTTTCCTCTTTGCCTATTAGTTCAGGTGGTAAGGGTTCTCCTATCTAGGTAGATTTGAGTAGGTGCCCGCACATCTCGATAGTTGGGACAGGACAAATGGTATTAGAACCCGTGTTACCGGTCTCCCAGTACAAGAGCAAAATGTCAAATAGAGTCTTGAGGATTGGTGTGTTGACGTCCACATCTAATCCTAGGGAAGCTATGAAGCATTCTAGGAAACATCTCTCTTCTTTCATTCCTTTTCGTGTGGTTTGGTTACTTGCTTGTATGAGTTGAGTCCAATTGGTATCTATTGATTCCAATTGGTATCTCCATAAGGTGAAAGATGTCGTTGGACTCTGAATACGATAGGCAAGCAAGAAGGATTGGAACCGGGAAGGTTCCAATTGGTATCTGGTCTGAAAGGCTATGGTAAGGCATTGGTGATCGGCTAAGGGTCATCCATGGGATGGATATAGAGTAATTGATGTGATTTGATTTTTGTTGTAACCTGAAACTGAATTGTTTATGTATTATAATGATGGCATGAGTTATTTGATTCTTATATGATTGGTTGCCTTATTATGAAATTGCAAGTCTGAAGGTAATTATAATTGATTCCTGGTATGATTGAGTGTGATTAAGTGTTGTGTGTGTGTAGAGTTAGAATTTCATATAAATATTCGAAAAAGAAAGGCTCATCATTAGCCAAGATGGTGAGGGGAAATGAATTACGACTGTGGCAAAACTCCAATTTCAGGACAGTCCGGACTTGGTTGGGAACCATGGGAACAAGGGGGTTATCCATGTTTGATAGCGGGGATGTATTGTCGAGAACAATTTCCTTGTGTAATTCATTCATGATTTGTGAGAATTTGATGCTAAAGTTTTAGTCAGTGCATTGCCAGGAATGGTCTTGAGGGTTGTTCACGACCATGGCAGAATAAATGGGGTTAAACAATGATAATCGAGAAACGGAACGAGCACATTTTGTTGAAAAGTCCAATGTTTGGACTGTTACCATTGGGATCGCCATAGCAGACGACACCGCTACGGCGATCCCGCTATTGCGGTATTTTCTCCGCTATAGCAATTCTACTATAGCAGAGTGAAAACTGCCATAGCGGAGGGACGCGAGGCAGAACGTTTGCCCTATTTTCCCTTGTTTTTCATTCATTCCCAGGGATCAAAAATGCAATAGTTAAGCTATGAATTGCAAGGGAAAACAAGGAAATTAACTATAGAACTAATATAGTATTGCATAAATAAAAGGGAAATAGTGATAGAAACTAGCATCCACATTCTACAAAATGAAGGGAAAAAGGGGAAAGGGAATATTGTCTTAATTAGCCCCAAACAGGGGCAAAACCCAAAAAGCTGTAAATGTTTGAAGGTAAAGGGAGAGGGTAGGTCCTAAGCCTCATCATCACTTAGAAAAGGGAACTTCTGCATATCCTCGGGCTCTAGAGTGGGAAGATCTTGGCCTGGGGCAACGCAAGAGAACGTGACCTTGACGGTCTTCCACATCCGGGCAAACATGCGATCCCGGGAGCGCCTCTTTTTCTTCTCCTCCTCTAACTCCTTGCGGAGTGCTGCAAATTCCTAAGCAGAAGGGGGCGGGGCATTACCTCCAGTGGTGGTGCCCTCCATGAACCTCCGGACCGCGACCAAGGTCTCCTCTAGTTGGGTGCTAGTGATTGGGGGCTGCGGTTGGGAAGGGGCAGGAGTGTCATCATTATCATCGTCATCGGCATCCTCGATCGGCTAACGGCTTCCTGCTTCATCCACTTTTCTCTTCTTCTTAGAAGAGACCTCTTTCACTCGGTTAGGGTCGAAGGGATCATCCATAGCTACTTCCAAGTCAGTATGGTCCTCAGGCACTCCAACCCATCTGCACAACTTGGATACTAAGCCTGGAAGAAAGAGACCTTTTCTGTGGCCCCAGTAGAAGTCCCTCCATTCGGATATAATCTATTCCCCCACATTCATGATAATGACCTGCATGGCACAAACAATCACCAGGGCCCAGGCATAGGTCACATCAGTCTTGTTGCTCGACGGGTGAATCCTTCGAGATACCAAGTTTAACCATCTCCTAGCATCATGAGAGAAGTAGACACTAGTGATACCCTCGGGACTGGGCCAGTAGACCTAATCTCTGAACTTTGCATTTACTAAGGTATCTCTCAACCATGTCATATCCCAAAGCCTAGACTTGGCCTCGTATACAGCATTGGAGACGTGAGGCACTTCTAGCACCTCATTAACAGTCTAAGCATCCACCAAAACATCTACCCCTCGGATCCGAATAGTTGGGTTGGGTTCATCCCAATGGATGGCAGGAAGGATGACATAGAAATCTCGCACCCAGTCTGTCTGTGCGGGAGAGGGAGCCACTAACAAGGAGTCCCAGTTGACCTCTCAAACTCCACAATGGAAGGCAGCTGCCTTTCCGTCCACACGTGTCAGCTTGCACCTCCTCTCAAAGCAAAAGCCTAGTCTTCGATAATCCATGAACCTCTCCCGGCTAGCTTCATCAGGAAAATTCTCATAAGGATACACGGGCAATTTTCCTTCAGTTATTGGAAGTAATAACTTGTAATGTAGCAAGAGAACTGGATTAAAACTCGATAAGGTATAAAGGATTAAGGAAAAAGGGGGAAAAAATTCTAAGTGTCAACTTGAAATACTGGTTCGCGGCCTTCTGCTATAGCGGACGGTCATCCTCCATAGGGGAACTGCCATAGTGGAAAAATATCCGTCGTAGGAGGGCCACAATAGCGGAGCCCAATGGCTACAGCGGTATTCAACATCCCAGAAGCTTCAAGGGGTGCAACAATGGTGCCCCTTGACCTAAAAATTTCATTTTTGACATTCCAAGTTCAGATCTACATACCCAAAGTACCCCATTATTGTTTTCTACAAAATTTTGGGCATTATAACCCGTGTTTTTTTTCCGAATCACAAGTTTATTTCAAGAACAACCCTTCACTTTCCCCGCCATTCTTGGCCCATTTTTGGCCAAAGGTTGTGTAATACTTACGCCTAGGATGCCTTGGAGGCATTGTGAACGTAAGGGAAGTACTTATGCTTCAAGAATCCAACAAAAATCTAGCCTGAAGTTAAATGTCAAAACCCACTACAATGCATACTCTAATTCCTTATTTTCTATGATAATCATGCCTAAATTCGTGCAAAGAAGTAAAGGAGTAAATAGAAACATTTCTTACCTGAGAATTTTGATGTCGGGATAAGGGTGATCGGGAGAGAATGTAGTATTTTCGAAAGAAAATAGAGGGAGAATGAGGGGTGAAACCCATTTCTCCCCTATTTCAATCTGAATTACCAACCGCTATAGCGGTCGGTACTCTACTATAGCGGAACCACCATAGCGGTATAATATCCTCTATAGCGGACGACAGTCAATTTTTTGAAAGGAAAGGTTCTCTCGGGTCTTTTCAAATTCCTCCACTCTGACGTGATACAAGGCCCCAGATTTCATAAGTACTCGGAATGAGGGACACGTGAAATATTCCCTGGGTAGTTCAGAAATTCCCCGTCAGATTGGGATAACATTATTTTTCATTGTAGTTGGTGCAACTAATTAGGGGGAAGTTTGATATTTGCGTATCTTCATAATTAAGCGGTCACTTAGGACAGTAAGGGTCCTGGGCTAGTTTCCTTCATCTTTCTATATTCAAGATCATTCGGGGATAAACGATGGGTAAATTGGTATCTATTGTAATGACTGGAGCTATCGTTATTTTAGAAATCACGATATCGAACCAATTTGAAAACGAGCTTAAATATTTTGGTACTAAGTAGGGTGACGTGATAGAAAATTTTAGATGTTTGGAAATTATCGAGGCTGACGTCACTCTGCTATAGCGGTAATTATTCTGCTATAGCAGTTCCACCATAGCGGAAGGTCAACCGCTATAGCAAAAGGACGGGAGGCAGTAGCCTCAGAATGGGTTTTTGATAAAAGAAATATCTTCCTCATTTAGAAAATATACGAGGGTTTCTCAAAAAAAAACCTCCTATGCTGCTCCAAGGCTTGGGAGCTATGGGGAGAAGGGATTCCAGCTGAAGGGATGCGAAACTACAGATTCGGGCTTGCAGAATCATCAGGGAATGCCTTCATGGAGACAGAAAGGGCATGGAACAGCTGCTCGGCATCCAGGTACGCTAGGTTTTCTGCACATAGTAGATTGACCACTTTTATTTCCTATTTATTGTGTAGAATGAAAGGGAGAATCCATGTTTAGGCCTTCGGGCACGGAGTCTGGAGGAGGATTGTTGGGTTGAACTAAAAATAGTAGATTTGTGATAATGCATTGTGATATTTTGGGAGTATACTTATCTTGGTGTTGTTTTGCAAATAAAAATTCAGGGACTATAATGTCGAGAAGGTTCGGAGAACCGAAAGGGGGTTAGTAATTTACTAATATGCAAGGAACAGAAGTTTCAGAAAGGAATTGGTATAATTAAAATATCGTAATGGCTATGTTTTCAAGGCTAGGGGAGGTTTCTCCATGTTGTATCTCGGTCCTAGAAGGAGGGTTAGGAATAAAGGTATCTAATGGCATGTTTAAAGGGGTGGTTCGGGGTTAGTCTTCTAGCGGGATTTAACGGTTCATCGTGTACCTGAAATAGGGTAGGTGATGGTTATTGCTTTCTGTATGAATTGTATATTTGTGTACTTTTTTCTAAGTATTTGTATGAGTTTCATTGCTTAGGGAATAGTTTAGGAATGTCCAAAAGTCATGTTTTCAGTCTGGTGAAATGAACTAGGTGTTATTGCTTGTTGGTTTACAAGTGTTGATTGTTCATTATTTGTGACTGTGGATTTTGTGTGACGTTCGATTGGCTCGGGTACCACGCCTACTACAGGATATACTAATGGTTGGCTCGGGTACCACGCCTATTACAGGATAACTAACGATTTGCTCGGGTACCATGCCTGGTATAGGATACTAACTGGTTGGCTCGGGTACTATGCCTAGTACGAGTTTACTTTATTACATTACTGCATTTTGATTTGGTTCCATGAGTGGACCGGGCTGTGTTTATAATTTATGATATTGCTTATGGTCCTCGAGAGGCCAATTTATTATTATTGGTCTGTGAGTTTGGTCTTGGTGTAGACAGGGTTGCATGTTTAACATTTAGATGATGTTAGGGGGATCCTACGGTGGGTCCGAACTATGTAAAAAGGGAGGTTATTTATACATATACTATCGTCATTTAGTGTGTCAATGGCGGTCAAGGATTTTTTGTGGTTAATAAGCTAAGGGTCGGTCTTGGTATAGAAAATGGAAGCCTGTTGAACACTTAGGTGTAGTTAGGGGACCCTTGGAGGGTTCGGGTTAGGTGATTAAAGGGATTTAGACGTAACTCTATGGTTGCCATGAAATGTGTCAAGGGTGGCTAGGTGGATTTTTGTATGGTTGGTAAGTTGGGAGGAAGGCTGGGAGTCTGGTTGTAGTTGTTGGTTGTTATAAATAGGTTGGAAAGTTGTCTAGAGGTCCATGAAGATCCCGGACACTAGTAAGTGATATTACGGGTATAAGTGGTTTGGTTGGGAAGTTAGTCGGGTTAAGTCTGAATGTCTAGTCAAGGCAATGGACTTGGGTAAGGGAAGGGTAGTCCAGGCATGGACATAGATATTGGTAAAGGTTAGTGAGACTTGAGAAGTCCTAGATGTCAGGGATAAGACTAGGGTGGTGGAGTTGGCAGCGAAAGTTTAGGAAGGTTGGTTCCGAAGGGAAGGGGATTGATGAAAGCGTTTGTGAAAGGGGTTGAAGTATTTAACGAATGTATTTTATCTTGATTTCTATATGATGGTAGGAGTGAATTTGGGTCTACCGATGATGCCTACCAGTACGTGTGTTTGTACTGATTCTACTCTTGCTATACTTTTTTGGATATAGTTTGATTGCAGGGTTTGTGATGTTTCACAGGTTCAAGATGGCGGTGATCTTCCAGCGGCTCCTACTTCTTTTCTATGGTGAGAGTTGTATCCTTTTTCAGTTATGTATCCTCTTGTAGTAGCTCTTGTACCGGCTTAAACTAGTTTCTAGGGAGGGCTGTCCCATATTGTAATTGATTGTCTGCAAGATCTATAAGTCGTTTATTTTCTGAAATTTTATAAAGGAAGTTCCATGTATTAAAAAGGGCTTTATTTCATGTTTTAAGTTCTTTTCCGCTTTGCCTATTGGTTCGGGTGGTAAGGGTTCTCCTATTTAGGTGGATTAGAGTAGGTGCCCGCACGGTCGGATAGTTGGGTCGTGACAATAAATTAGTGAGTTTTATTGCTTTATGAATTTCTTCTACCTTTTAAATGTTTATTTTCTCTTGTTAACTTTTCTTTTATTTGATTACTAAACTAAGCAGTTATTTAAGATCTCAAATTGTGATAAAAAAAAATTTTGACAGAACTTCTGAGTTGTTGAGGAGTGGTGTAAGGATCTTATATATGATGTTTACATATATCTTCCACCAAAGTTTCAGGGAAGAAAAGAGTGCGGTTAATTATTAACATCGGGTGTATAAGCTTTGTACCTAGCTTAAAAGAATTAATCATGTTCTGATTGTTTAACATTAAATGTGGCAAAGTAGTGAAGTTCTCACTACATGAGGGGCTCATTTGTTCTGTTCTAAATTTCAAAGAAAGTGACTTGATAAAATTATACTTGTTGAAAGCTCTAGATTAATGAATTATTCTATAGTTGCCTTTATGCAGTTTATAGTCCACAACAATAGCTACCTAGCTAGCTTCATCAGCTTTTTACTTAGTACTTTAGACATTTGCACATCTATTTTGTTGCTTAAGATGTTAGCTCTATTTTTTGATGTGTTTTTTTCTTCTCATCTTGTGTTTTTCTGTTTCATCGCAATTGTTTGTGAAGTCGAGCAGAATGTAGAGTTTTGATTTTCTTAAGAAGAAATATCTTTATCGCGTTCTTCGTTTATCATCATTTATCCAACAAAAAGAAAAGCAAAGAAAGTAAAGAAAACTCTAATTTTGACACGGATATAAGAAGAAGAAATTAGAGGGAAATCAGGTCAAATGTACACAAGGGAAAGTGAAACGGTGTGTTGGTTGTTCATTTTAAGGTTGGATGACACGTTGCATAGATTATGTTGTCAAAAATATAAAATGTCACCATGATGATATTTATTGACTCCTTTTTTCAATCTTACATTTTGATGAATATTATGTTTTTTCCCTTCTCTACCTTTTGCTTTGTGTAACAGCTCTACAGGTCTCAATCTTGTGGTCAAATATTACAACAACTGGGTCAAATATTACAACAACTGGGATTACACATCAGTTAACTTTCAACATGGTGCATCAGATTTTGTTATTTACAATTATGTAAATAAAATGTATGTAACTATCTTTAAAATATGTCTCCTTAGCAAATACCATCAAGCAGTTAATATGTAATAATCTTATCTTTTGTTCTTAGTATGTTTATGTTCTTGCAAACTTATGGTACATCCTTACATTTTAGTTATTAATTGGTATCAAATTTTGGCGTTTGCTCGATTTTAAGATACTCAAAACATCCCTCACGTTGGGCCTATGCTGGCATGGGTCATACTCCCCTAGTTATTAATAATAAAGGAAATTTCACAAATAACAAAGATGAGGCAATAATCAGGAAGGAGTTAGTAACACTTTCATAATTACGTTCTGTAGCAAGTTTTTTAGTAAAATATTACTATTTAATATGTATTTCACGCATTTTTGACAGAAGGAAATACAAATACAAATTAAAAATGAGGGGAGTAAATTTTGCATAACCGATTCAATTTTTTTTTAATTAGTACTAATCTCTACTCATACCATGCCTGTGATCTGAAAACTTGATGAAGATTAAATATTTAATGAAGATTCAATTAAAAAAGAAAAAAAATCTTTAATGAATCTTCCATTTCTAAATAGGAAACTTGAATGAAAAAATTCAAACAACAGAAAAACGTTATTTCAGAATTCAAATTTATTCATCAAATTATTGGTTTTTGATAATGAGTAAAATATTTTTAATTGAAAGATCATTTTCCTTTTGAAGTTAAATTTCAGTATTGAAATAAAGGAGAGAGGCGAGAGAGGAACCGATTTGTATATGACATACTTCAATTGTATTTGTTTATGACATACTCATGCAGATACATTTGTATCAAGTTGTATTTGCATATTTTGTATATTAAAATTGAAACTTATATATTACGCCTTTGAATTTGTAAGACAAATACATACCGAACAATTATATGTTTATATATATACTGAAAAATTATTATATTTTGTATTTGTATATTACAATTGAAAACCAAAATACAAATACCTAAATACATATTCATATATATACAACTCTTTCACTAAATATAATTTGCATTTGTATTTATATATTACAATTGAAAATCAAAATACAAATACCTAAATACATATTGATACATATACAACTCTTCTACTAAATATAATTTGCATTTATATTTGTATATTACAATTAAAAATTAAAATATAAATACCTAAATACATATTGATACATATACAATTTTTTCACTATACAAATGCAATTGAAAAGTGAAGGAAAAATAACGAAATAATTACAAAAATACAAATGAAACTCCAAATGTATTTAGAATATAGATCTGGGAAAACAAATTGAAAATCGTCATTGTAGATCTGAAAATGAAACTTTGAGTGTGTTTAGAACCCGGAACACTTGATCTGCATCACTTTTGACAATATTTGCTCTTATAGTGTTCATATCAACAATGATGTAGAGAAAAGAAATTGAAATCACAACTTTTGAAGAGAAAAAATAATTGAAATCGTGTGATTTTATGAAAGACACGATTTTGAGAGAGAAACTTGTTGAAATCGTGTAGAAACTGGTAATAGAGATAATGGTGAAAATTTGGAAAAATAAGAAAAAGATTAAATTCGAAAAGGAAGTGGAGATTGTAACTAGGAGTGATATTAGGAGTCTGATACTCTTCCAAATGTATTTGGAGTAAATCGACTAGGCCCACTATAAATATTTCTATTTTTATTGTGGATAATAATTATTTTAAAGTGTTGTTATGGTTCCTAATTAAGGGTTTAGGTTTGTTATGCTATGTAGTTTTCTCTTAAAATGGATCCAATTGTGAAATTATTTACTCAAAATGGATCCAACTCAATCTATTTAGGCTTAATGGACCAGCGGCCCAAACTATTTACCCGCCTTACCCACTTTCTCCCTTCTTATTTCGCACATGACGTCAACATCACTACCATGAATTAATCCTCTGTCGATATATTGATATCCTATCAGTATCATATAGGACTGAGCTTAATCCTCTATGATACTCCGTCTATATATTTACACCCTATCGGTATCATATAGGACTGAGCTCTTTGTTTTAAGAAATAAATAAGAAATAATTAAGAGAAAATTATTAAAGTCACAAGCTTATTCATTAAACTCTAAATTAGTCAAACATATATTTTTCTAATTTTTTTCTCTTTTTGCAGATTAAAAAAAAATTATATCTAAATTATGACTCTTTTTAACTGTATTTAATATTAAAATATTAAAGAATCGAAACATATCTCAATGATGCCATGCTAGTATATAGATATACCGTATCGATATCATGGATGATTGAATAATCTCCGAAGGACTAAAGCAAACCTCAGTGAAAACACTGCTCAGTTACTCTTTGATACCACTAGAGTATATTATACTTTGATGGTATCAAGGAGAAAGAAGTAGTCCGTCAATGAAGACACTGCTTAGTTACTCTTTGATACCATCAGAGTATATTTATATACTGTAGTATACTGTAATATTATCATAAAAAAAAATGAGTGAGCGTTGACGTCATGCTAACATCAATCCGATTTCTTTTAAGATATATGCCTTTTAGAACAAAAAAGAAACATAAAAATAATGAAATATTTAAAGGTAAATATTTTACTTTTTTAGGGTACAAATATTTTTTTGGTGCCATGTATTATACAACCCCCAAAAAACGAAGTTGAGATATTTTAGATCCATTAAAGTGTGATTTTTTTTTCTTTATTAGTGGCTGTTGTGAGTTGTCATGCTCTGGAAATACATACGGCAAATCTTTTGAGTTTGGGGCTAAAATTGTCCCTTAACTATTAGAGTAGGTTCATTTTGGTCCTTCAAATATAACTCTGAGCATATTTAGTCCCTTAACTTTATTAAAGTGGAGCACTTTTGATCTCCCTAACAAAATTCGTTTAAAAATAATAGTGTTAAACCCATGTGGCACCCACGTGACTTGTAAAATACAAACTCATAGAGGTTAAGTATTAGCTATTATGAGTATATATTTAATTTTGCACGCTCTTAAACACAATTAAGAAGAAATTCGCACACCCTTCACCAAATTACTAGCTACGCCACTGATTTTAAGACCATTTTGTTACTGCAATTAAGAAAATGGTTATTTTTTTCGAGTGGGCAGATTATTGTGTTCTAAAGTATTGTCTTTAAATATAAATAGCTACTACTACATTAATCCTAAAAAATTAAGAAGACAAGAAAGAAAGAAAATGTATATCAATTAAGAAAGAGATAACACTGTCAAATTTACACAGTTAGAAAATTATCCTTTTAGTTAATTTTTAACATTATTATGTTAGGAAGACCAAAAGTGCTTCACTTTAGTAAAGTTAAGGGACTAAATATGCTCAGGATTATATTTGAGGGACCAAAATGAACCTACTCTAATAGATGATGGACAATTTTAGCTCCAAACTCGCAAATCTTTTCCTACTCAAAGAATTAACTTAACCCGACCCGACATGGTCCGATCCCTCCCTCTCTTTAGGGTTTTAGATTATTTTCAACCTCAACCTTTTCTTGCACAACTCTGTTTTACTGTTTATTCTTTCCCAGTCGAATAGTGCTTCTACGCTTCTCTTTCTCGGCTGCTGATGTGTAGCAGCGGCTGAAAGAATTCATCTTTATCACTTAGAAAGGTAACCTCGTTTTGCTTTTTTTGCTTCTTCTCTTTCGTTTTAGTAGTCTTTTTTTGTGCACATTACTGAAACAAGATACCGCTATTTTTTCACCTCTCTTCAAAATACTAAGAAAGGTACTAACCCTTTTAGCTTTTTCTATGTAACCCTTTTTGATTTCTCTCCTTAGTTTCAGTTATTCATTTTGTGTTTTCACCTGAAATTAAACCCCTTTTTCTCTGCAAGAACATCGGAAATGTAACCCCTTTTGCTTTCTTGATGTCTCCCTTTTGCTTCATTTTGTGTTTTTTGCTGAAATCAATGTCTTTTTTCCTCTTCTGATCTCTTTATCTTCTAGTAGGTAAAAGATGTCGGTGGTGGCTCAACTTCGTTACTCTTCACTTCCCAGTCACTATCAGAATCAAAGTCGTGACTTTTCTGATGTCAAACCCAGATTTTCAGACAACAGTTCTGCGAAAAATCTGAACTTTAACCCTTTAAGAACCAGCCATGTAGGTTCTAAACATTTGGGTTCGGATTTGCTTATCAAGTACCACGTTCCTTATGCTGGGGGCGGTGATGGAGGCAGCATTGGGATGGGACGAGGCAGTGGGGGTGGTGATAGTGATCATGGGGATTGGAGTGGTGGGGAAGATTCAGATGATTCCTGGAACAGCTTTGGACCAATTGGTGCTTTTGCCAATGGCTGGAGATCGAGGGTTGCTGCGGATCCACAGTTCCCTTTTAAGGTTCTTATGGAGGAATTGGTTGGTGTGACTTCCGCTGTCATAGGAGACATGGCATCTCGTCCTAACTTTGGCCTTAATGAATTGGATTTTGTGTTTTCCACACTTGTCGTTGGTTCCATTTTGAATTTTGTGTTGATGTATATATTGGCACCAACATCATCTGTTTCTAGTCGAGCGCTGCCTTCAATTTTCGCCAGTTGCCCACCAAGCCACATGTTTGAGCCTGGTGCTTACAGTTTATTGAGTCGAGCTGGGACATTGGTTTACAAAGGAACTCTGTTTGCTGCAGTTGGATTTGCTGCTGGACTTGTTGGAACTGCAATCTCTAATGGTTTAATCAAGATAAGGAAGAAGATGGATCCTTATTTTGAAACGCCAAATAAGCCTCCTCCAACACTTCTAAATGCTGCAACTTGGGCAACTCATATGGGTGTCAGCAGTAATTTAAGATACCAAACGCTTAATGGTATTGAGTTCTTGCTAGACAAAGCTCTTCCTCCAGTGGTTTTTAAAACGTCCGTTGTGGTTTTGAGATGTTTGAATAATGTCCTTGGCGGAATGTCATTTGTCACATTGGCAAGGCTGACTGGTTCCCAGAGTGTAGATAAAGGGAAGGTAATTAGTGTGGAAGATGGAGTGAAGGCAGAGAAAGAGAGGTTGCTGAATCAGAGTGACAACATACAAACTGGTAATACTGTTTCAAAGTGAATTGGCATTGTGTGTATCAATATCTACAATCTCCCCCGATTCAACTTAGTCAGTTTTCTCCCCTCTTACTATGAAATTATGATCATAAATAAAAGTGATTTAGTTAATCTGACTTCATGTACTTTAGGGTGTAGGGAGTTTTGAGTTTGTCTATCCTGTCCAGCTTTCGTTTTCAGAGATGATAAAACAGTTATTTGTTGATATTTGATCATGTCTGTTTGTATGGTAAACATGACATTCATGCTTGCAACTGACATTATGCCCAAATCATGTTAAAGGAAGTAGCACTGTTTTCCGGTCCTGCAGCATAGAGAATTTCTTTAATTAATATTCACAGAGCTCGTTTGGATTGACTTATTTTAAGTGCTTTTAAGTCAAAATAGTTTTTAATTTTTTTAATAGTATTTGAGTAAGGTAAAAAAGTGCTTTTGAACACTTGATTTTAAGACAAAATAACCCAATAAAAGCTAAAGGTAAAAAGTTGGGATTTCTAACTTATGCTTAAAAACAACTTAAAATAAGTCTATCCAAACAGGCTCACAGTCTTGCGTTACTGCTGATTTAGCTAGTCTTGATGGTTTATGTCTTCTCTGTTTATACGCGAAACTAGCAAAGGATGCCCGTGCGATGCACGGCCCGATGTCAGATTTTACAACATGAGAAAGGAAGGATTTTATGAATAACATCTTTAAAAGAACATCTATGAAACATAATTTCTTCGAGAAAATCATTCGCTAAATATTTTGTAAACGTTGGACATTTCTAAATTCTCATAACAAAGAGAATGACTCAACTACATGGAATATTTTGATATATCAAGGTATAAATGTGAAAATGAATCTCATACTAATTTTTTTCTTTGCTGCTTGTACAGCAATTTGTAGTATGCTCTCCCT
Organism: Jaltomata sinuosa; assembly: GCA_003996215.1. Taxonomy (NCBI): domain Eukaryota; kingdom Viridiplantae; phylum Streptophyta; class Magnoliopsida; order Solanales; family Solanaceae; genus Jaltomata; species Jaltomata sinuosa. The sequence goes on along the minus strand of QJPP01002513.1, from coordinate 328,554 downwards.
AAATAAATGATGTTTTTATGTTATCATTTTGTTTTAAAATAAGTGGTGTTTTACATAATACGAAAGTTTTTTTTTTTTAAAAAGTTATCCTTGTTTTAATACATGAAGTTTTACACCATTACACCATTAAAGAGGCACTTCTTTCTTCAAGACATTTGACCAAGGTTAAAATAATAAAACACTTTTTATTTTCTAGAAGTGAGTAATTCTTTTTAGGAGTGTGTTCAAGCAAAAAAACACCATTTATTTTAGGGAAAAGGGTCAAAAATGCCCCTCTACTTTAAAAAATTGGCTACATTTATCCTCCGTCATACTATGTGTTAAATATACTCTCTCATCACCCAAGTTTTCACTTGTGCCCCTCAATTGGATGAAAATACCCAATTCAATACAAATAACCCAAATTTTAAAAAAAAATCCTAATCTATAATCCCTCTCGCCCGTCCCGACCTACAACTAAAAAATACCTCGTATTCTCCCTAACAAATATACTTCCCCTAAATCTTACGCCTTTATAGTAGCCTATTATGGACAAATGAGATAGTGAATATGATTTTTCAAGAACTCACAAGCTTAACTTTCACTACAAACATGAATGCACTTGCATGTTCTGCAGCATTTCCTATGATTAGAAGCAAGATGACATTAATTGATATTTCTGCAATAATAAGAAATGAAAAATGGATGTATTATATATTTCGACGAAATTTCTTTGTCTTTCATTTGTTATCTACTCCTTCATTTTACGGGATTTGTTATTTATTCATTTTTCGTTTTCTCGTTTGTTTGTCATATCGCGCTGATTTTATTTGCTCTATTAACACCTATTAAAGTAAGTATATGATCAAATTAACCAAGCCCCTTTGCCATCTGTGTTTGATACCCAGATACCAAGTGACAAAGCTTCCAGTTTGTAGCGGAGAAAGAGTGTAGGAGTATATTTGTTAGGGTGAATATGAGGGGTAGATGAGATTTGGAGTATTTTTTAGTTGTAGATTGGGGCGGGAGGGTTACAGATTAGGATATTGTTTTTTTTAAAAAAATAATAATAATTGGGTTATTTGTGTTGAATTAGGTATTTTCATCCAATTGAGAGATATAAGTGAAAACTTTGGTGACGAAAGGAATATATTTAGCCAAATAGTATGACGAAAGATAAATATAATAAATTTTTTAAAGTAAAGGAGTATTTTTTAACTCTTTTCCCTTTATTTTAAAATAGAGAAAGTACGAAAAGTTGAACATACTCCTTTAAATGAATCTCATGTTGAAGTACACGTGTTTATAAAAATCCGTAGACGTATTAAAATTATTTTGTGAATATTACAATTTTCTTTACTTTTTCAACAATTTGTAGCATATGTTCATACTCTGGCCGGAAAATCAAATAGGGTAAGAATTTAGTGAAAAACATAGAATGCAAGTGAGAGAGAGTTGAAATAGAAGAAACAGCCCATAAAAATGAAATATGTAAGTATGTGTCCCTCAAAAGAGGAGATTGAATTGAAGGGCATAACGTGTATATTGGAGAAGAACATAAATACTCATATACCAATGACATATGTTCAAGTGTGATGAAAAAAAAGAAAAAGGTTAAAGTGTACAATTTACCTAACTTTTGGTAAATTTTGAGATGAGCTTAAGTTGAAAGAAAAGAGGCCCATATTTTATGGTACAATTTACCATTCTTTTTGTACAATTTTTCTATCAGGGGGTTGGGCTGCTCCGGAGCGGTAGCCTGTGCCATTGTTTTTGTAATAAAGACAATACTTACTGCCGATGGGGCGTCATCCATCGAGAATACGATGATGCCTAATGGGGAAAACCCCGGCCCATCGCAATCCTCTTCTTGGCCGGAGGCCTTTGAGCGTTGGCGAGCTTCACACTCAGAATGGACTGTGAACCAAGCCGAAGACAGGTCGGCCGAGCCTCCTCTTGCCCCCGCAGCAGCGTTTGATGTTGGGGCAGAGATCTTGAGAATAGATCAAGGGAATTCTGATGCTCCGCCAGCCATTCCTCATGCTGAACAGGCTATGGGGGCTCTGGATTTAACCTTGCGGTTGGGGCCCCCGATCGCAACAAAAGAGGCTCTCGAAAGAGAGCTTTCGACCTTTTTTTCTTCCTTTGGGAATAGGGAAGTTAGAAGGGGTGTCTTGGAGGGGACACCATGTTCGTCCCTCTTCCTCGCTACTTTTTATGTCTTAAAATTTATGTGTTATAGATAAAATTTAGAGAGCCGATTAAATTTTTTATATGATTTTAAAATATTTTAAGTTATTAGTTTATTGTGACTTATAATACCTTTTTACATAATTTTAAAATAATATATGTTACTCTCTTTGTGTCTATTTATGTGTCACAGATAGAATTTAGAGAGTCAATCCAATTTTTTATATAGTTTTTAGATATTTTAAGTTGTTAATTATTGTAATTATAGTACGTAATTTTCAAATAATATATCTTTACTCCAATTTATGTGTAAATTTTTTATATATCTTTTAAATATTTTAAGTTGTTAATCATTGTAACTTATGATACTTTTTACGTCATTTTCAAATAATATATGTTACTTTCTCCAAAAATTTTATGCGTCTTTCAAATACTTTAAATTGTTAATTATTTTATTTACCTTTTATGTAATTTTCAAATAACATATGTTATTTCTTCCAAAAATTTTATGCGTCTTTCAAATATTTTAAGTTGTTAATTATTTAATTTACCCTTTTATGTAATTTTTAAATATATAATAAATTATTTAAAAATAAAACAAACAAATTAAAATATTGTGTTCATCCCCTGATTTAAGGGATTTACATAAATTGGTATTGGTAAAGAAGGTTCAGTGAGATAGAAATTTTTTATTTCATACAAATGTCTGTACAGGTGTCTTCACAAATATAGTAAACGTTTCCCGAAAGACATCAATGGTTAGGGACTGTTCGTATCTCCTCGAGTACAATTTATATTACCTTTGGTACAATTGATAGATGATGTGTTAGTCCCTCTTCCTCGCCTATAAATAGTAGAATACATATTTTAAACTAGTCTAAAAAAATCACTTACACATTCAAATTTTGTGGGTGTCGTCCTAAATATAGTCTATTATCCTCTAAGGGATCGTTTGATAAGATGTATTAGAGAAAATAATATATGTATTAGTTATGATATTATTTAATTCTTTGTTTGGTAGAATTTTCAACCTCTATAGTATGTATTAGTTATACATCCTATTCAGTATTATAACTAATACAAAGTAAATCATGGTATTAGTAATACAAGACTTATTACATGGATAAGCATGGAGAAAGATCAGATTGCCTTTTATACACCAAATCAAACTTTTGATAAGAATTAGGGATAATTTCAAAGACTTTCCCTCACATTTAACCTTATAACACTTATTTTCCTTGTGATTTCAGATATTACACCCACCTCTCTTATTTTTAAATTTTTGTAACGAAACTTATTTAAATGATAAAACTCATCCAAGATTTCAAGATTGTCCTTTCTTGACATTATATTAAATATTAAATTTTGGGACAATAATCTTCAAAATTTTTATAACTTTAGACTTAAATTGTGGATAATTTTATTTATTTTTTTGTAAGAAAGAGGGGATCTATTAATTAGTTAATTGTCTGGCAAAACAAAGGAGCCCTGTCCATCGGCAGAAGGCATTATAGTAGTGTTTTGGGCCACATCCTGGCCCAAGGAAACAAGATTAGAAGACTTAATATTCCTACGAATTAACATTTCTGCTTTGTCAGCATCCATGGCCTTTTGTGCATACGCCGGAGGATTTAGCATGACAATAGTAGCACCAAAAACTGCACTCTTCTCCCCTTCCTTGGCTAGTGCATCAGCAACATGATTCTGTTCCTTGAATACACGAGTAAGTGCTGTGACTCCTAGCTTCCCCATTAAGGACCTGCACTCAGTAGTAATGTTAGAATATATAGGATGATTATTTTTAAACATATTCACTACTTCTAAGGAGTCCATGTTGACTTCTAGGGGGAGGAGGTTGTGTGCATGTGCTAGTCGGAGCCCTTTTCGAAGAGATTGGAGCTCAGCCAATGTAGAGTTGGTATGGGTGGTACTTTCAATGTATATCATCATCCATGCCCCATCATGGTTACGGTCCACCGGGACCTGGGCTAGATTTACTGCCCCATCCACATTGAGTTTACAGGTGCCACTAGGTGGTGGCTCCCATTTAATACAGATGGTGTCCTTGATTGGATGGGGAGTGTTACCCTGTGCACACATGAGTTGGTACTCAGTTGCCATTGCAATGGTGTGTTCGAGGGAGATGGGATCCTTCTTTTTATTGAAGAGGTTGTTTTCTGGTCGTCAAAAGGTTACATAGGCAATACAGGAGAAGGATCCCCCATGTTAACCATCTGTTGAAGCGCTTAGTATTGTTGGTTTCCAGAAGTCGAGCCAAGCTGTAGGATTGGTGGTAATTTGGGGGTCAGTGAGGCTGGCATCACAGATAAGTCTCCAAAAGGAGTTTGCATTAAGGCATTGGAAGAAGATGTGATTGATGTCCTCCAAGGGATATGAGCAGAAATGGCAGTTAGGGGGATGTTAAGTCCTATCCTATTAAGGTAATGGCTGGTGGGGAGTCTCCTGTGGAGTAAAAGTCATAGGAAGGTTTTAATCTTGTTGGGGATTTTTGCCTTCCAAATATACTTGAATTTTTGGGATTGATCAGTGGAGGGGGGATTGGTTGCTCCATGGATGTAGTGGTAGGAACTGCTAGTGGAGAAATGGCCATTAGGAGTAATGCTCCAGACTAAGTTGTCCCTCCTAGCACTATTAGGAGGGAAAGTGTAGTTTATGATGATTGAGTGGAGGTTTCCCTCAAGGGTGAAAGAGAGGTTGTCTAAGTTCCAGTTTCCATTGGTGTAGATATCACTGATTCAGAGGTTCTCTTCCTCTATAGAGTAAGGGCCAACAATGGACTGCCTAATAGATTTGTGGTTTGGGATCTAGCTATCCAGTAGAAATTTGACATGTTCACCAGTATGGACATTCCATTTGGTGGCTCCCATATAGTCTCTCCAACCATTTTGGACATTCCTCCAGGTACTAGAAGATACCCTAATTCTACTGGTAGTGTTACTAGGTCTATTGTACTTGCTGGTAAGGATTCTAGCCCACATATGATTTGGGTTTTTGTAGAGTCTCCAGGCCAAGCTAGAGTGCAGGGCTCTGTTCTTTATTTCATATTTCTGGATTCCCATCCCCCCCTCATGTTTCTTTGTGGTAACAGTGTCCCAATTAAGGAGCTGAAGTTTCCTTTTCTCTGCAGTAGTGCCCCAAATGAAGTCTCTTTGAATTTTATCAATGATTCCAGTAGTTCTAGAGGGGAGCTTGATGTACTGCATAACATGGGAGGGAATGCTACTAAGGGTTGCTTTGGCTAAGATAGTCCTGCCAGCCATATTCATGATTTTGGATATCCAGCTAGCTAGCCTTTTGTTCATGTTGTCAATGATGAACTGAAAATCATTATTGGTAGGCCTTTGGTGGAAGATAGGGAAGCCAAGGTATTTTACAAATTTATTGTAGGATTCCATCCTTAGGATGTTGGTGCAGGAGGAGGCAGTTTCCTGATTGCAATTTTGGGAGAAAAAGACTTTGGATTTCTCTATATTGATCTTTTGCCCAGAACTTAAACTGAAACTATCAATAGTATTGATGATGGTAGAGAAGCTAGCCTGATTGGCAGTGGAGAAGAGGGTGAGGTCATCCACAAAGAAGAAATGGGAAAGTTTTGGGCCACCAGTGGTGATTCTGATGGGGTTCCAGTTTCCAATGGTGACTTCAGAGTTGATATGTCTGAAAAGTCTTTCCATACACAGGATGAAGAGATAGGGGGATATGGGATCACCCTGTCTAATGCCTCTTAAGGGTTGGAAGAACTCAAATTTTCCTCCATTAATCAGGATGGATATGGAGCTAGAGCTGACGCAAGACATAATCAGGTTGGAGAGCTTAATGGGAAATTTGAAGAAGTGGAGAGTTTCTCTGATATAGCTCCACTCCAACCTGCCAAAGGCTTTCTCCAAATCTACTTTGAGGATCATGTTAGGGTTTTTTCCTTTCATTCTTCTGAAATGAGAGATGTATTCCTGGACAATAATATCATTGTTCGAGGCCCTTATGTTGGAGAGAAAACTGGCCTGGCTAGGACCAATGATGGTAGGGAGGAAATGTTTTATCCTGTTATGTATAATCTTAGTTACTAGCTTGTAGCTAGTACTACAGAGCCTAATAGGCCTGTAATTTTTAAGAGTAGTAGCATTGGGACACTTGGGGATGAGGTAGAAGAGGGTGGAGTTGGTGTGTGCAGGCATGGTAGAGCTCTCAAACACTTCTTTGCAGAAAGCAACTGTCTTTTCACCTACCTGGCTCTAGTATTTTTGGTAGAAAAGAGGGTGCAACCCATTTGGACCAGGGGCTTTGAGAGGTTTAAAGGCTTTTAGAGCAGCCAAGATTTCAAACTCTCTAAGAGGAGGTTGCAAGATACTAATCATGTCCTAGGTAAGGGTATTGTCAGTATCCAGGTTGCAAGGGTGTAACCTGGTGGAAATTATCTGTTCAGAGGTTTAGAGTTTAGTGAAAAAGTTGACAATGTGGGCATTGATGTCCTTTTGAATACCATCTAGCCTTGCAAGAATTTTCCTCGTCTTGAGGAATATATTTCCAAGAGTTTCCTTGTTCCAGGTGGTGGCTTCCTTTTGGAAGGTTTCAATGGCCTTGATAAGGGGGTTAGGGGGGTCAAAGGCCTGCCTGACCACTCTTTGGAAAGATGGGTGGCCATACCACATGAGGTCGATCCTTAATGGATTACCAAGGCCAGTGGGGAGGTAGAGGTACAAGTCAATAAGGAGGGGGAAGTGGCCAGAATTAGTTCTAGGTAAGTGCGTAACCAATGTCTCAGGATAGAGCTTTATCCAAGAGCCATTGTCCACACATCTATCTAGTCTTTCTAGAATGAGGTTCCTCCTACTGCGATGTCTCTTATTGGTCCAAGTGTACTTACAACCTTTTATAACCTAGGTCTACCATGTTACATTAATAAAGACACTACCAAAAGAGGGTGGTCCTATTACTATTCACATTGGCCCTCCCCATTTTTCAAAGGCTCTGAGGACTTCATTGAAGTCCCCTCCAATCATTCATTCCCCAGAGTGCCTATGAGAGAGATTTTTAAGATCTTCCCAAAGGTGTAGTCTGGTGTTAAAGTCTGAGCTAGCACAAATTACAGAAAACAACCAAGGTTGGGAGTTGGGGGTTACCTTAACAAGCACATGAATGACCTGAGAGGTAATGGAGATGTCATGTAGTTTCAGGAGCTCCTCTTTCCACATGATAACAATTCTCCAGATATCCCAGTCACGGCCAATTGAATTTGGCAGTCAAACTTCAGTTGCTGAGTGATCTTTTTATGCTCAGTCATTTTGGTGTCAAGCAAGACCAACATAGCAAGATTGTGAATCTTGACCATGGTTTCACATTGTCTTCTGAAGTTGGGACTATTGGCCCCCCTAGAATTCCAGATGATGTATTTCATTTGTACCTTTTGAGGAGGTGGGTTGGTTTACAGGACTTTCCCCTTCACCCCCAAGGTTGCCCTTCTCCATTTCTTTACCGGGTTTAGTGTCACAACACTCAGACCTGACCTTCTCTCGTTCTTCAAGTTCAGGGTCAGAATTGCTATTTTCGTCGGACATTTGACTATAATAGTTGTGCTAAAGGTCTCTTCGAACTCTCTGAGGTACAATTTCTCTAAGAGCAATGTTTCGGTGTTTGGGTCCCCAAATGCTGCTAAGAATTATTCCATCTCTGTGTTGTTGCTCTTTAGAGCCTCTAGCAGAGCTTGGCCTCCCCTTTCATGGTTTTATACCCTTGTAGTTTGTGGGGTTAGGGTCTGGACTGAGGGTTGTGGATGTTGTGACACCCAAGGCACAAAGGAAGGGGTCTGAGAGTTCTGAAGATATGGAGTTGAGGGGAAAAAGGGAAGGCCCTGGAACATTTGTTCCATTAACAAGCCTAGATTCTACATTTTTGCAGTGTTGATGTTGCCTGCCAGTTGGGTTTGTCGCAAGGCTTGTTTCCAGATTTGGGATCCCAATCCCTCTACCATGTGATCCACTCCCTCTTTGATGATTTCGGCCATGAACGCTGGGTCCTGAATGAGGAATATTATCAGTTGGTTGCCGATAATGAGTTGGACAGTCACACACTTGTCTTGCATCGTTAGCTCCATCCATGATGAGGGAACATAGTGTGGGGATAACGGTTCTATTGTGAAGACCAGAGGTTCTAGCAATGTGCTCTGGGTCGTATTGTTGGACTCCATTGTTGGTTATGGTGGGGGTGGAAGTGGAAGTGGCGACCTTTTGGGGAGGTTGCCACTCTTTAATGTTAGGCTTATCAAATGGAGAAGAGTAAAGTGACATGACTGCCGTAGTCATGTCAATAGATCCAGAGTGATGATTGCTTTTTCTCAAGTAGGAGCTACTCAGGGGTGGAGTAGATAAGGCGTTCGGTTCCATCAAAGAGGCAGTGGAAGGAGAGAGAGGGCCTGAAGCCCGAGCCCCATTGGTCGCTTTGGCATTAAGGCTATGGACCTCAGAGCTCTTTTTTTTGTTTTGTGGGTTGGCCGTAGTAAATGCCGGGGGGTTGGGAATGTCAATTTTATTGGGTAGTTAGGTACTGGGGGTTATCAATTGTTGGGGCCCACCTTTGTAATTTATTTTTCCATTTTTATTATCTCTTTCATTTTGCAATATTTCCCGCGTGTGTTTTTAGCTATCATCAGCCTTTGCATGCGGTGGAGGAGGCAAAGTTGAGTGGAACTTACTTGATTGGGAATCGTATGCCTTTACCTGTGTTGGGACACGTCCAATCGGTAATTGGAAGGCCTCCTGTTGTAGCTCTTTATTTTTGGTTATGTTTTTCCATCTGGGGAAAGAGATAATTTTCCAGGTGTTTGCAGGTGGTGGGTATGTATTGAAAGAAGGGAAAGTTGTCTGGGAGAGGGGAGGGGGGGGGGGGTTTGGAGTATGGCTACAATACCTAGTGGTATGACCAAGCCTGCCATAACTGATGCACATGATACCTTCTCCTTCATAGATAACTGGTTGTCTATGGTGACCAATGGTAACCTTCGTCTTAACCGAGACCTCCAACAGTATTTGGATGCAGATTCTTGCATAGCATCCTCGAAGGGTTGCTGATGTACAAGTATTGATTTTGAGTAGGCCCCCCAGTTTTGCTCCCACCTTTTCTAGAATTCGCCTCTCGTAGAATTCTGTTGGGAGTTGAGGTAGCCTTTCCCATATTGTTGTGTGGGTTAACATCATAGCTTCAGGCATAAAGTTTAGTTCCCATTTGTTTACCATAAGGAAGTGTCATGCGACAACCATGGCCCTTCATGGAGTGCTCTATTCATATTTTTGATTTGGTAGAACTTTGCAATGTAGAAGTCACATCCCAAATCTATTAAGGGTAAGAGGCTCAAATAGTTTCCACATATCCATGAGCTTGGTTTTCAAGTAAGCATGCGACATTTTTTTTCCGAACATCTTGACTATAACAGACAAACTTCATGGCTGGTAAATCCTCTGTTTATCTTTCTTAGAGAGCACAATGGTGTCTGTTGAGATTTTCCCATGCCAAATGTCTTTTCCATTTGACTTCGTATAACATTGGTTGAGGTCAGCCTCTTTTTTAAAGAGAATTTCCTTGTAAGATTGGGCTTCCGGAGGATCTTCCTCCATTGGTGTATCCTTGTTGGAAGGGGGGGGGGGGTCTGGTGGTTCCTGTAGATTGGGAGGTTTGGTCAGGGGTGTCCCAGTGATTGGTTGTGCAGGCAAGGTCATATCGTCTTACTGTAGCCTAAGTCTCACAATGTTAGTAGGGCAAGAATGATTTTTTAAATTGTGGATAATTTATTATAAAAAACTACATTTTAGGAAAGGAGAAATAAAATAGAGTCTGGTATATATGTGCAGAAAATTTATTTTTTCTATTTGAACATGATTTTTTTTCCTAAGACCAAAATATTTATCAAACTAAAAATATATTATCACATGTTAGATGGAACAATAATATTTATACAAATATTTGGAGGCTGAGCCTTATTCTTTTTCATTCGTTCCAAAACTTTTCCTTTAATTTTCCCTCCATCTTCATTGTTTCCAATAGTGAAACTCCAGTATATATCTTCTTCCCAACAACCAAGTATCCATGTAGCATTTTCTATAAAATAAATGATTTTACTTATTGATTTATACCTATTGTTTCGTCTGGTGAATTCAAATTCGAGCTAAAAAATCATATACAGTATTAAAAACATGAATGAAATATTGCTCAGGTTACCAGTTGTTATGATCCAAATGGCCGAGAGCAACACCCACACTAATCCTCCGATGAGCGAATCATGTCTTACCAACTAACCCAAGTCATAACCAATTCATTTAGCAAAAATAAGGAAATTCAAAATAAAATAAGCAAGTCTCAATTAATCAAAAGATAATATGCAAAAATTAGCTATTACATCTCCAAGATACAAGGTCATCCTTAAATCGATCAATTGGCGGCGTTAGATACAAGGTCGCGTTGAAGTCTCTGGAACACATTCTGCACTCAAAAGAAAGTGCAGAACTAGCATCAGTACAAACACTATGTATTGATAGATATCATAGGCCAACTAAATATAGAAGAAAGTATATCTCATAAATTAATAAGGCAAGTAGACAAGTACATCAAAACATAATCAAACTCAGATAACAAGTAGTGACATCATCCACGTAAATCACCAAAATCCAGACATATCAATGTCAACAAGTAAAGGATATATAAGTTACCCAACAAATATAATAAGTCATTACGAACTCTACAGATATAATACAATCACATCACAAAATATGAAATCATGTTCCTACTGATCATACAACTGTATAGCCTCTGTATTTCATCAGTTTCACTGTGTATCACATCTGAACTCACAACAGTCACTCATCTATCTTCAATATTCAACAGTTTTTTGAGTCTTAACACTTTTCTCATATCACCTCCTACGGTGAAGAAGATTAGTGAAGTATTATGGAAGAAATCTTTTTTTTTATACTCATGCCTCCCATCGCGCTCCGCCGATTATTGTGCTCATGTCAACCAAGCCCTCAAGTGTTATCATTACGCTTCAATCGGGTTATTCTTTCCACCTCTTAGAAAGACAAGAACTTAAATAAAAATAAGATTTTATTTTTGTCCAACTAGTCATGACCTATATGAGATGGCCTAGGGTTCATGTACCGTACCGACGTGACACCCACTCCATAACATATCCGTTCATCCATAAGTTCACATCGGATTCGAGCCACTCATCTACAAAATAATATGTATATTCTCAGCCCTCTCAATATATCTCAGTATGTCCTCAAAACATTTATTTCTCAGGATAGTAACACAAGTGCACAAGAGTAAAACAAGTGCACATTATAGTCATGAGTCATTTACAGACATGCTTCAAACAATTATCAGCTTATTCATACAAGCATTTCCAAGCCAATAATTATCAACCACAAACTTTGTATGAATATCAATCAATATGCTTATCACTTTATAACATATACAAGAGACTAAATTAAGTCTAACTCCATATAAATCATAACTTACCTCAACTGAAGAACCTGAATCAAGAAAGCTAATTCGCAAGAGCTTTCCCTTTTCTTAATGTCTTAGAACGTCCAATGTCTAAAACAATCAAATATAAGAGTATTCAATCATCTAGTCTTAAAATATAATCCTTGCAAATTTAAACCCACTAATTCTACCCTTATTCAAGGTCTATTACATTATCCAAGGATTAATTAACCATAATTTAGTTTCACAATATCCACATTGTCTCAATTCATGGAGTTTCTACTCCAATTACCCCCTTTAAAATAGTTTTTATGCTAAAGGTCCCATATTTATGAAACTCAAGGTTCCCAATCACAATAATTCATGTTTGAGAACATTAAATTCATGGTAGGAAGTATTAATTTGCGACCTAGAAACATTTTGATGGTTATTACATCTACCCATAGGCTTTCCCACATTTTTCATGAACCTAGGGTTTTAACCCATAATTTTACCATTACAATCTCTCTAGCGATTCTATGATACTAGAGGATTACTAGACAAATTTATTGATGGAATAAACTTACCTCAACGAGAAAATCACCTTAGCCTTGGAAAAATTGCTTCTCTGGAGCTCTAGAACAAAGTCTTAGAGTTTATGTGATGAAACTCGAAATAAGTGTCATATAATTGAAATTCTACCTCGTGTCATTCGCTGCAGTGGATCTGCTATGGCGAATGAGGGCTCTCCTGATGATTTGTTAGATTTCACTTTGGTGGCCCTCCAACTGCTATGGCAGTCTCGTAGTGAGAATCCCTCCGCTGCAGTGGCCCTTAACCAGTAGCTCAGGAAAAATGAACATAAGCTGCATTTCACAATACAACTTTCATACTTAAGACATTATGAAACAAACCCAATGCAAAAACCACTCCAAGCATATGCTATGAACTGGCTCGCAATCTCAAAATTTCCTATGGAGGTCTAGATCACTAGGTCACCCCTTAAAGGAACATCACACAACATATCACAACATGATTCATCACAAGTAATCAAGAGTTTTTAATTTTAAAGCACCCCACCTTTGAGATTTTATTATCTCAACTCACTAGGGAAATTCTAACAGGGTACAATGACCCTAACCATCCCATAATGATTGGAAGGGTCATTATATCAGATACTAATTAAACAATCATTCACCCCTAAATGAACAAGAAGGGAAATAAGGGAAGAATACCTAACTCAATAAAGAACTGAGAAAACTTACTACGCATGTCTGATTCGGTCTCCTAAGTGGCCTCCTAAACAAGACGGTTCTTCCACTGGACCTTCACAATTCAATATCTTTTCATCTCAACTTGCGGATATGTTAATCTAAGATAGTAAAAGGTTCCTCTTCATATGAAAGATTCTCATCGAATAGAATCGAATTCCAGTGAAGTGATATTTCTTTATCATGAACACATGAAACACTAGGTGAACTCTTGATAAACCTGGAGATAAGGCCAATTCATAGGATACCTTCCCCCTTACGCCTAAGGACCTCAAATGGACCAATGAATCTTAGACTGAGCTTGCCTCTCTTAACAAAACTCATCACACTCTTCATGGGTGAAACCTTGAACAAAACTTGCTTTCCTATCATACATTCTGTATCCCTAACCTTCGAGACTGCATACTCTTTTTGCCTATTCTAGGCTGCTAAAAGCTTCTCCTAAATGAATTTCACCTCGTTAGATTTCCTCAAAAGGTCAAAACCCTAAGGTCTAACCTCAAAAGAATTAAACCAACCAATGAAAGATCTACATCTTCTCCCATACAATACCTCAAATGGAGCCATGTCAATACTGGAGTGATAGTTGTAATAAAAAAAGACTACCAAGGGAAAAAACTGGTCCCAATGATTATCAAAGTCTATCGAATACGTGCGAAGCATGTCTCTTAAAACATGAATTGTCTGCTCAAACTGCCCATCAATCTGAGGGTGAAATGATGTACTAAGGTCCAACCTAGTACCCAATTCAGCCTGCAATGTCCTCCAAAAATTAGAAGTAAACTGCATACCTCGATCTGGTACAATGGAAACTGGAACTCCATGCAATCGAACAATCTCACGATTATACAACTTGGCTAACTTCTCTACATTATAAGTTACCTGAACTGGAATGAAATGTGCAAACTTAGTCAACATATCAACAATCACCCATATTGAATTAATTTTTCTCAAGGTCTTTGGAAGACTAATCACAAAGTTCATCGCTATCCTTTCCCACTTCCATTTAGGAATGGGCATTCTCTGAAGTGTCCCTCCAGGTTTGTGGTGCTCATATTAACCTTCATAAAACTGTTAGCCAGAGTTTGAACCTCTCTAGCCAATGGACGCCTTGTAGCCTCCAAACAAGCCAAGCTACCCATACTCCCACACTTCCTACTCAAAGCATCAACTACCATATTCGCTTTATCCAGATAGTATGAGATGGTAATATCATAGTCCTTGAGCAGCTCCATCCATCAATGGTGCCTCAAGTTTAGATCTCGCTGATTAAACACATGTTACAGACTGCGATGATCTGTAAACACCTCACAACAGATATCATAAAGATAGTGCCTCTAAATCTTATGAGCAAACACCACCGATGCTAACTTCAAGTCATGCACAGAATAGTTATTTTCATGTACCTTCAACTGCCTAGAAGCATATGCAAAGTCTTTCTTATCCTATATAAAAAAAACACCCAAATCAAAATGTGAAGCATCACAATAAACAACAAAGTCCTTACCCTCCACAGGTAATGCAATGATGAGAGATATAGTCAACAAAGTCTTGAGCTTTTGAAAGCTCACTTCACACTCATCAGACTAATGAAATGGTATATCCTTCTGAGTCAAACGAGTTAGCTGGGAAGCAATAAAAGCTAACCCTTTCACAAATTAGCAGTAGTAGCTAGCCAACCCCACAAAGCTGCGAATCTCAGTCACTGAAGTGGCCTAGCCCATCTCTTAACTGCCTCTACTTTCTGCGGATTAACCATAATTCCTTTATTTGAAATCACACTCCCCAAGAAAGATACAGACGTCAACCAAAACTCACACTTAGAGAATTTAGCATAAAACTGTTTCTCTTTCAACAACCCCAACACAACTCTCAAATGGTTCTCATTCTCTTTCTTACTCCTTCAGTATACCAAAATATCATCAATAAACACAATTACAAAAGAATCCAATTAGGGCTTAAAGATTCCATTCACTTATTAAAGCAGTTGGGACATTAGTAAGCCCAAAAGACATAACCAAAAATTCATAATGCTCATATCTAGTCTGAAAAGCAGTCTTAGGTAAATCCTCAATCCAAATCTTCAGCTGATGATACCCACACCTCAAGTCAATATTAGAGAAGACTGATGCACCCTGAAGCTGATCAAATAAGTCATCTATGCGGGGAAGTAGGTACTTATTCTGAATAGTGACCTTGTTCAACTGACAATAGTCAATGCACATACACATACTCCCATCTTTCTTTTTCACAAACAACATAGGAGCACCCCACATGGAGGTGCAAGAGATTTTTTTTCATGACCCGTAACTGAGCCGTAATGGCGCCTAGATAACCCCCCAATAGGCAAGCCAACTCAAATCACGCAGGAGATAAATAGAGAAGTTTATATAAAGAAAGCGGAAGATATACATGTAAGGGAGATAAGGCCAATAACATATATATATATATATATATATATTTATATACCAACTTTACTAAATATACAAGAATGACCCTAGAGTGACCAAGAAAACAAAACATACATAAGAACCAACCCGAACTTAGTGTCGCCGGTACAAGAGTGTAACACCCCAGAACTTTCAAGCTTGGACCCAGCTCGGAAAAACCAAAAAATAAAATTTTTCCAAGTCCAAACCGGAACCACGGATGGTTTCCATGGACCATGGAACAGTCCACAAACTATGGAATGCATCCATGGAACTCAAACAGACACCAACCAAGTTGGGTCAAGACCATGAGTCAGAATCATGGACCGTGGAATGATCCATGAGTCATGGATTCAACTCGTGGAACTCATACCTGAGATCCAACTGTCCTTAAGAAACCATGATTGGGTTCCACAAACCATGGATAGTTCCATGGGTTGTGAACCCAAGTCGTAGAACTCAGACCTAAGGGTCATCAATCCCTTAAGAACCACGATTGGGTTCCACAAACCTGGATGGTTCCACATGTCATGAACCCAAGTCGTGGAACTCGGACCCACAATATGACAAAAGGGACCAGGAACCATGATAGGGTTGTGGAAGCATCCACAGACCGTGGACCCTGTCCGTGGAACTTGAGTCACGAATTTTAGCAATGTTCTTTTAATTTTCCCAGGGGTATTCCAGACCTTTCCTACCTCTTTTAAAGCCTAAACTACATCATTTTGCTTAGTCTAAGCCTAGTTAATTAGTCAAAAACTACCTAAATCGCCCATTCCCCTAAGATCACCAGACACTTAGACAGAAAATGAGAAAAGAGGTGACAGTTTCTCTCAAGAACAACCAGAAGGTTCCTTAAAGCTCAACCCTAAAAATCCAAGGAATTCTCCATAGATTCTTCTCCAGGTATGTGGGATTTCATCATTGCGTTCCTTCCACCCATTGAGTCCCTAAATTCAGTTCAGTTTTTCAGTTCTCCATGAATTATTCTGACCAAGGATTCCTAAATCTTAGGGATTCATTGCAATTCAGATGTTAGTGCTTATGTGATATAAATTATATGTTTCTTGGAGAATTAGCATGGTCACATGTATAGAATTCGATAACCCTAGCTTGTGTAAAATTCAGTATTCATAATTTATATTTGCTAGATAGATAATTTAGACAAACATGATTCATAATTTGAATTTCATCAGTTTCAGTATATGTATGTTGCATTCTCAGAATGATTATCAGTATTTGAGCTATCCAGTGTTTTGGTTGCATTTCATCGCTTATGTATTCAGTTGGGAGTAGGCTTAGTACCGAGTGGACGAAGGGATAAAGGCTCACCCACCAGTTTAGGCTGAGACATTTAGTAGCAGTCCCTAAGTATAGAACTACGGCGCCACTGTAGGTTCTAAAGGAGTCACCCATCAGATTAGGCTTCGTACCCTTGTCCCTTGCGAACATCAGTTTAGTGTATCCACGTCAAATTAGTTCATACCCTTGGCAAGGTGTGAACACCCTTACATCCAGGGTTATAGGTTAGCCCCACAGTTAGCTCAGCTTAAGGTATGTCGGTTAATAGTATCTCCCACAGTCAGACTTATATTGCATTGACCATGTATTCAGTATTCATTTCAGTTATTTAGTTCAGCATATTATATGTTCATGTTAGTACTTGGTCACTGTCTCCAGCTTATCTTTTAGTTTATGCTTCAATATGTATTTCCATTTTCAGTCTTTATGTTGTTCAGTTTAGCACATATTCTGCATGCTCAGTACATTCGAAGTACTGATGCATACTTTTGTGCTACATTATTGTATGATGTAGGTTCAGGTGCTTAGCATCAAGACTGCACTTAGCTCAATTTTCGGTCCTTACTAAGAAGCTTCAGTGGTGAGTACTCATAGCTCGAGGACTCTAGATATGCTTTTATCTATCAGTATTTACATCTCAGTTTCATATTATTAGAGTTAGCTAGGGGCCTGCCCAATAACTCATATCAGTTAGAGGCTTTTAGACATAGAACTAGATCCAGCTATTGAGTTGTTAGTGTTGTTTTCAGATTTATTATACCCTTATTTATATTTTTATATTCAGACATGCTTGGGATTCTTTCCCATCTCAGATATTTAAATGCTTTCTGCTTTCTGCATAGTTCATGTTTTAATAAGAAATTATCTAGATATGCCAGACCATGGGTTAGCTTGGGGTCACTTGTGATACTGAGCACCGTATTATGTCTGGGGGGTAGTCTTAGGGCATGACAAACTTGGTATTAGAGCATTAGGTTCAAGTGTCCCAGGGTGTCTCAAAGCCGCGTCAAGTAGAGTCTTTTTTATGAGTGTGAAGTGTGCCACACTTATGGGGGAGAAGCTATATGACGTCAGTAGGAACAACTTTAATTCTTTATTTTTTAGCTCATGCTATAGAGTGTGAAATCTATTTAATCCCTTTCTAACTCATGCTCTTTATGTTACAGAAAATGCCTCCTAGAAAAACCAATGCCAGGAATCAGCCAGCCCTAGCAGCCCCAGCAGACCCTCTGAATGAGCAAGTCACTCATGCTGAATACAGGGCCACTTTTCAAGTGCTTGCTCAGGCCATGACCGCTCAAGTCAATCAATAGGCATTGGCGCTAGCTCTACCTCAGACTAACTCTACCACAGCTCGAATCCGAGTCTTCACTTAGATGAACCTTCCAGAATTTCATGGGTCCAAGTCAGAAAAGGATCCATAAGAGTTTCTTGACGACATACAGAAGGTGATAGATATTATGGGTGTCACTTTAGTTGAGAATGCAGATTTAGCCGCCTACCGACTGAAGGGAGTGGCTTATACTTGGTATCAACAATAGAAGGAATATCGTTGTGCTAATGCAGGTCTAGTGAATTGGAACCACTTCCAGACTGCCTTTTTGGATAGGTTTATCCCACTTGAGCTCAGGGAAGCCAAGGTGCAAGAGTTCATCAACTTGAAGCAAAATGATATGAGTGTGAACGAGTATGCTCTCAAGTTCACCCAGTTGTCTAAGTATGCTCTGGGGATAGTATCCGACTCTAGAGCCCGCATGAGTAAGTTTGTATCTGATGTGTCCGATGATATGGTCAAAGAGTGTAAGACTGCCATGCTAGTTAAGGAGATGGATTTTTCCAGGTTGGTTACTTATGGTCAGCAGATCAAGAAGGAGAAGATTAAAGAGAGGGGAGGAGACAGTAAGACAGCTAGAACTGGTGACTTTAACTACTCTCAACAGAGGTCAGGGGGTGGTAACCTCTCTCAGTTCCACCAGAAATCTTCATCTCCAGCTACATCTTCTGCTAGTACCCTAGTGCCTAAGTTCAGACAGGATCGATGGGATAGAGCGCCATGCTCTAAGTCCCAAGGTACAGTTACTAGCGGGCGCACTCATCCAGTTTTTAAGAAGTATGATAAGAACCACCAAGGTGAGTGCATGGCAGGCAGTGGTAATTGTTTTGGGTGTGGTAAGCTAGGCCACATGATGAAAGAGTGCCAAGAAGATTCTCAGAAGGGCAGGGATACTCGTTCGCATAATCAGGCCAGTTTTATAGCAGCTACAGTGGGTCGCCCTACTCAGTAGGGTGCCTCATCTAGTACTGGTGGTGATTAGTGCCAAAAAGGTTATATGGCCTTTACACTCAAAAGGACTAGAAAGATTCTCTCGACGTGGTCACGGGTATGTTGTAAGTCTTCTATTTATATATTTATGCATTGTTAGACCCAGGGGCAATACTTTCCTTTGTAACTCCTTATGTATCAGTAAATTTTGGTGTTAGTCCAAAAATTCTCCCAGAACCCTTCTCAGTATCTACTCCAGTTGGTGATCTAGTTATAGCTAGACTGGTATACATAAATTTCCCTATCACAGTTTCCCAGAAAGTCACCTCAGCCAATCTTGTAGAGTTAGAAATGACTGACTTCAATATTATTTTAGGCATGGATTGGTTATATTCCTGTTATGCCTCAGTGGATTGAAGAAATAGGATCGTTCGGTTTTAATTTCCAAATATACTAGTATTAGAGTGGAAGGGTAGTATCTCAGTGCCTGTAGGTCGATTCATTTATTACCTTAAGGCCAGGAAAATGATTTCCAAAAGGTATATCTATTATCTTGTACGGGTTAACGATTCAAACTCTGAGACCCCAACTCTTGAGTCAGTCTCAGTAGAAAATGAGTTCCTAGAAGTATTTCCAGAAGATCTTCCCAGAGTTCCTCCCGAAAAGGAAATTGACTTCGGAATAGATCTCCTTCCAGATACCCAACCTATTTTGATTCCTCCTTACAAAATGGCTCCAGCTGAGCTTAAGGAATTGAAAGAACAGTTGAAAGTCCTTCTAGATAAGGGCTTCATCGGGACCCAGCATCTCTCCATGGGGTGCTCTAGTGCTTTTTGTGCGTTAGAAAGAATATTCTCTAAAGATGTGCATCGACTACCATCAGTTGAAAAAAGTCACAATCAAGAATAAATATCCCATCCCCAAGATTGATGACTTGTTCTACCAGCTTCAGGGTGCTAGTTGTTTCTCTAAGATATACCTAAGATTCCATAGAGGATTATGCCAGACTCTACATCAATGAGATAGTCAGGTTGTATGGAGTGCCCTTGTCTATCATATCAGATGGGGGTCCTCAGTTTACATCTCATTTTTGGAAATCATTTCAGAAAGGTCTTGGTACCCAGGTGAATCTCAGTATAAAATTTCATTCGCAGATGGATGGTCAGGCAAACCGTACCATTCAGACCTTAGAGGACATGCTGAGAGAGTGTGTGATTGATTTCAAGGGCATCTGGGATGATCACCTTCCTCTCACAGAGTTTGCCTACAATAACAATTTTTATTCCATTATTTAGATGGCCCCATATGAGGCACTCTATGGGCGTAGATGCAGGTCACCGGTTGGTTGGTTCGAAGTAGGTTAAGAAGCCATGATTGGGCCAGATTCGGTTCATGAGGGCATGGGGAAAGTTCATCTCATCAGCGAAAGACTAAAGACATCTCAGAGTCGTCAGAAGTCCTATGCAGATGTGAAGAAAAGGGACTCAGAGTTTGAGGTTGAGGATTGGGTTTTCCTGAAAGTGTCACCCATGAAGGGGGTGATGAGATTTGGAAAGAAAGGGAAGCTCAGTCCCAGATATGTGGGTCCTTATAGAATCTTGAAGAGGATTGGTAATGTGGCTTATGAGTTAGAGTTCCCGGCAGAACTAGAAGCGGTTCATCCAATCTTTCACATTTATTTGTTGAAGAAGTGTGTTGGTGATACAACATCGATTGAACCTTTAGAGTGTGTGGCTGTGAAGGATAGCCTCACCTATGAGGAGGTTCCAGTTGAGATTCTTGACCTTTAGGTTCGTAGGTTGAGAAATAAGAAAGTCGCTTCAGTGAAGGTTTTATGGAGGAATTAATCAGTTGACGGAGCTACTTGGGAAGCAGAAGCAACCATGATGGCCAAGTACCCTCACCTTTTTCCTTTCGATTCAGTTTCAGCTTGAGGTAATAGTTCCTCTCCAGTTTCTCAGGTTACTCTTAAGTATTTCAGTCTCAGCATCATGTCCTCCTCAATATCCTTGCATTTTAGCATGTTTTCATGTCCATGATATTATGTTCAGTTAGATATCACTTTCTAGTACTCAGTGGGTAGGGATTGCAGCTCTTTCCCTCCAGACTTAGCTTGTTTAGTCTTCATTCAAGGATAAATGATCCCAAGTGGGAGATATTATAACACCTCAGAACTTCCAATCCTAGACCCAGTTCAGAAAAACCAGAAAATAAATTTTTTCAAAGTCCCAGCCGGAACCACAGATGGTTTCCACAGACCATGAAATAGTCCACAAACCGTGGAATGCATCTGTGGAACTCAGGCAGAGACAAGCCAAGTTGGGTTAAGCCCATGAGTCAGAATCACAGACCATGGAATGATCTACAAGTCGTGGATTCCACTCGTGGAACTCAGACCTGAGACCTAACTATCCCTCAGGGACCACGATTAGGTTCCACGAACTATAGATAGTTCCACGGGTTGTGAACCTAAGTCGTAGAACTCAGACCTGAGGGTCATCAATCCCCAGGAACCACGATTGGGTTCCATGAACTATGGATGGTTCTATGGGTTGTGAACCCAAGTCGTGGAACTTAGACCTGCAGCATGAAAAAAAGGCCCAGGAACCACGACAGGGTTCTACGGGTCGTGGAAACATCCACGGACCATGGAACCTGTCCATGGAACTTAAGTCGCGAATTTCTGCAGTTATCTTTTAATTTTCCTAGGGGTATTCTAGGCCTTTTCTACCTCTTTTAAAGCCTAAACTATGTTGTTTTGCTTAGTCTAAGCCTAATTAATTAGTTAAAAACTACCTAAATCACCCATTCCCCTAAGATCACCAGACACTTAGAAAGAAAAGGAGCAAAAATGCGACAGTCTCTCTCAAGAACAAGCAAAAGGTTCCTTCACGCTCAGCCCTAAAAATCCAAGGAATTCTCCACAGATTTTTCTCCTGGTATGTGGAATTTCATAATTGGATTCATTCCACCCATTGAGTCCCTAGATTCAGTTCAGTTCTTCAGTTCTTCAGTTCTCCATGAATTATTTAGACCTACAATTTTTAAATCTTAGGGATTCATTGCAACTCAAATGTTATTGCTTATGTGATATAAATTACATATTTCTTGGAGAATTAGCATGGTCACCTGTATAGAACTAGGTAACCCTAGCTTGTGTAAAATTCGGTATTCATAATATATACTTGCTAGACAGTTAATTCAGACAGTCATGCTTCATAATTTGAATGCCATCAGTTTCAGTATATGTATGTTGAATTCTCAGAATGATTATCAGAATTTGAGCTATCCAGTGTTTTGGTTGCATTTCATTGTTTATGTATTTAATAAGGAGTAGGCTTAGCACTGAGTGGACAAAGGGATGAAGGATCACCTGCCAGTTTAGGCTGAGACCTTTAGTAGCAGTCCCTAAGTCCCAAAACTATAGCACCGCCGTAGATTCTAAAGGGGTCACCGATAAGATTAGGCTTGACACCCTTGTCCTTTGTGGACATTAGTTTAGTGGATCCACGTCAGATTAGTTCATACTCTTGGCAAGGTATGAACAACCTTCCATCCAGGGTTACATATTGGCCCCACAATTAGCTCAGCTTGGAGTATGTCGGTTAATAGTACCTTTCATAGTCAGACTTATATTGCATTGACCATGTAGTCAGTATTCATTTCAGTTATTCAGTTCAACATATTATATGTTCATGTTAGTACTTGGTCACTGTCTCCAGCTTATCTTTCAGTTTATGATTCAGTATGTATTTCCATGTTCAGTCTTTATGTTGTTCAGTTTAGCACATATCCTACATGTTCAGTACATTCGAAGTACTGATGCATACTTTTGTGCTACATCATTGTATGATGTAGGTTCAAGCGCTCAGCATCCAGACCGCGCTTAGCTCAATTTCCAGTCCTTACTCAGCAGCTTCAGTGGTGAGTCCTCATAGCTCAAGGACTCTAGATATGCTTTTATCTTTAAGTCTTCATATCTCAGTTTCAGATTATTAGAGTTAGCTGGGGGCATGTCCCAACAACTTATATCAGTTAGAGGCTTTCAAACATAGAACTAGATTCAGCTATTGAGTTGTTAGTATTGTTTTTCATACTCATTATACCCTTATTTATATTTTAATATTCAGACATGCTTGGGCTTCTTTCCCATCTCAGATATGTAAATGCTTTCAGCTTTCTGCACAGTTCATGTTTTTATTAGAAATTATCTAGATATACCAGGGCATGGGTTAGCTTGGGGTCACTTGTGACACTGAGCACCATGTTACGTCTAGGGGGTAGCCTCGAGGCATGATAAACATGGTATTAGAGCATTAGGTTCAAGTGTCCTAGGATGTCTAAAATTCGCATCAAGTAGAGTCTTTTTCATTAGTGTGAAGCATGCCACACTTATGGGGGAGAAGCTATACGACGTAAGTAGGAACAACTTCAATTCTTTCTTTTCCAACTCGTGCTATAGAGTGTGAACTCTATTTAATCCCTTCCTAACTCATGCTCTTTGCGTTACAAAAAATGCCTCCCAGAAGAGCCAACGCTAGGAATCAGCCAGTACAACCAGTCCCAGCAGACCCTCTAAATGAGCAAGTCACTCATGCCGAATTCAAATCCACTTTTCAAGTGCTTGCTCAAGACATGACTGCTCAGGTCAATAAGCAGGCTGTGGCGCCAGCTCCATCTCAAAATAACTCTACCGTAGCTAGAATCTGAGACTTCACTCGGATGAACCCTCTAGAATTTCATGGGTCCAAGTCAGAAGAGGATCCACAAGATTTTTTTGATGACATCCAGAAGGTGACATATATTATCGGTGTCACTTCGGTTGAGAGTGCAGATTTAGCCGCCTACCAACTGAAGGGAATGGCTTATACTTGGTATCAGCAATAGAAGCAATCCCATTGTGCCAATGCAGGTCTAGTGAATTGGAACCTTTTCAAGACTGCCTTTTTGGACAAGTGTTTCATCCTTGAGATCAGGGAAGCCAAGGTCCAAGTATTCATCAACTTGAAGCAGAACGATATGAGTGTGAAGGAGTATGCTCTCAAGTTCACCTAGTTTTCTAAGTATGCTTCGGCGATAGTAGCTGACTGCAAAGACCGCATGAGTAAGTTTATATTTGGTGTGTTCGATGATGTGGTCAAGGAGTGCAAGATTTCCATGTTGGTTAAGTAGATAGATTTTTCCAGGTTGGTTACTTATGCTCAGCAAATCAAGGAGGAGAAAATTAAAGAGAGGGGAGGAGAGAGTAAGAGAGCTAGAACAGGTGACTTCAACTACTCTCAACAGAGGTCAGAGGGTGGTAACCGCTCTCAGTTCTGCCAGAAATCTTCAGCTCCAGCTGTATCTCCTGCTAGTGCCCTAGTGCATAAGTTTAGACAGGGTCGATGGGATAGAACGCCTGGCTCTAAGTCCTAAGGTACAGTTACTAGCGAGCACACTCATCTAGTTTATAAGAAATGTGGTAAGAACCACTAAGGTGAGTGCATGGAAGGAAATGGTAATTGTTTCGGGTGTGGTAATTAAGCCAGGCCACAGGATAAAAGAGTGCCTAGAAAATTCTCAGAAGGGCCGGGATACTCGATCGTATAATCAAGCTAGTTCTACAACAGCTTCAGTAGGTCACCCCACTCTGCAGGGTGCCTCATCTTGTACAAGTAGTGGGCAGTGCCAAAATAGGTTGTATGCCCTTCATACTCGACAGGACTAGGAGGTTTCTCCCGACGTGGTCACGAGTATGTTGCAAGTCTTTCATTTAGATGTTTATGCATTATTAGACCCAAAGGCTATACTTTCATTTATAACTCCTTATATAGAAGTAAATTTTGGTGTTAGTCCAGAAATCCTCCCAGAACCCTTCTCAGTCTCTACTCTAGTTTGTGATCCAGTTATAGCTAGATGGGTATACAGAAATTGCCCTATCACAGTTTTCCAGAAAATCACCTCAGACGATCTTGTAGAGTTAGAAATGACTGACTTTGATATTATTCTAGGCATGGTTTGGTTACATTCCTGTTATGCCTGAGTGGATTGCAGAACTAGGATCGTTTGGTTTAAATTTTTAGATGAACCAGTCTTAGAGTGGAAGGGTAGTACTTCAGTGCCTATAGGTCGATTCATTTCTTACCTTAAGGCTAGGAAAATGATTTCCAAAGGGTATATCTATCATCTTGTTCAGTTTAAGGATTCAAACTCTGAGACCCCAACTCTTGAGTATTCAGGGCATGTGGTTTCCAAAAAGAGGGTGATGGTGGATCCCCAAGAGATTGAGGAAGTTAGGAGTTGGGTCTGGCCTAGCTCCATGACTAAGGTTAGGAGTTTTGTGGGGCTTGCAGGTTATTATCACAGGTTCATCAAGAACTTTGCTTCCATTGCCACTCACTTAACAAGGTTAACTCAGAAAGAGGTACATTTTGTTTGGTCTGACAAATGTGAGGGGATCTTCCAAAAGCTCAATACACTTTTGATTACAGCTCCCATCCTATCATTGCCGGTTGAAGGTAACGATTTCATTATGTTTTGTGATGCTTCACATTCGGGTTTGGGTGATGTGTTGATGAAGGACAAGAATGTTATAGCGTATGCTTCCAGGCAGTTGAAGCCTTATGAGAAGAACTACCCAACCCACGATTTTGAGTTGGCAGTGGTGGTCTTCGCGCTTCTGATTTGGAGACACTACATTTATAGTGTCAAGTGTGAAGTGTTCACAGACTATCGCAGCCTACAACATGTGTTTACACAGAAGGATTTGAATCTGAGATAGAGGAGGTAGATGGAACTATTGAAGAATTATGATGTGACCATCCAATATCATTCGAGTAAGGCTAATATGGTGGCATATGCATTGAGATGAAAGACGGTTAGCATGGGAAGTTTGCCTTGGTTGGGCTATCCAAATGACCCTTGGCTAGGGAGATTCGGGCTCTAGAATCCTAGTTCATGTAGTTTTGCATTTCAGAATAGGGTGGGGTGTTGGCCAGTATTGAGGTTAGACCCACATTTATGGAGGATATCAAAGCCAAGCAGTTTCAGGATGCTCAGTTGAACAAGCTTAGGAACAAGGTGGTGTTTGGGGAGTCCCAGGATGCCACATTGGATGATAGCGGGGTATTTTTTGCTTTAGGGAAAAAATTTGTATCCCCTGTGTTGACGACTTGATATAGAATATGTTGTTAGAAGCTCATGGTTCACGGTATTCAATTTATTTGGGTGTAACCAAACTATATCGGGATTTGATGAGACCTTATTGGTGGCCTGGGATGAAGAGGAACATAGCTAAATATGTGTCTAAGTGTTAAAATTGTCAGCAGGTTAAATATGAGCATCAAAGGCCTTCAACATGCTTCAGAGGATGCTTATTCTCGAGTGAAAATGGGAATATGACTCCATTTGGGTCATCGTGGACAGGTGATTAGTCGGTAATCTACCAACTCATTTAGCTTGTGATCATAAATTATTGCTATGTTTTGATAAGATTTAGAGGTTCTTATGACCTTTATTGACATGAATGCAGGTACTTTTGTCCTAAGATGGAAAATAAAGAATTGGACCCAAAAGAACTGAAAAGGAGTTGAAGTGTGAAAGATTGAACAAGATGGAGATTCTTCCAAGAGGTGCGGACCTCGTGCGACATGCACAACATGAGGTGCAATCCTCACCTCCCACCGCATAAAACTCAAACATTGGTTGAAGAATCTGTTAAGTGGTACGGTCGATGTGCGATGTGCACAAGATCTGGTGTGGACCGCACCCAACTTCGCATAAAAACTAAAGATTGGCTGAAGTCTCTGGTTCATGAGTGTGGAGCTATGCGATGTGCATATTATGACGTGCAAACCACAGGTCGCATATCATGGCTCCCAAAGGGCATTTTTGTCCATCTTCATATGACAAATTGGGAAACTTATAAAACCCATTTCAGGGATATTTTTAGATAGTCTTGAATAGTTTGTGAAATAACATTGAGTAGTGAGCAATTTTTCTCTCCAAGAAAGAAGAAGAGGGTTTCACTCCTATTCCTTCTTCCTAACTCTTGGAATCATCATTCTTTTAAAAATTGAGCTTGAATATTGAATATTTAGCTTGAACGAAAGGGAATTTGACTTACCTATTTGGTATTGTTCTTTATTCCTCTAGCATGAGTAGCTAAACTTCTTGCCTAGGGATGTGTTGATAATGGGTGCTTGATAAATGGGTATGGGTGTTGCTAATTTGTGTTTATAATTGCTAATATGACATGGGTCTAGTGATTTCACCATATTTTAACTCTAAAATTGATGATTTCAAACATTGATGTACCTTACTTGATTGTATTCTTTCTTGTAAAAGGGGTTTACAATTTAAGATGTGAAATTGCTAGTGGGTACTTGGGATTCCACCTACAATGAGACTAGAAATAGCTCAATTCGCCGGAACTACCCATTTAAAGGTCTATGCTAGAAAAAGTGTGACCTCCCCAAGCATATGTTGGTTGGTTATTACTTAAAACAATGGTGTTTGAATAGAAACCATTGTATATATGATTGTTTGGTCAAGAGATTAGCAAGCATTCCTAAAACCAATGCTATCCATGTAGTTTAGCAAGAGTTCTTATGAATGAGCAATCACCCTATCCGATATTAGAGTCTCATTTGACACACATCCCTAGTCGTCCTCTCTCATTGTTTACACTCGTCTTTACTTTATCGTTTTGTTTCAAATTGTTAATTGTGACAGATTTCCCTATTCCCCCTTCCTATACTTTTATTATTGTGAACAAATTACTCTTGTTGTGAAGTTCTTCTTTGCGATCAACTTGGCTAGTCACCAATTCTCTGTGGGATAAACCCCGACGCCCGTCGGGTACTATAAATGTGTTTTGCTCTAACGATCACCGATACCTCCGTCTGGGAGAGTACACTTGAGCCTTATCAAAAATGGCGCCGTTGTCAGGGAATTGAGTTTGAATAGCCTTTTTAATTGTGGAATTGAAATCACCTTGTAGAGTGTTTATTCTTTTTATTTGGTTTGTTATTTTTGTCCATTGCTTAGGTAGCCCATGAGCGAAGTGGGCGACAATGAAAGTGTCAACGGAAGTCTTGATGGGTTCATGAATGAGGCCAATAAACTTGTGCCTCAAGTCAGAGTAGGTGCAATCCTCTTACCCCCAATGGTTGGAAATGCGGTGTTCCACGTTACTAGCACAATGCTCCATCTAATTCAAATGAAGGGGCTATTTGGAGGAGAAGCTCATGAAGATGCCAATAGGCATATCCACAACTTTGTGGAGATATGTCTGCCATTCATCTTTCAAAATATACCCCAAGAATCCATCGAACTTTGCCTATTCCCCTTCTCTCTAACGGGGGAAGCCACGACTTGGTTGGAGGAATTTGCGGATGGGTCAATCACCTATTGGGCTGAGTTGGTAAATTCTTTCACTACTAGATTTTTCCCTCCATCACACATGATGCAGTTGAGAGATGGAATTACCAACTTTCGCTAACTTCCCGATGAGCCTTTGCATGAGGTATGGGTGAGATTCAAGAAGAAGCTTGTGTTGTTCGCTAACCATGGATTGCCGGACAATGTCTTGCTACAAGGCTTATTTATATCCTTGAACTCGATGAATAAGTCCATCGCCAACAATCTTGGAGGTGGTACCTTCATGGATCTATAATTTCCTCTTGCCTCGGCCTTTCTTGAGAGAATGACCAACACTAACCAAGCTTGGCACACAAGGGAGGCAAACATTCTTACATTGGGAGTTACCACATCCATCTTAACAAATGAGATAACTAGAAATCGTGAAGAGAGGGATGAGACCATGGCAAAAATCATGACGCAAATAGACTTGATAGCCAAGCATATGATGGGGGCTGGTGGTGCTAAGACTGTGAATACTCTGAGTACACTGGAGATCAAGGCTAGTGATGGCGAGCTTATGACCATCATTTATGGTAAACTTTGCTATGTAATGGCGGGTTCTCATACCGAATATTATCACCTGAAGGATGAGAATCAAAGTTGGAAGAAGGAAGAGTACAAATTCAATAAGTTTGTTAACATATTTAGCAAGTTTTCGATAAATATTCCTTTGGCTAAAGCCTTAACACAAATTCTGGGGTATGCCAAATTTATGAAAGAGTTGCTGAAGAAGAAGAAGATTATTGATGTGGGCACAATTGAGATTTCACATAGCTGTACAACTATGATGACGAGTAATGTCGCTACAAAATGGGATGATCCAGATGCATTCACCATACCGTGCACTATAAGGTTATTTGAGTTTCGTAAAACCTTTTGTGATTTAGGAGCGAGCATCAACTTGATGCCCCTAGAAATTTTTAACAAGTTGGGATTGGGCACACCCAAAACCACATCCATGCATCTACTCATGCTTGAACTGTCCATTAAGCGCCCGGTACGGATCCTCTTTGATGTATTAGTAAAGGTCGACAAGTTTATTCTCTCGGCAAACTTTGTGATCTTGTATTGTGAAGTAGATATTGAGAAGCCCATCATCTTGGAGAGACCACTATTAGCTACAGGGAGAGAACTTGTAGATGTTGAACTCGGTGAACTCAAATTCTGGGTTGGAAGTAAGGTAGTGACATTTAACATATGCCAACCCATAAAGCCTCCGGAAGAATTGAGGGTAATCTTGGTGGTTGATGTTGAGGGAAAGCTTGATAATGCCCTTGAGGAGTGTGAAATGGGAAAGACACCCAAGATTGAAGAGTTGCCAAGTCATCAACATGTTGATGTTTTGAGGATGTTGAAAGAGCAATTCCCCTTCTTGGGGTGGGGACATGCCAACCGGATTGGCATGCCATCTGACAAAGATTGAGGTACTATCATCGAGCTGTGATGTAAAATAAATCACTTCTTGGGAGGCAACCCAAGTGTTTTTACCTTATTTTTGGTTATCTTTTGTTGTTTTTGGTTTGTTTTAGGAATGTAAGGATCAGAGGAATGAACAAGTGGAAAAACAGGGGAAAAAGGGGATGTGCAGAGGACCGTGCGGTTTGCACAAACCATTATTCATATTGCACGACCCAATGCATGCCTTGACAGAAGCCTGGGATGAAAAGTTAAAGTTTGAGGAGACGTGCACTTTTATGTGCAGTCGCACATGCCCAAGTGCGTGTCGCACCTCAATCGCATGATGAAATAGAAAGCTAGCCAAGTTTTGGGCATGAAAAGGTACGGTGCAAATTGACATGTGGTTCGCACAAGGGCTTGTGTGAACCGCACATTGTGGTGCACCAAGGTAAATTTAATATTTTAATTGAACTAACCCATTAACTGACTTGACCCGAAGACTGACCCGACTCAATTTTCTTTTTCTCTTCCTGTTTATATCTGCCACCCTCAACTTTTCTCTCCATATTTTCTCCTCAACTCTCCAAATTCTCTCCCAAAACCTCCCACAAATCCCTCAAACTTCCCCAAACTATCTTCTACTATTTTCACCCAATCTATACCACCACTCCACCAGTGCCTCCATTGTCATTTCTCTGGGCAAGGTTGTTGGGTCACCATTGTTTCTCTCCAAAAGCTTCAATTTTGGGTTCTCCTCTTTTAATCTTCACTTGTGGTAAGTTTCCTGATGTTAAATACATATTTTTATGTTAATTGGGAACTCATATTTTGAAGCATGCTTGTTAGAATTGCCACGTTGATTTTGGGTGAGATCCTAAATTTTTGGGTCCCCAATTTTTAATTATGTTATGGATTTTGCTTAGGATCAACTTGGTAGAACATGATATTGTGATAATGCATATTGATTGTAGTAGTTTTTAGCCTTGAAAATTTGTGTGTGGGGTGAAGTTTGAGTAACTCACTTCTGATTGATGCATGATTTGGCCCTATGATGGATTGGGTGACGTCATTCTTAAGGGTATATTATCATTTTTATAAGGATTGGTCGAAATTGATGATTGGGGCCCCTATTGTTGCTACTCGTATACCCATGTTCTTTGTTGAATACTTTGTTGGGTGTATGATCTTATGCGGGGAGGTAGAAATTGTTGATTAATTGTTGGTGCCTATTTTTTGCAATTGAAGGCTTGATGTTCCCAATGATAGATGGGGTAATATCCTTCTTAAGGGAAATCGTTGAGTTCCTCATTTATTTTTATTAGTGATAATGGAATTTTGGTAAAGTCAGAGTACCCGGATATATTTGTGGTCATACCATATTTGCCCTGTTTGTTTAAACTGCCTGGTTTATTTCGTGGTGCCAAGTGAAGAAAGCAAATCTTGCTCTATGATACGCCAAATTAACCTCCTTTAGAAGCATAAAGCGGTCGTTGTTCAAATATAGAACCTAACCAAGGTTAGGGTCGATCCCACAAGGAATATAGTAGGACTAGGGTCAATTATGTTTGCCTGCGCTCTTAGTCATTTATTTCCCTACAAAAGGGTGGTTTATAGTAACAAGTAGTAATTGTAATTCAAATTCGAACAAGTAACAAGTAACAGTTTTAAGAGTTGTAATCAATGAGAGAAGTGACTAGGGTAGTGTTCCCCATGAGATCATAACTTAGTAAGGCATTGTACTTAGTAAACTAGTTTTGTGCTTAGCATGCAAGATCGGTAAGTTAGGTTCACCTAAATGGTTGGTCCCCTTGATAGATTAATTTCACCACACACCTTGGTTCGGCTACGAGTGTGTGCTTTACTAACCCTTACCTTTGATCCCAGATTAGCTATTCCTGAACAAGTTCAAGCTATTAGATGAAGGTTGATAGCCTCAAATCTCCGTTGTAACAAACCTTTTTCCCATTATTTACCTCTTTGGTCCGGCAAGTAAGAATAAGGCGAGTTCTAACGTTTGCAACCGTTTAAAAGCAATCATAGCGAAGGGAAGAACAATACATGCATAAACACCACCCTAGAATTACCAAGTACTTTGCCTACTTCGTTAATCCTTCATGGTTCCCACAACCCTAGTTTTTGATTTAGCTACTCATGTTCATATGTAAAGAATCTAAAGTGGTTGACGCATTCATGATCATATACTTACAAGAAGAAGTAAAGAAATCCGGAAACTTGAATAGATGAAGATGAAATCAGGAATAAAGAACTATGAATATGTTTATCTCTCAAAACCAAGAACAAATCAATACCAAAAGTTTACGAATGTCTTTCCTACTAATATCCAGCATAAAACGTAAAAGAAAACATAGAAAAGGTATTTATAGACAACAGAAATCCTATCCTAAACAAACAAGGAAAACTGGAATCGGCAACTTTCACGAACACAGTCTATGGTCCGTGGAAACTTCTATGGGTCATCAACAGCTCTCGTGGAACTCAGAGGTTTTGTCATCCTGCTGGTTCACTTCCATGAGTGCCATCTATGACTCATAGACTGAATCACGGCTCGTGGAATGGCCTCGTGAATCTCAGAATTATTTCTCCTTCTCCGATCAGTTTACACGAACAAGAATTATTGCTCGTGAACAGGTCAACAACTCGTGGAAACCTCACATAGAACTCAGGCTTCAGCACCATCTGTAGTACTCTTCCCACGACTGACTTCCATGACTCATGGAAGCATTCACGACTCGTGAAGTTGAGTCATAGAAATCAGTTTTAGCCCAAATTTCAGTCTTTTTTCTGTACTTAGTTTCCGAACCCTATTTTCCTGTACAATACTCAAAAAACACATCAAATCTACTAAAAATTGCTAAGGGACATACTCAAATTCCATGTTTTAAGCATCAAAAGTGTGGGAAAACCATGACACATCAACACCCTCAACTTAAAACTGTTGTTTGTCCTCAAGCGACAAAATAAAACTATCCTACAACGACGTTTGAGTTAAAGAAAACTAGGAACTACGACAGTCATATGATTCAGCAATTCAACTCACAACAAATATCCCCCTCCTCTTAGGACAAAACAAGTGCACAAGTTTCGTTTATCAGGACAACATAAGAGGATCCATGGATGACAACATGATATCAATAGATGACATAGCATACACAAATGAACTTACCCTAACAAATAGCAATCAATGGTACTCTAGTGACCTCACTACAAATAAGTCCCAATCACACAATCAATAATTAAATATCTGGGGCTGAACTAAAACACTCACACTCACAAAGATATTCAAGCAATGCATGCACAATAGAATAGGCTTGCCATTATTTTCTATGCCTTGGTTTTTGAACAGTTGGGTTAGGATCACTATAGGACTTTACTCGGCTTGTAATGTAGGCTCGGGGACGGGTATGGTAGATATGGTAAATAGTGACTAAACCCTCCTTGACACTACGCTATGTTTCTTCCACTTTTTAGACCAACTCTTTTCTTTCCTCCCTTTTTCTCCCTTTTTAATTCTTTCTTTTTCATCAAGTGACGGGTGAGGCTTTTATTTCAAACTCAACTTTTTCATCATATTTTTTCTTTTCTCTCTTTTTTTCCTTTTTCTTTTCCTTTTCTCTTTTTCAAACACATACGCCACACCCGTTATTATCCCTTTTTAATCACTAACCTTTTATTTTCATACCCATATTTCACACTTTCCTCCATAGTAGCCACCCTCAACTTAGGCGAATTACCTTAGTTGAGGTACACAATGTCCAAGGAGGGACCACGTCCAAACTGAAGGTTCATAGAAAATAGGAAAGGTGATTAGGATAAACAACAAAAAGG
This sequence comes from Jaltomata sinuosa, assembly GCA_003996215.1. Classification (NCBI taxonomy): domain Eukaryota; kingdom Viridiplantae; phylum Streptophyta; class Magnoliopsida; order Solanales; family Solanaceae; genus Jaltomata; species Jaltomata sinuosa. The sequence goes on along the minus strand of QJPP01002513.1, from coordinate 295,000 downwards.
GTTAACTTCGGCTCAAAATCATAGATCAAGGGATATTCAAATCATTTGGATGGTCATTTAGGCTAAGTGGACTATTTCATGAATATCCTATGATCCTTTCCTAACCAACTATCATACAACCTAGGCAAGACTAACCGGGAAAGTTCTAGATTGGCACACAATACAAGAATGGTACAAACGTAGCACATACACACATGACCTTGAGTACAATAATCAAATGCTAACTATCAGGTTCATGCTCTAGCTTAAGCCATTTATCAGATCGATTAACATAATGGCATGCACAGATCCATAGCAGTACAGTCTATCAAAAATGAACATGTAACACAAAATTTAGAGGGGTCTCTATTTTTCAATCAAAATCAAGTTCAAAATCAGGTCATAGATTGCGCTAAGTTCCTATTCTTCTTTCACTACACACAATCTATCTAAACATGCAGGTTCAACAGAAATAAATGTCCATGGTGAAAGAACACAACAAGAAAATCCATGGACTCGGATACTCAGTGGTACCCTCTTTGGGTTGCCTCCCAAGTAGCGCTTGATTTAACGTCGTGGCACAATGCGGGTGTCTTGGCTACTCAGACTTTGCCAAAATACCCATAAAAATATGGAAGGCTGCTACCCCCACCCCACTAAAAAGTAATGTGCATTGACTTCAATGCATCAAGAAAAGTAAATATGAAGGGAGGCAGAAACATACTTATGGCGCCGACGTCTAATGATGTGGTTGGGGATGGTGATATTGCACCCGTAGCAGTGTCAGTGGCAGCGGTGGTGGTTGTTGCACTCAATAGAGTAGTAATAGGAGGTACAATAGTAGATGCCCCCCTAAGAATAGAAGATATTTCTCCTCTAACAACTGGAGCCGAACTGGTAGATGCACCCTGTACTCTCCATCGCTATGCCTCCTCAAGAATGCACATGTCATCTTGGGATCACTTCAAGGAAATAATGGTGTCTCTTCACAGTCTCTTAGGATCCGACTCAACCTCAGTATTGGCCTCAGTGTGCACCCTCTTCTCTCCAGCACTCAGGGGAACATGCTCTACCTCAGCAAACAAACCAACCACCCGGTGTGTAGACGTTGGGACCGCGATGGAGATGACCAGAGTCTAGCTAGTGTCAATAGATCTAATCTCCTCTCTGATTCATGCTAGCTCATTCTGAATGTGTCCCAAATTGGGGCTCTGTATAGTCTACAACCGAGTATTCACTCAGTGCTCAAATGCATTGATCCATGCAGACATCTCTCATGCGACCTGATCTATCTCAAACTTCACCCTAGCCTCAGCGGCTGCAACAGTAGACCTCACCTAAGGCTGTAGCTGATCCAACAAGTCATTCACTTACTTCTATTTATCAGCCTAGCACTCAACCATATTCTGGAGAAACTCAACATCAATGGTAACCATACCAGAAGAAGCTGAGCACGGGGGCACTGTAGGAATGCCACTTGGTGGCTGAGAAGTCGAGGGCACAAAAGATGAAGTTGTGGCACCCTCTGCAACTAGACTCACCCTCGTGTCAAGGAGGCCTAGTGGAGGAAGAAGCTCGCTTGTGTACAACCGGGTTTGTAGCATCCTTTATCAACCTGAAATCTTACGTCCGAGTCACCTCTATCATATGGTCTATGCATATCATCCTCAAGATAGCCAAATACAAGCACAGTCGATGAATCAGACAAGGAAAGGGTAAGGTGGTGTTTCCTCTGAAAGCCTGCTCATGAATCTCTTCCCTTATGTAGCGGGGGATATTAATTTGATACCCAGCCATGATGTTGGCTTGCAGGACTGCCAGGTCAGGTGTGAGAGAGTTATCTGCCAATGTCGGACAGAGATAGAACCGAATAATAGCCCACCAAAACTTACCGATGAAGCTTAAGGATGCCTTTCTAATGTCGCCTCTATGAACGGATGCTTAATCCTTACCATTTTCAGTTATGGTGCCAGCAACCCATCTCAATAAATCCACCTTCTGAGTTGGATCTCTCATCTTAGTTTTATCTTTGACCATTTTCATTCGATGGTCAAACTCAGTTGTATCTACTGGAGATTCATAATAAGGCTCGAACAAAAAGCGCTTAATGGTGCGCTCAGATATATCCATTGGTGCATGTCGCACCAAGACACTAGCAAGTGGGGGCAAGTATTGATAATTATGGTTTGGCTGAAGTAGCTGATCTCCAGTGGCTACATAGGCTGCGTAGAACTCTCTGACTATCTCTGGACAGTAGCTGCCTGGGGGCTCAACCATCTATCCAAACTGATACTGAGTGAACGTATAATAAAGGTTTGGGATGGAGGCCAGACCCTCAGTATGAATCTGCGGCTACTCAAAAATTCCCATCTTGGGCGTACCACGATCAAATGAAGTGCCCCCCTCATCAAACCATAAGTGCATGCTCCGAACACACCATCTTCAATTTTCCTGGGCCTCAAGTGTCTGAGCTCTTTTTTCCGCTGGTTGTGTCTATGTCTCAGTTTCTGCAGTGGCTGAATTAGAGGAGCTCTTATAACCGGAGGATTATTCCATATCATCCAACCTATTTTCTTCTCCCATACCGGTCCTTGTCCCTGTATTACTCTCCCAATTGCTGTCACATTCATCTGATGACCCCTCTCCCTCTTCATACTGAGGTGAGGTGGTCGTTCCTTATGGTGCAACTGTGAGGGCTAGTTGAAGTACTGCCTCCTCAACTGCCTATGTATGTGCTCCACGCCTCATGGTCCAAGGCACTACATCTGGGTCGGGCTGAACATTATAGACCTCCTCGGACCTACTCTTATAAGACTCATTAAGCTCGTCTGTGAGTCTAGATTTGAAAAAATGAGCCTCTTCTCTAACCTCCTCTGTTGTGCGGGCCTTACCTGTCTTTGAGGTGTTTTTCGATAACATGGTACATGTGGAAGAAAATATTAGTGCAGTAGAAGCAAGAAAACCCCAAAAACAAATTGACTTTTCTGTATATGGGGTACCTGTCACGACCTGATTTCTCAGGTCATGATGGCATCTACAACTCCCCAGTAGGAGAACCAATTCTCGTAGCCCAGAATGGTTAGTAATGGGCTACTACCTAACCAATACTCACAATAAGGAGAAATAAGTGGAAGCAGAATATAAAGATAAGGACAAAGCCGAAGCAACAACATTAATATATACATAACAAAACTACACCAACTCCAAGACTTGGTGTCGATAGTACAGAAGCTTCTAATAGAATACAAGTGCTAGAAGTAACAAAATGATAATTACAACTGTCTCCGAATATACAAAGAGTAACAGTATAACATATGAGATATGGTCAAGCCCCGATCGTCAGGCGCTCACCCTAGTCTGGGATATCCAAAGGCTGCATGAGTCTCCATGGCGACCAATGGCAAAACTCAACTAATATATGCACCAGAAAGATGCAGAAGTGTAGTATGAGAACCAACTGCTAAGCAACGGGTACCCAGTAAGCATCATCGGCCGACTGAGTGCATATAAGATATACAAATAGAAATATAGCAGATAGCAAGAAAACAGTCACTGAAACAATAGAGAAAACACAAGGAACTAGCACAGAGAATAGTCAACCAAGAGTTATAATCATACAATGCTAGCATAAAAGATATACAATCATAGAAACATAGGTTAAAGAAATAAGAACGCACCTGGAATCCTTGCAACAATAGTATAAGAAGGAGAGAGTTTAGAAACATTGCGGTATACCGGTGACCTCAAATAAAAGGGAAATTAGGAAAGTAGGTTAACATGCTCAAGATAGGATCAACATATATAAGGAAATCATATTACAAATTTAACTTCAAGAAGAAAAGATTGAGATCAACCTTACAAGTACAAACCTAAGATGGAATAACTAAGCCACAAGAACCATGATTTACCACTCAAAATCATGCTAAAGAATAGAATCAGGAACCCACAATCCACTCATAAGACCACTCAATAGAGCCTCAATAATATAGGACTCACTAGCCCTCTCAATACTAAATCTTAAACTCAGAGCCTCAACAGGCTAAAAGCTTACCAATCCACAAGAACCAAGGACCACAACTAGGTCTACAAAATGACAGGAGTAATATAATCTACCTACAGTCCTAATGGCCGCCCATACAACCAAAGAATGTAATCAAGTGAAAAAAAACCTCTGGCTGCCCATATAACTTGAGCGTACACTGAACACACAGCAAACAAGGGTGGAATCCGAGTGAATATGCATGATGATGTGATATGATAAATTTGTAACCAAGTGTGATCGCAGTGTTGTATGTTACCCCCTACGGTGCCCCAAAGGTCCAATAAAGGTAGGATCCATAGAAGGATATCTCCCGAGTACCACTTCTACACCATAGATCCCCTCCCTCTGGTCACCATCGGTCTGTAGCACTTGTTCCAAAATGGTAGGGTCAATGGAGGTCTACTCGTAGACCATATACTAACACGAAACTCAATATATCTCAACAGTCGGGATCTTGTAGGATATGCTCAAATTTGATCCGAGTCTAAATCAAAAGTAGTAATCTTAATAACCCCCATCAAAAGTGCCTGGAGCGTATCTGGGTCTAAAGCAATAGTAATGTCTCAATAACCCTCATCGAGGGTGCCTAAAGTGTATCTAGGTCTAAACCAGAAATCAAGTATCAAAATCCCTAAATAGGGTGCCCGGCTAGTATCCGGGTCTAAATCCGTAGAATATAATGTCTAGTGCTACGTCCCAGCCGATCCTAGTATCAGAATGAACACTAGTAATCAAATCATCATAATATCCCCTCTACTTTGAGACGTTTTGTAAAAGTCAATTTAAAAGCCTTTCCAAGTCATGTACAGAAAATGGGCCCTCGGGGCCATGCAAAGTTTAGAAAACTAATTATAGTATGTCCAAACCAAATCAGTAGTAAAACATGCAGGGAAAACATTTTCATGTTTGATATGATTGCAAACAATAGAGTAGCCCAAAATAGCTCACAACATTCCTATTGGCCATGCACAGGCTCAACAGCTCTACTGCAGTCATAACCATCCTAGAAGGATATCTCTATGTCTGAGACTCACGGACATTCCCAAATAACCCACCATCTATGTTCCAGAGTTAGTACAAGGCCACACAAGACCACAAGGGTAATATACAATACTACACAAATGCTACAATCAATGTATGAAATAAACGGACAAAAAAGAAAGACAAGGTCTGGGGTACCAACCTATACCAACCCACCCAAGGATGCTAATTTATGCAGTTATAGCCTATATACGTAAAGTCTATGTAGGGAAAGTCATAATCTACCTGTAATCCGATGACTAGCTATGGGAATAGCATTGTCCAGGCTCGAACTGCTCTGGGAAGCTACAATTTGCAAAAACATTATCAATATAATAATCTACACATCAAACCAAGTCTAGCGATACCCATAATGCTATAGAAATAGTTGGGTTGAAATTTGGGTCACCGGCAGGCCCGTGTGCCCCACAACCCAAAATAAAAAATGGAAGAGTGCACCATGATCACCACACTCCTAAGTGCGCATGCTCAGAATATGAAGAATTTAACCAGGGGAAATGGCTCAAAACATCAAGCCACTTCAAGAACAAATTAAGAATCAAATGGGATGAATTTAACGGATTTAAGAGGATAAAACTCACCAATAATAATGGAGAAACGATCAAGGCCAAGAAATTTGCACCCTAACACCAAGAATTGAGTTTAAACAGTGCTTAAACAAGCTTGGAGCCATTATCAATGGATAAATTGGTTTTTATACTACCCAGGGGTCTTACATCGCGATCGCGAAGGGACCCCTCGCGATCGCGAGGACTACGCTGGCTAGACTATCACAATCGTGAGGACTAGCAATGTAGTCGTGAAGAACAATGGAGAGAAAGCTTCACCACGGTTGCATCAAGGGACATAGCAAGGGCCCAACCACTTCATTGCGATCGCGAGGAAAAGGGATCGCGATCGCGATCGCGATTAAGGCCTGAGGCCTGCACCTGCAACAACAACATCTATAACTTTTGAAAAACTTAACAGGGCATTCCGGGCATAATCGGAAATCGATATTCACAAACTAATAATGCTAACAGAGTGGAAACAACTTTATGGACTTAACGGAGTCGATGAATTTTCCATACAAGGTCATCTCGGAGGAATGTTGACCCAAGTCAACACTAACTGACGCCAACCAAACATCCAAAATAAGCTCGGCTCACCCGGGACCCAAACCAACCAACTACCTAACACAAACTCTACATTTTAGAGCTAACAGCACTGACAAAATTTCCATCCAAGACCGTCTTCTTCGAATGTTGACAAAAGTCAACCAAACAAGCCCGACTAGCCTGAAAACACAGAGTAAGAGAGAATTCCAAGTTGAAAAGCTCTCGGATCCAGACCAAAGGTCCCACTTGACCAAAGTCCATGCTCCAGAGCTAACAGAACTGTCAAAATTTGATTTCGAGCACGTCCACCAAGAATGTTGACTGAAGTCGATAATTTCAAAAGCCTAAAGCTCTAAAACAAGGAACGGACAAAAAGACCAAACAAATAGCCTGGGCACCGAACTATCGGTCCCAGCAAGCCATAAATGACTTAGGGCCACCATAGGCAAGATCCAATGATACAAGAAATGAGAACACATGTAAATGATCAGGAGGGTCATTACATCATCCACTACTAAAAATACTTTCGTCCCCGAAAATCAGGAAAGAAGGAAAGACTAGTGATTTAAAGAACAACGGATATGAAATCCGCACTACTCTCTCGGACTACCCGAGTAGCCTTCTCGACCAGAAAACACCCAATAGAAAAGAACCAAGGAAGGCAACTAAGCCTAAACTCCTTACCAGCAAAGTTAGAATCCAAACTCAAACTCCAAAACACCAAGGGGCTGCCAACCCAAACTGAACCAGGAGAATCTTAACCGGAAGGCACTGACATGACACCAAACCATAGCAGCAAGGAGACCAACACACAAAAGTTGAATCTTTGAAACCACAACCAGGTTTACCAGGAAAAGCCAACACCCAAAATTCTAACTCATGAACCTGCTGATCTGCAAAACCTTTCTATTATTAATTGAATCCTTTTGCACCATGAACAAGAAGCTTCATATAAGTCAGACACTCAAACCACCCTCGAAGCATCAACTGACACACCGAAGATCCATAGTCCCCTCTTATACTTCACTATGAATGAAGCCATCCTTTTCACTCAAACTCCTTCCAAGCCAATCTATAACCTATTATCCTTTGACATCCAAAAAACTAACCAAAGCACATACTTGAAAATTGTAGTAGTTTTACCCCAACTGACCATCGACCAATGGATGAATACCTCTACTAACATCAAACTCGATAACTGAACTAAACTGAACAACCCATTTGAACCCGACTGAAGCTTGCACATCCAAGTTAGGAAAGACATAAATATAAATACCCTGTGTTGATGGAGAAACTTCCAAACTATATAATGAAACCAACCTCACTGAACCGGACCCAATCTGAATAAACTGCATACGGAGGAACCAGGCAAATCTTCCTAACAAACCCAAATTAGAACCAAGATCTTTCAAGGAGTGTGGTAAGCCTACCACGAAGTCTGAAATCACTAGCTAAGCCTCAAACTCTAAGAATACTAAAACACCACTCAAATTTGAATTCTCCTTACAACTCTCACCTTAGGAAGAATTCCACCATGCCACGAATATCAAGTCAAAACACCCTGAAAAAAAGAAAAGGTGTCTGGGGTTCAAAGTTGCCATCTAGCCATAGAAATCCCTACATAGACCTTCAACTAACCACTTTGGCTAAAATCAACCCCTCTACTGTATAAGAACACAAACCAACCATCTCGAAGCAAACAAAATACCAAACTTCTAGCCCATACTGGACGAGTCTAACCAACACTGGAACCTCATATAAAGGACAACCCTTGAAGACCCAAATAAATGAGCATTTCAAACTCTCGGTAAGGAAGACGACAATCAATCTCAAGGTACCATTAGAAATTAAAATAGCCTCGCTAGCCTCAACTCGCACAACCTAATCACATATAGCATACACCACTATTGAATCTCAAACTTACACTGCTGAGTCTGTCCAACCATGGTAGAAGGAACCTCGTACTATCTAGGACACCATTGATATATGGAATTTCCAGCCTAACTCAAAAGTTAGTCAAGGACTAGGTATCCAAGACCAACTGTCACCCCATAATAGAAAATAGGTAAGCTAAGTTGTCCAAACTCAAAGCCTTCCAACCCAAGAAGATGAAACCAAAAGAATAAACCATGCACTATCCGGAGTAGTTTGCTAGCCATAATTCTGAAACACAACTTTAAAATTGCCAACCAAAGCCTTTGTCGAACCCGTATGCTGCCAATGAACCCTTAGGAACCAAAGCCAACTAGGCTTTGAATAACAAATTGTCCAATCCATAGATTCTACTGAACCCCAAACCGCTCGAATGAAAAGCCACTACAATCTTCAAATGGCCGAATCAAATCACTAACACACAACCCAAGGCAAACCTCAGTCGTCACCTCAGTCAACTACTAAAACATATAAGCACAAACAAGGAGTCATCTCCCTCTTTTTCCAACTAAATTAACCCTTCCTTAGCATATACTGAACCCTACAAGCTCTTTCTCAAATCAAATCTAGAACTATTTCCTTAGCTCCCATACTTACAATGTCAAAACTCAACAAGGCAGAAGAAAATGGGCCAGATGACCGACTCACCCAATATGCTATGAATACAACTCAACCATGAGGCCACGGTCAACACTTAGTCAAAAATGTTGAAGCCAAACTCAATCACAATACTGATTTAAAAGCTCAACCAGAGAGCTACGATTGAAATTCATTCCAACTGGAACCGGGGAAACAATAAGATAAGCGAATAGGGATGTGAAAGGGGACTAATAGGGATTTAGGGGTCCCGTATAGATGGTATAACGAGCATCTATATGGGTACAAGTGTTTAGTTAAGGGATAAAAGCAACTAATTGACTTGTTTGAACTATTTTCCCCTATTTGCTAGTATATTTTTCATGGTTTGTGCCCAATAATGAGGGAACTTGATTGATGTTTAAATTAATACATGATATCAAATGCTATACTTGATGATTATGTATGATATTTTGGATCAGAGTTGCAAGTCTACACATTATACATTGCATTTCATTTGGATTAAAGTGCACGCCTGCACAAATGCATTTGGATTGGATGTGCATGCCTGCACAATATTAGTTGGATCGGATGTGCACACCTACTTAAAGTTATTTAGATTGGATGTGCACTCCTACATAGAGTTATTTTGTTATGACCCTTCCTATCATTTTTATATTTATGCCTTAGTTGTATTTCTAGAACTTTTCTATAGTGGCCCCAAGTCATTTATGACTTGCTGGGACCGGTGGTTTGGTGCCCTAGTCGTTCGTTTGATCGTTTTGGCCGTTTGCCTATTTTAGGTTCTTAAGTTAGAATATCATTGACTTTAGTCAATATTCTTGGTAAACATGGTCAGTATTGAATCACGATAGTTCTGTTAGATCCAGAGCATAGATTTTGGTCTAGATGGACCTTGGGTCGGGTTTTGAGAGCTTTTGATTTAGCTTTGTATGGGTTTTTGTGTTTTAGCTAAGTTGAACTTGAAAGATTGACTTTGGTCAATATTTTGAGAAAATGACCTCGGATGGAAATTTTGTTCACGCTATTAGCTTCGTAATATTGACTTTGGACTAGGAGAACCTTTGGTTCAGGTACCAGGGCTTGCGAACTTATTTTAGAGTATTGAGTTCCTAGTTAGTTTTGGGCATGAGGCTCACTTTCCTTAAAATGATCTTCGTTGGTAAATTTGTCGATTTCATTGAGTCTGGAATGTTGTTTCCACTCAAATAGCTATATTGGTTTATGAGTATCGAGTTCCAATTGTGCCCGGAATGCCAGGTAGAAGTTTAGAAAATTGCAGATTTTTCTATTGCGGACCATTTTTAAATAACTGTTGGCAGCTTTATTTTCAGCTTTTGCTCTCATCTTCCCAACTCGTTTGCTCCGCCATTTTAAAACCAAATTCCTTCAAATCTTCACCTACTCTTACCCATAACTTGGAGGAATAATTGTTGCTGATCTGAGTGTGTTTCTTGGCCTCGTGAATAGGTAAAATCTCTTGTTAACATCCATTAATTTCCACAAATTTTATTCTTTAAATTGTTGTTTTTCACGATTTTCAGCTTATTTCTTTCACTTCTATCAACTCCAACTTTATTTTTCTCAACTCTAATTACTCAAGAACAGTGTGGGCTCGTGGGAATTCTCCAAATTATCGTTAATCTCGCTTCTTTATCGTTGGTAAGCCTCTTCATCTTCAAGCCTTGTTCTTCTCTTCAAGCTCAAAAACCTCCATGGTTACGGCTCTTACAAGCTTGATTTTTCTTGGGCTAAAGCTACGTTGTAGAGCTTGATTGTTCATGGTAGTGGTAGTTTCGGTCAGTGGTCGATTCTTGCTTCCAAATTGGTACGTTTTCGCCCTTGAAAATCGTAATTCTCCACTTTTATTTTCATGAATTAGTAGTACTTCGGGGCTGTTTTGAGCCTGAAAACAAAGTCCATTTATGCTCAAATTTTGAGCATGGTTTCTTAAATTCACTACAGGCATAGTTGTAAATTTTATTTTTTGTTTCCCTGCGCGGGCCTCGAGGGTTATTTTTCAACACGTTTTCCCATATAGCAATATGAGTGTCGTTCTTCTTATCTTGACACCTAGATTATGTTCTTGATAGCGTGATAGCTTTCCGAGGATGTTTGAAAGGGGAAGGTACATGAGTAACAATTCGTGTTTGCAGGGCCCCGAGGTAGATTACGGTTTTACCCTCCACATTCGTGATTAATTTTGAGCTTCTACTATTTTTAACAATTTTGAAATAATTGTTTTATAGGATTTTAGAATATTCAAAATTAATTTGAGGATAATTTAGTAATTTTAAGTAAAATATGTATACTCTATATTTAATTATATAGGAGTATATATAATTTTTACTCAAAATAAGCATTTTCAAAATTATTTTGAATAAAAACCGTGTTTAAAAAAGAAAAATGCTTTATTTTCTTCAAAATTGATTTAAAATCAAGAAATAATTGTATGATTAGTTCTTTGATTTTAAATGAGTTAACTATTTATTTATTAAGATAATTATTCTTAATTGTTAAATATAGGAGCTCATCTAATTAATTACAGAATTAATTCATTTTGATTTCGTCTTAAACTCTCTCAATTCACTCAATTTGGCCATGTTTTAAATTCCATTTTGCTAAAATTCAGCCACATTTGCAAATAAATGTGGCCAATTCCTTAGCCTCCTCATCCTCCCTTTGTTCAGCCAAACATTGGGTCAAATTAAGTCCCATTAGCCCAAAACAATTCCCCGACCCGGTCCGGCCCACACCAAATAACCCCTTATCACTCCATTCTTCTTTTTCTTTCTAAATGGATGACCCAAATGCTCCTTAATCCCTCTTCTTCTTCTCACACGAACACACCCTCATAAACCCTAATCTCCACCCCCTTCATTCCCTTTTCCCTCATCTCCTCTGGACCAAAATCGCGTGCTGAGCACGAGGATTGTATCAAGAAGGTACTTGAAAGAGGCAACGTGGAGCAAATACCTTCATCCTTCGTCCTTTTTTGTGAAATCCTTCCCAAATTGTACCAAGATGGTACGAATTTGGTATGGTGGATCCTTATCCCCTCTCAAGGATTCAAAACCCTCATACCAAATCCCAAAAAACCCCTTTGAAATTCCCTCTCCCACGTTGAAAAACATGTTCCAAAATCCCCATATCTTCCCCTATATATAGCCTCAATGTTTTCACAGTGAGGGGCGTTCAAGATTTTTGGAGCAAAAAACCTTGTCAAGACTCATTTGAGCATAGGTTTGTGCAAAGAAGTTTGAAGTTCATTTTTCCTCTAGCAGTGGTGAAGTTCTCCGATGAAGTTCATGGTTCCAGACGATGCTCTAAAGAAGGTAAACACCTCATTCTTTTCATTTTTTTGTTTATAGTTACGTTGAGTTATGTTTCTTAGAAATTTTCATGTTGGTTGTAGGCTGGTCTTGTTTGATTTGGTGTTAGGAGATCATGAAGGAAAGTTTTTTAAAATCGGTTTATTGAAGTTGCTGTGAAGTATAGAGGTTCTCTGTTCTTCCCATTTTAAAAATGGTTGTGTTTGTTCATGAGTAATGTTTGTTTGTGCGTAATGATTTGCATGAAGATCTTCTTGGTTTTCAATATCAAGAAAGGCTTATCAAAAATCCAGTTGGATCTTTGGGGTTGCTTTTTAGTTTTTCCCAAGGAACCAAAACTTTAAGTTTGCTCTATCATAGTTAAGTTTGCTCTATAAAATTAGTTTGAGTTCATCTATTCATCTCTGCCTCGAGTGCTAATATCATTTAGACTTGAATGTTTACTCTATACAATTTTTATGAAACATGTTTAGACTTCAATCATACAGATTTTCTAAATCTCAAAGTATTAGCCAATTTGTTTCCTGTTTAAAATAGAATGTAATGGAGCAAGGTTGATCTTTAATGTTTCTTCGCCGAACAAATATTTGAGCAGTGGGTTTGTTTCAAAGTTAAACCGTGTTGTAGAAATTTTATGAAAAGAATTTTGCTAGACCATGATCCGCATCCTTCTAAGCTTTCGTCATTAAATTTTCTTTGATCCATAAGTCCTAAAGCTCTTATTTTAGCATGTCCTCTAGTCATATGCCAACTTCATGTGAAAATGTCCTCACACATAGTCCTGTCAACTAGATCAAGTATTATAACTTACATGTCTCCTTATGACCTTATGATGTGATTCAATAGTTGGATATTTTACCTATTTTTGAAGTATGATAATGAATGTATGGAGTCTTTTACTTGCTAAAATATTTTCCCAGTGATTCATTTACTTAAAAATAGGATGATGTTTCACTTTCTTACTTGTGTGGCTACTGGTACCCTTTGTTGGTTTGGATTAATCTCATGACTTAGATGAACTCAGTCCACACGTTAGTTTCTTTTGGCTTTGTTTTAGCATAAATGGGTACACAATCTCCTCAAAATAGCTTGTCTTGTTTTAGCATCCATCGTTGCTCTTTATCTATCTTTTCTCTTGGTATCACTCTTTGAAAACTTCTGAATTAACACCAGGTACATGCCAAGGTTTTTATTTTAGTAATAATGTCATGAAAGTAGCAAAAATGCTAAAACTACTGTCTTGATCCTCTTGCAAGCATCTTCTCTGGCATGTTAATTAATTACTTCAAAATTTGTTATTTGAATACCAATATAAAACAAGTTTTATTTGGAGTTTAAGTTCATATTTTGAGTTGGTGACTAATATTTACCCTTTTATTTGTTTACATGAACTGCTTGAGTCCATATGGACTCCCACATCCCTCCTTTCATATCTCTCGATGGGCCAATCTCAATATCATGTCGAGTCAGCCCGACTAAGGTCACAGATTGAAGAAAGATGAAAAAATAGGCCGATGCCCAATATAGATGAAGTAGCAGCAGTCCAAATGGACCGAAAATTGATTGAAATTGGACAAAAAGTCCAAGTGTGGCAGAAGTGGGACTAAAAGTTAAATTCTTCCCTTTCCCTTTAAACTCTTTGTATTTTGGAGTATAAAATTATTTTTAACTTGGACTGGCAACAAACTTGGTTGAGTTTTCCATAAGTAAGTAACTTTCGTGTTTTCAATTGTTTCCTTTGAATTTTTTTCTTTATAATAAAGTGTTTCTTCATTGTTAATATAAATTCATTTTCCTTAAAAAATTAATTAAGTATGTTTTCCCTCTTAATCGCATTCACTACTTCTTGTCAAATTGTTACCAAAGTTTAAAATTTGTAGTTGTCTTTATTTAAATTGTCTTGTTAATTTCACATTTTCAAACAATCGATATTTTTCAAAGTTAGTCAAAAAACATTTGGTTTTTAAACAAAACTTGATAGCCGCAAGTTGGCTGATGCTTTTAATGCCTTAAAAACCTTCTAAAAGCGTTAATACGAACCTCTTATCCAAAATCACTTAAAATTTTCTAAGGGTTTATCTGTTTTAGACTTTAGAATTTTCTTAAAGGTTTTTTTAATTTTCCTTAATTAATTAAGTGGCAACTCTTGCTTTAATTGAAATTGTTTTGAAACTTTAACTTGATTTTTTGAAATAATTTTTCAATCAAACTATTTTTCCCGAAAACAGAAATGGCAACTCCGCTGGGGACAGTTCAACTAGGTTCTAACCTTATTGTTTGACTAATCTATTTGACTAACTATTTGGAATTGTAATAATTAGTATTCTTTATCGCTTTTCTTATTTGTTTACTTTTCGCAAAATATAAATTATTCATGGCGTACTGTGCCTCTCTTAGGCTGGTCTTGCTTGATTTAGTGTTAAGAGATCATGAAGGAAAGTTTTTAAAATTGGTTTATTGAAGTTGCTTTCAAGTATAGAGGTTTCTGAGAATATTTTTTTCTTCATTTTCTTTTTCTCTGTTCTTCCCATTTTAAAAATGATTGTGTGCGCTCATGAGTAATGTTTGTTTGTGCGTAAAGATTTTCATGAAGAACTTCTTGGTTTTCAATATCAAAAAAGGGTTATCAAAAATTCAGTTGGATATTTTGGATTGCTTTTTAGTTCTTCCCAAGGAACCAAAACTTTAAGAGTAATATCAAGCTCTACCGTAGTTATGTTTGCTCAATAAAATCAGTTTTAGTTCATCTATTCATCTCTGCCTCAAGTGCTAAAATCATTTAGACATTGAATGTTTACTCTATACTATTTTTATGAAACATGTTTAGACTTCAATCATACAGATTTTCTAAATCTCAAAGTATTTTCCAATTTATTTCCTGTTTAAAACAGAATGTAATGGAGCAAGGTTGATCTTTAATGTTTCTTTGCAGAATAAAAATTGAGCAGTGGGTTTGTTTCAAAGTTAAATCGTGTTGTAGAAATTTTATGAAAAGAATTTTGCTAGACCATGATCTGCATCCTGCTAAGCTTTCGTCATTAAATTTTCTTTGATCCATAAGTTTTAAAGCTCCTATTTTAGCATGTCATCTAGTGATATGCCAGCTTTAAGTGAAAACGTCCTCACTTATAGTCCTTTAAACTAGATCAAGTATTATAAATTATATGTCTCCTTATGACCTTATGATGTGATTCAATAGTTGGCTATTTTACCTATTTTGAAGTATGATAATGAATGTATGGAGTCCTTTACTTGCTAAAATCTTTTCCCAATGATTCATTTTCTTAAAAATAGGATGACGTTTTCTCTTCCTTACTTGTATGGATACTGGTACCCTTTGTTAGTTTGGATTAATCTCATGATTTAGATGAACTCAGTCCACACGTTAGTTTCTTTTGGCTTGATTTTAGCATAAATGGGTACACAATCTCCTCAAAATAGCTTGTCTTGTTTTAGCATCCATCGTTGCTCTTTATCTATCTTTTCTCTTGGTATCACTCTTTGAAAACTTCTGAATTAACACCTGGTACATGCCAAGGTTTTCTTTTTGTAATAATGTCATGAAAGTAGCAAAAATGCTAAAACTACTGTCTTGATCCTCTTGCAAGCATCTTCTATGGCATGTTAATTAATTACTTCAATATTTGTTATTTGAATATCCATATAAAACCAGTTTTATTTGGAGTTTAACTTCATATTTTGAGTTGGTGATTAATCTTTACCCTTTTATTTGTTTACATGAACTACTTGAGTCCATATGGACTCCCACATCCCTCCTTGCATATCTCTCAATGGGTCAAGCTCAATATCATGTCGAGTATGCCCGACTAAGGTCACAGGTTGAAGAAAGATGAAAAAATGGGCCGATGCCCAATATAGATGAAGCAACAGAAGTCCGGACCGAAAATTGATTGAAATTGGACAAAAAATCCAAGTGTGGCAGCACTGGGACTAAAAGTTAAATCCTTCCCTTTCCCTTTAAACTCTTTGTATTTTGTTAGTATAGAATTGTTTTTAACTTGGACTGGCAACAAACTTGGTTGAGTTTTCACTAAGTAAGTAACTTTCGTGTTTTCAATTGTTTCCTTTGAAAACTTTTCTTTATAATAAAGTTTTTCTTCATAGTTAATATAAATTCATTTTCTTTAAAAATTTAATGAAGTATGTTTCTCTCTTAATCGCATTCACTACTTCTTCTCAAATTATTACCAAAGTTTAAAATTTGTAGTTGTCTTTATTTAAATTATCTTGTTAATTTCATGTTTTTAAACAATCGATATTTATCAAAGTTAGTCAAAAAAATGTTAGGTTTATAAACAAAACTGAATAGCCGCAAGTTAGCGGATGCTTTTAATGCCTTAAAAACCTTCTAAAAGCGTTAATAAGAACCTCTTATCCAAAATCACTTAGAATTTTCTAAGTTTTTATCTGTTTTAGACTTTAGAATTTTCTTAAAGGTTTTCTTAATTTCCCATAAATAATTAAGTGGCAACTCTTGCTTTACTTGAAATTGTTTTGAAACTTTAACTTGATTTTTCGAAATAATTTTTCAAGTCAAACTATTTTTCCCGAAAACAGAAATGGTAACTCCGCTAGGGACAATTCAACTAGGTTCTAACCTTATTGTTTGACTAACCTATTTGACTAACTATTTGGAATTGTAATAATTAGTATTCTTTATCGCTTTACTTATTTGTTTACTTTTCGCAAAATATAAATTATTCACAGCATACTCTGCCTCTCTTTGCAAAGAATGAGATTACATTAGGGGTTAAAAGGGTGATAATGCAAGTATTTGCAGTCGTCCTTCACTAAAACAATACAATTTCTCAAAACAGACGAGTGAAGTAGTTGACCCGCGATCGATTAATGGTCACTTATCGTTTTAGCCCGCGGTTGTTCGCCCGGGTTCTCGATACTTTTTAAATCAACCAAATCTAGTAAACCTAAGATACAGCAAAACCAAATCTCAAAAATAGGCATTCACCTAGGACGTCTTAATATTCGAGGGATGTTAAGTCCATTAGTGGACCACCGAAACATGTCAACGGATTTCTGATCCAACGACATAGCATCCAACCATGTGCTATTAGCAACACATATATGTTATAACTGGAATATTGTCCTGGGGTAGGGCTTTACATGTTGCTCTGTTTTGTAGGATGTCGAGATTTCTCAAGTTCAACATGGTAAAAAATGCTCCCTTACTTCTCCAAATATGGTGGATAAATCTGGGTCCAAATCACCAAAGATGGTCTGTAACTATATGGGTCATTTGCCAACTGTAGTGAACATAAAGGTGTGGCCAGAATTAATCAAAGTACTCACTAGATACTAGTATAGCAAGAAAATAGTGTTTCATTTTGGAACAACAGAAATGACTCCAACAATTGAAGAACTTAGGGATTGGATAGAATCACTAGAACAACCAAAGAAAGAAGACTAAGGCCTCAACAAGGCATCCTAACCCCAAACAAGCCAACTCCGAGCCAAATTGCCAAGTTCCTCAATATGCATGAACACCAATGCCCGTGGATTATGGGTCCAAGTATTTCTTTTCAATTTCTCTATAACCGCTTTGGGACTTCAGAAGGATTTTCATGATACCAGAACGAGTTTTACACATACCTAAAATGGGATGAGACCAGAACTTTGGCATTTTCTATAACACTCTTGGGCATTATGGTCTTCCCACTGAATAAGCATCACTTCATCAATACTCGAGTTGTAATGGTGGCACATACCATGTTTCATGGCCTAATGGATGTAGGAAGCACTAGCTACTTCCCACTAGTCCCGGTAATTTTGTCTGACATCTATAGGGCTCTGGGAAGATGCAGAAATGGGCACCATTCTTTCAAGATTGCAACATACTTTTGCAATATTGGATCCTTAAACATTTGGTTAAATTCATCGGGGATCAAGCAATCCCCAAACTGGATGGATCCAATGACTTAGAAATGTTGACATACGCACTTCGTGAAAGAGGTTTAAGAAATAGAACTAGGATAAGGTGGGCTCAAGATTTTTATGAACTAGGAGAAGACAACATCCAGATGATTTTTAATGACTTTCACTCAGCAAATATTATTGTAGGATGCCGGGATTTGGATTTCCTACCCCTTCTGGGAATTCATGGAATCCGACCTTATGCACCTCAGAGGGTTCTTAGGTAATTCAGAAGGGTCCAAATTAAGCCAACAACTAATCACATGAATTGTTGCATCATCAACTATGAAGAGTATGGCAAAGTTCCAAAGGCTAATGTAATTCGCCATAACGGGAAGACACCCGAGATAATGGGTTTGTAAACATTAGCCGAAGATAGGTTTGATCCAAGGTACGTGGATAGATACAAAGAGTGGGTGAAGGCAGACATTGAAGTAATAGCTATATCAAAACGAAGGATGGATTCTAGACCCAATGTCCATCTACAATTGTTGAACCTCCAAGAAGAGATGGCCAGAAAAGAGCATAAAGTTCTTAGGAAACAAGAGGAAGAACAACACATCATAGTAGAGTTGACTCAGGAACAAAAAAATATGAGAATGGGGATAGCTCAACATGACTCCAAAATGACCAAGAAAGTCTTGGAATCCGGGATATTACTAATACATGAACAAGCAGTAAAGCTTCAAACCAACTTTTGGTCAAGCTAATTCGAGCTCAGGTACATTGCTGGAACATCCAAGAGGAGTAGAACTGAAGAAGGACCATCATCATATTACTAGTATCTTTTCCCCTGCATGGGTATGCTTTTATGTATTCCCTAAAATTCCCTTGTGTAGGTCTGCTTTCTATGTATCCTTTTGCTTTCCCTAAAATTGCCCCTACGCGGGCATGACTTTTATGCATCTATCCCTATCCTAAAAAATGTACCCCCCCAATTCATCCAGCTTTGTATCCCTTTAAAGGGAAGTTTTCCATTATATATATGCTATTTTTGGGGGCAATAGAACGGCTTGAATACAACACATATGCCTTTCAAACTCGCTAGGCCTACCTTTGGCACAAAAAGGTCACCCAGTTAGGACGCGATATTTATTGTGATATTATTGCAATATGAATTGTCTTATGTGCTATGTGTGTTGCTCAAATCAAGTAAAATTGGTCCACTAAATTTCAAAGGTTTTTTTAGAACACCGTAGGCTAAATATAAAGTCCATTATACAAAGTCTGACCAGAATTACTCTTTGAGACTCTCAGTTTCTCCAGAAAATCCAAAACCTCACTCAAATGTACCTAAAAAGCTTCTTTCCTATTAAACAAGAAGTTGACTAGCTATGGATATCAAGGAAGCAATGCTTAGGAGGATGTAATAAAACAACGGGAAACCAGCTAAGGTCAAGAAACAGACCAAAGAGGTGGAATAGCTCAGCGAAGTTGCATTGGCTAAATCCATGAGGTTGGATGAAGAAATAGTTGTCACAGAGGTACGGATGGCTAAAGTTGATGCAATGATGGCACAAGTAAAAACTGTGAAGGAGATCGAAGAGGTTCGTAGGAAAAGAAGGGAGATTGACCGATTAACCAAGATAGCTTTAGCCAAAACCAGAGAAGTTGAAGAATAGACTGCCAAAGCTAAGGCCAGAATTGTCGTGCTGGATCAGATATTGGGAAAGGCAGAAGTGGTGCCCAAAAGGGACTTTGTACGAGCGATCAAGCTTTGATTTTGGAATTTTAAGCTACAACAGAAATAATTGGGAAATTAGAGCACATGAACAAAGGGAAAGATAAAGTGTTGGATGAACCCAAAGAAGAAAGTCTTGATCCAGAAGAATTCCCTATGAATCTGGAAGAACTCATGGAAGAAATGAAAAACTAGTCCAAGGTTAAGGACGCGACTTTTTGGTCATCTAGGATCAGAAAAGATGATGAGCAGATTGTCCTGAAAGCTCACTCTAGGAAGTTTCTAAGAGACCCTGAGATTATGGAAGTCTCGACTATCTACTGGATTTTTCAAGATATAGGAACTTTGCACCCTTACAAGACTCAGGCACCCCAATGCGATCCTAAGAACAAACATAAGGGATATGCCTACCATCCATTCCAGAAGACGCACACTACTGATGAATGTGAGGCTTTGAGAACTAAGGTACACAAAATGATCAACAGTGGACAAATTGTTCATCTGCTTGGGTCCCACAGTGTGTTATCATGTGACCAAGTCAAACTTGGAATGCCTATTACTGAAGATGTCCTCATTCACCGCTTGGATTTCACTACCTTTAAAGACAACTAAGAGGGCATCTACTTCAAATTGGTTCAAGCCAAGATCCTCCACCCGTGGAGAGAAAAGAGAGAAGAGGGTCCGCCAAGTGGAAGAAGGACGATGACATCTGTCTCTATCACAATGGAATTAAAGGCCATGATATTGAAAAATATCGTGCCTTCTGCTTTGACTTGGAGCACCTAATTTGGATCGGAAAGATCAACCTTCAGTTTATGCCCGACCACCCTTGAAGATGAAAGTTTAAGTAGAAAAGAAACCCTCCACTATCCAAATAAAGCTTTAAAAGTAGAAGAGTTTATTTTAGTATTTTTCTTTATGTCATTTTTACTTTCCTTATGTAATCAAGGATAGTGGATGAATGAAGTGAAATGAAAATGAAATTACTTATTACCTATTCGAGCTACGTAGGGCCTGAATTCTCCTTTGTGAGATATGTAGGTAGCCTTCCAAGTCTTGGCCCCTATCTATAAGAAATTTGCATTCCTCCATTTTAAGGAAAGCGCCAAAAGGATTCAAAAGTGCAACAGACAAAGTATCATAAAACTAAGACTCAACAAGTCAACTTTCCTGATGAAATTTACTTATCTGAAATCAATGGGCAAATTCCTGTCCATTGAACCCTCGAGTTAATAATTACTTGTGGATCAATTTGCCTTGATGAAAAATAACTTTATATGTTTAAAGTAATTCTTATGTGTTCATTTTCAGTCAGATATCTTGTGTTGTTTTCCACTAATGGAATCTGACTTATTTGCCCTTGAGTTATTATTTATTTCAACAGGTAATAGAAATTGATCTGTGTCGATAAAACTGGTTGAACACCCTTACTTCACCCTCTCAAAGGCACACATAGATTCCTCCTTTAACAATCACTTTTCTAAGGGCAAAATGACTGATAGTGAATAAGAGAATGCTTTGGCTATAAGAGATAATGTTATTGTTGAACAAAGTGAAATGATTATAGAGCTTGCAGGGCAGCTAGAAAAGATGCAAGAAGATGTGCAAAAAGCCAAGGATATGGCGAGCTTGGCTATTGCCACTAATACCCCAACTCTGGGAAACTCCCAAACCCATCTCTAAATCCCTCTACTCAATTCCCCGTTAACCAAAAACCATCCAAGAGATATCCCTTTCACCTCCGCACCTAGAACTTCCAACGAACCTATATTTAATAATCCTCCCCATAATCGAATCCTCATACCAAATCCACACTCCTCCTATCTAGCACACTAACAAAATAACAACCCAAATGCCAACAATCCACAAAACCTCCCTCTGAATTACCAAAATACCCCACCAAATTCATACAATTCCCAAAGTAACCACTCCAATATCATCAATCCACAGAACTATACCTCTACATACCCAAATTCCATCCCACACATCCAGCCTTCACTTGTCCAGAATATGCCACCTCCTACTTTCCATGCCATGGAGGAACCTTACACTGTACTCCCAGAGAATCTCGAGCTTGGTCATTATGAGAAGAAGGAGAAAGAATTGAAGGCAGCAAAAGAAAGCATGATCATGACTTGATACTGATAAAAGAGGAAATCACCGGGATCAGAAAGTCTTGTGGCCAATCTGATGAATGAGGATACGATTATGATAGCCACTGTATTAACCCTGAGTTGAATCTGCCGTAGGGATTTAAAACCCCAAATTTGAGACATTCAATGGTAGATGAAATCTTGATTCTTATCTGCGAAGCTACTGCAACCAAATAGTAGGTGCAAGAAAGAACGAAGCTTTATTGATGAGGTTGTTTAGCCGGAGTCTGAGTGGGGAAGCCTTAGAGTGGTTCACGACTCAAGATGTAAGGAAATGGTCCAGATGGAGTGATCTAGCCAAGGATTTTTCTTGAAGGTTCGCGTAAAATGTCGAAGTTGTTCTGGATCGATACTTTCTTGGCCAAATCAAACAGAAGTCAAATGAGCACTTCCGAGACTATGCTAATCGATGGAGGAAGGAGGCAGCAAGAGTTCATCCTCCTATGGATGGAAAAGAAATTAGCACAGTATTTATGTGCTCTCAAGAATCTAAATTCTATGACAAGATGATATCAGTGGTTAAGGCCAAGTTTGCTGATTTGGTTCAAATTGGGAAATTATCAAGGAAGACCTTTGGAGTGGTAAGATTGCCAAAGTCTCAGCTCTATCAGGATTAGCAGGATTTTCCAAAAAGAAAAAGGAGGATGTGTCTTCAGTGTCCTCTAGTCCAAAAACGAGTTCCAAAAATCCTTTTGAAGCAAATTATAAGAAATCACTTGTTCCATCTACCACTCCCCAGCTCCATAAAACCCTCAACCTGTTTTCTACACTCAACCTCTTTACCAAGCTCCACTAAAAAATATGCAGCCCACTTACAAAACTCCACAACCAAATGTGAAGCCTACTTACCAAACGCCTCACTAAAATTTCCAAGTGTATCAAAAGGCTCCCAAGAACCAGAATAATCGCCAAGTTACCCCTCCCGCCAATGCTAATCTCCCTTGCCTGAATTTGGAAAAGAAAGTTACTTAGAGTTTTACCCAACTGGCTGAAACTAGAAACCAGCTATATCAGAGATTGAAGGCCGCCATATTTATTCAGCACGTACAACCTAAACCAGGAAATACAAATTCTCATTTCTTTAAGGCTGATCGGCACTGTGCCTATCATTTCGAAGGAGACGGACATGATACTAAAGATTGTATTAACCTGAGGCACATGATTCAGGATTTTATTGATCAAAAGGTGGTCACATTGCAGATAGCGCCACCAAATGTTAACAACAACTCACTCTCAAATCATGAGGGATCCACTGTAAATATGATAGAGGTAGACGAAGAATGGGTTGTAAGCCAATTAATAGTGTCAGCCAATCCCAGAAGGCCAGAAGAGTTAGAGAAAGTTATGGCTGCCTTGGGTATTGCTGAGAAGGCACAATTCATTGTGCTAGCGGCGCCTCAGCAATGATTTTACTCTAATACCTATGAAAGATAAATATATAGTTGAGTCTGCTGCAGCCCATGGTATGACAAGGTCAGGGAGATGTTATATCCCCGACAATATGGTTAATGATATTTACAAGAAGGATCAACAGAAGAGGCCAATTACTGAAGGGGAAGCAGAAGAGTTCTCGAGAAGGATGCAATTGAAAGAGTATTCAATCGTGAAGCATTTAGAAAAGACCCACGCCCAATTCTCTATTTGGGCATTACTTATGATTTCTCAATACCACAGGCAGGCATTGCTCAAAGACCTAAATAAATCCTATGTTCCAACTAGTACAAGTATGAAAAACCTAACCTCCATGGTAAGTCGAGTCATGGGGGGCAACCGAGTCTATTTCAGTGATGACGAGTTAACTTTTGAAGGCGTAATGCACAATAAGGCCTTGCATGTCACCATCAAGATTCAAGAGAAGATCGTGAATAGGGTGTTGATTAAAGATGGATCAGGCCTGAATATCTACCTACTATCCACACTTACCTAATTAGATTATGATTTGGGAAAGATTCGCTAGAGAAAGATCAATGTGAGAGCCTTCGATGGGGGTAAAAGGGAAACTATTAGAGAGGTCAGTTTGTACATCCATATGGGACCTACGGAGTTCCATGTAGAATTCTAGGTCATGGATATTACTACTAGTTATAATTTGATGTTAGGGAGGCCGTGGATCCACAGAGCTAGAGTCATACCGTCAACCTTGCATCAAAAGGTAAAGTTTGACTGGGAAAATCAGGAGGTGGTAATTCATGGTGAGGGGAGTCACTTAAACTGTCCCAATGGTTGTGTCCCCATAATCGAAGAATTTCTAAGGGGAAGTAACTTCTACACAGTAGAGATTGTCAATTCCACAAGAGAGGATCTCGCTCCTAAAGTTCCAATGCCACCTATTTATAAAATTCTCGTGACCACGATGTTGAGGAGTGGATATAAGCCAGGGTTTTGACTAGGCAAGAATTCTTACGGCAGATTGAGCCAATAAGGATCCCTAGACAGTTGTCCAAGCACGGATTGGGGTAGTGTTCCAAGGTGACAAAGCAGAAACCAAAGAAAAGAAGCGATCAGGATTGCCAAAGCTTCTACCTCATCTATATCAGTCATTACAAGTGCAAATAGGTCCCCCAAGTGATGGTATAGAGTATGGAATAGGAGATATTTTCAAGAAATATGTTGCTATAACATAAGAAATCCCCAAAGCAACCATGATCAGGTATGTCGAGCCTGGCTAAAAGTTGTAAAACTGGGCCGCAACTCCTCTCATGGCTCTCTATTTCTCTTGGTAGACAAAGACTCTATTTTTATGAAAAATTATTGATGGTTCGGATGAGGCCCGTGACCCACCCTTTATGTTTTGATATTTCTCGTACTGTTTTACCGCTTTTCAAAAGGCATGGACCTGCATTCATGTAGGTTGTAGCCATAAGTTTGTAAATATTTCTAAATTTCAATGAAAGGCCTCCTTATTGTGGAAACCTTTGTTGTTTATTTTTATTTACTTGTTATTATTTAACCCATTTTGTGTTGGTTTCAATAATAATAATTTAAAACCTGCCAATATCATTCCATGTCAAAAGCTTAATGAATAAATCAAGGTAGATCATGATGTTTTCGAAGAATATGACAAAGAAACTATGGTCCCAAAGCAGTTGACAGAAGAACTAAAAGATTTTGAGAACCGAGAAAGGCCCAACCTTGAGGAAACCGAGATGGTCTATCTAGGGGATGGACAAGAGGTCAAAGAAACTAGAATTGGTGTCCACCTGATAGAAGCACAAAAGAGAGAACTCATCAGATTTCTCTAAGAGTACATTGACATATTTGCTTGGGCCTATAGTGACATGCCAGGGCTAAGCAGAGACATTCTCTCACAAGCTGCCTATCAATCCACGGTTTGATCCGGTTAAGCAGAAGAACCGAAAGTTCAAGCCTTATTTGAGTTTGAAGATTAAGGAAGAAGTTACCAAACAGATACAATCTGAAGTGGTAGAGGTCACAAAGTATCCTACTTGGTTAGCTAACATTGTCCTAGTGCCCAAGAAGGATGGAAAAATCACGATCTGCATTGACAATCGAGACCTGAACAAGGCTATTCCCAAGGATAACTTTCAATTACTAATATCTACAACCTTATTGACAAATGCGCAAAGCACAAGATGCAGTTATTTGTCGATTGTTTCATGGGGTATCATCAGATTATAATGGATGAAGAAGACGCGTAGAAAATGGCCTTCATCACGTCTTGAGGTGTTTATCATTACCGGGTGATGCCATTTGGTCTCAAGAATGTGGGTGCCATATACATGCGGGCCATGACAACTATATTTCATGACATGATTCATAAGGAGATTGAAGTATACGTCGATGATGTGATTATCAAATCCCACGAGAGTTCAGATCACTTGACTCATTTAAGAAAGTTATTTGATTGACTACAGAAGTACAATCTGAAGTTAAACCTCGCAAAGTGTGCTTTTGGGGTGCCAGCTGGCATGTTGTTGGGCTTCATAGTTAGTAAGAGGGGCATCGAGCTCAACCCTTCAAAAATCAAAGCAATTTAAGATTTTCCTTTCTCGAAGACCAAGAAAGAAGTCATGAGTTTCTTGGGGAGATTGAATTATATCAGTCGGTTCATAGTTCAGTCAATGGTTATTTGTGAGCCTATTTTCAAGTTGTTGAAGAAAGATGCACCAACCAACTGGACTGAAGAATGTCAACAAGCTTTTGACTATATCAAGACTTATTTATCCAGTCCATCGGTGTTAGTTCCCCCAAGAGAAGGAGGTCCATTATTGTTATATCTCTCAGTCTTAGAAAATGCATTCAGGTGCATCTTGGGGCAACACGATGAAAGTGGAAAGAAAGAATGCGCAATCTATTACTTGATCAAGAAGTTCACTTTGTACGAGGCTCATTATACTTTGCTAGAAAGGATTTGTTGTAATATGAATTGGGTTGCCCAGAAATTGAGATACTATTTGTCGTCCTACACGACGTATATCATTTCCAGAATGGACCCTATTAAGTACATATTCCAAAAGTCCATGCCTACGGGGAAATTGGCCAAGTGGAAAATATTTCTAAGTGAGTTCCACATTGTATATGTGACTCAGAAAGCAATCAAGAGACAGGCCTTAGCGGATTATTTAGCAGAAATCTGATTGTTGAAGATTATAAACCATTCGAAACCTATTTCCCAGATGAAGAGATTTTGTTTGTAGGAAAAGATATTGGGAAGCGTACCCCCGTTGGAGATTGTTCTTCGATGGATCGGTCAATTTCAAAGGTTCATGCATTGGAGTAGTCTTAGTATCAGAAAATGGTCAACATTACCCGGTGACAACCAAACTCCATTTTCCATGCACCAACAACATGGCCGAATATGAAGATTGTATTCTCGGCATTCAGTTAGCTATTGATATGTATATTCAAAAACTCTTGGTTATTCGTGACTCCAATTTGCTAATTCATCAAGTCCAAGGCAAATGAGTTGTGAAAAACTCTAAGATCATATTGTATGTGAAACTGGTATGAAGTCTGTGCAAGAGGTTCAGAAAGATCGAGTTCAAGCATACTTCAAGGGTTCAAAATGAATTTGCTGATGCTTTGGAAACCATATCTTCTATTATTTAGAACCCAAACCAGAATTACATCGATCCATTGGTGATAAGTCTAAAAGAGCAACATGCGCACTGTGCGCAAGTTGAAGCAAAACCATATGGAAAACCATAGTATTGTGATATCAAGAGGTATCTAGAAGCCTAGGTCTATTCAGAAGATGTGACCGCCAACCCAAAGAAGACAATCCACCGGATGGCCAACAATATTTTCCTAAATGTAGAAATCCTTTACAGGAGGACTCCAGATCTTGGATTCTTAAGATGTCTTGACTCGGTTAAAGACACAAAGTTGCTAGAAGAAGTACATACCTGAGTGTGTAGACCTCATATGAAAGGGTTCACCTTCGCCAACAAGATCTTGCAAGCTGGATATTTTTGGATGACCATGGAAAATAATTGTAGCAAGTTTGTACAGAAGTGTCACAAGTGCCAGATCCACGAAAATTTAATTCGAGTGCCGCCTAGCGAGCTTCATGCTACGAGTTCACCTGGCCTTTTATAGCCTGGGGCATGGATGTCATAGGTCCAATTGAGCCTCCTGCATCAAATGGACACAGATTCATTTTGGTAGCTATTGACTACTTTAACAAGTGGGTAGAAGTTGTTTCTTACAAGTCCATGACCAAGAAGGTTGTAGCTAACTTTGTCAGGAAAAAAATGATTTGCCAATTTGGAATCTCCGAGTCAATTATCACAGACAATGGAGCAAATCCGAATAGCCACTTGATGAGAGAGATATGTGAGCAATTCAATATCACTCACAAAAATTCAACCGCATATCGCCCACAAATGAATGAAGTCACGAAAGCTACCAACAAAAATATTAAGAAGATCCTAAGGAAGATGGTCGATAGTCACCAATCTTGGCATGAGATGTTGCCTTATGCTTTATTGGGATACCAGATAACTGTCAGAACTTAAACCAGGGCAACTCCTTATACGTTGGTGTATGGGTTAGAAGTGGTGATACCCATTGAAGTCAAAATACCCTCTCTTAGGATCACTCAAGAAGCTAGACTAACCAATGAAGAATAGGTTTGCGCTCGCTATGAATAACTCATGTTGATTGATGATAAAAGAATGAGTGTTGTGTGACATGGCCAATTGTACCAGCAACGAATGATTCATGCATTCAACAAGAGAGTGAGAGCTCGTATTTTTGCTATAGGACAGTTAGTCCTTAAGCGTATTTTTCCTCATCAAGAGAAATACAAAAGAAAGTTTGCACCAAATTGGCAAGGACCGTATATCATCCATAAAGTGATATCTGGAGGAGCTTTGATTTTGTCTGAGATGGATGGCCAAGTGTGACCCAAGATGATCAATTCCGATTTTGTGAAGAGATAATATGCCTGAAGATGGGTTTTTCTTTTTCTCCTTTCCCTATAATCAAATTTTGTAATTGTAATCGTTTTGCACTTTGTAATAGCTTAAATTTCCCTACCCTCTTTGTACGAACTACGTTTGATCTGAATTCTCAAGAATGAGATACGTAGGCAGCCTGTGTCAGCTTTTGTCAACCCCTTAGAAAAATATATCTTTCCCTTTTATCTTGAACTACATTTGACCTAAATTCTCAAGAATGAGATACGTAGGTGGCCTTTGTCGGCTTTGGTCACCCCTTTATTTATTTCCAATATCCTTCCACTTTGAGTGTGGAAACTATGTTTGACCTGATTCCTGCTTCAATGGGATATGTAGGCACCATAACGGCTCGGTCATATTACCCCAGGAAATGGAAATTGGGGCAGAATTTTTGAGAAAGGAATCTAAAAAATACAGAAGGCAAAGATCGTTCTCCAACAAATTAGAATTCAAACTGTGCCAAAGAGAAACTGAAGTAAATTTTGAGAAAAAGATCTCATAATCCACACAGAGTGTCAAATCTCTTATAAACGGGATGAGATTCATCATAACACCTTTAACTGGGGCAGAAATTTTGAGGAAGACTTCAAAGTTTCCACCAAGCTTCGTTCGAGTGTTTAGAAAAACAAACTCCGAAAATGCCTCAGCACCAAGAGATCGGCCTACTTTTGAAATCTCCATCTGCAACAAAGTCCAGGGTAGACTAATCCTCAGCTACGACAGATTTCTTGAAAGATCATTTCCAAATTCTCCCACTAAGATAATAAAGCATCTCTAGAACCCGCCAATAATATGTCGGATATGTCAAGGCCTTGAGTAAAATACATTCACTGAGCAAGTACATGACATGACAAGATTGGAAGATATTTTCCTAATTATCCTTTCAAAAATTAGCATTTTTTCAAAATTGCTTTTGGAAAAAAAATACTTATAAGTTATTTTTCTCCTTTATAAATTTAACTTTGTCTTACGTTTACTGTGACATGGAGAGCGGAGGAAGATAGATTCCCGAAGATGGAAAATAACCAGAGATGACAAAGCAAGGAGAAGAGGATCAAAGGAGGTCGACACAGATTAGTTTCGCCAAAACTAACAATTTTTCTATGGATGTAGGTTGTCCTAAAAGAAGTGTCAGGGATTAGCAAAAGTCCCTTATTGACCAACGTATTCAAAGCAATACAACGAGGCCAAATTCCCCCAAATTGGAAAGAAAAGCCAAAACAGTGAGAAGAAGCCAAAAGAGGCAAAAGTTTCCGAAATGGATGAATTCTTTTGTAGTTTGCAAGAACTACTAGTTAAGGAGAGATCACCAACATCCTCGAATCCCCAGCAGATCAGGATGCTATAGCCGCCTCTAGAAATGGTGAGAATGATGTTGTGTCAACTAATTGTTTGTCTTGGGTGCAGGTACACGAATAAAAGTCAAACAAGCCGACATCAAAATCAGGGCACCAAGTGAGAAATTGGTGACGTCCTCTACAAACCCCAGCAAATCTGAAATAACCACAAACAGACGATGTTCAAAAATAGTATTGTAGTTGTCCTCGAATATGGGTTGTCAGTCATTTCATTCACATTTAAAATAACCTCTTGTTGGTCTGTTCACCTCAATAAGAGGATGATGATTACAAACAAAGTCATTTTTTATTATCATTATGGATGTTTTCCTTTTAAATTTTTACGGAATATTGACTGCGGTCGCCATTAAGAATGACGCTATGGTTGCTAATTGTTTACCTTGAGAGCAGGTGCAAAAGCAGAAGGCGATGCATCAACAAAGGCAAAGGTGATGTTTTTAACGACTTCCCTATTGGCCATTGCATCATACGGTGTTGTATTGCATTACTTTATGCATTCATATTGCATCATGTCGCATTGCATTATATTGCATTGCATTGCATTACATCATACTGCTTTATATGGCATTGCATAATATTGCATCACAGTACGTCATATCACATTGCATCATATTATATCATGTTGCATTGTATTGTATTGCATCATATCACAAGAACCATGTCGAGAGGACCATGTCACAAGAACCATATCAAGAGGACCATGTCGAGAGGACTATCATTATAAATCACCATAGGCATATGCTCGCCACAAAGATTATGTCCTTCTACCGGCCGGTTACAAAGAGGATGACATCCAGAGGTGTCCCTAATTCACATTTGATGTGCAGGATCGACCCTA
This sequence comes from Jaltomata sinuosa, assembly GCA_003996215.1. Classification (NCBI taxonomy): domain Eukaryota; kingdom Viridiplantae; phylum Streptophyta; class Magnoliopsida; order Solanales; family Solanaceae; genus Jaltomata; species Jaltomata sinuosa. The sequence continues at coordinate 264,579 of QJPP01002513.1, read as the reverse complement.
GAGCATTTATATACAATATAGCATAGAGATAATAGAGTTTGACATTGAGGATATTCATGCATGCATACTTATTTTCACGCAGAGATGACAGAGTCTTGCGTCGAGCATATTTGTATCCAATATCGTGTAAGACGGTGAAGTTTGATATTGAGGATACCTATATGTTTGGAAGGGGCATTTATATATGATCATGTGACAAATGATTTTGTCACCCCAAAGATCAAATGACGCCTGCTGGCATGTTTGAAGAATGCATATTTTCCAAAGGAGGTCTACAAGACGCCATCTAAAATTGGATAACAAACTGGATTTCCTAAAAGCTGGTAGGCCAAAGGTCCTCTATAAGCCACAACGATGTCTGAAACTTGATAGTTTGCAAGATTGAACGAATTTGATAGACCAAGAGTTATCTATAAGATGCACCGATATCTGAAATTGGATAGTGTGAAAGATCACCCAAGAATTGGCAATTCAAGGGTAATTCGCAAGTTGCAATAATATCTGAATTTGGATAAAAAGTGCAAGACTACCAAATATTAGCAGTCTGAGGGTTATCTATAAGCCATCACATATCCACATTGATATTATGCAGGACTACCCAAAGACTAATAATTCAAGGGAAATCTGTAAGTCGCGTTACATCCAAAATCATACAAAAGTGTAGGATTACCAAAAAGCTGGCAATTCAAAAAGTTATCTGTAAGACGCCTATATCCAAAGTCAAATAATGTTCCAGATTACTCAGAAGCTAACAGTTCGAGGGATATCTGTAAGCCACCTCTATCCAAAGTCAGATGATGGGCAGGATTTCCTGATGCTCGATAATTTAAGGGACATCTATAAGTCACGTCGATACATATGATGTGCAGGACCTACCCAAGGACATTCAGAGACTCGTCATATTCAACGGCCAAGAAGGTCATCATATTCAACTAATCGTCGCGTCCAACTGCCACGAAGGCAATCATACCTGATAGCCAAAAGGGCTGCCATGTCTATGACATCATGAAAATTGTCACCACATCAACATGTACGAAGACCAGGTAAAGATATTTCCCCCTTGTTGAATTACTTTATTACTAATCATTCTTGTTTTAAGATGTTATTGATAGCATACAAGAGGATAAAAATCTCGAATTAGAATCATAGGTGCAGACTATGCCAAGCGGGCATCACACAACACAAATTTTTATTCCTGATAGATCGAGACATAGTCCAAGGAGGAGGTATGACAAAGAGACTATCCCTCCCTAATGGAATTATTTTATCACTAACCATCTTGTCTTGAGATATTTCTAAGAGCATCCGAGAGGATAATTTTCTCAAAACAAAACCACAGGTGTGGACGACTCCAAAAAGGATGCGGCACAATATGGAATTTTTTCTTAGTAGCGAACTAGGACATAGCCCGAGGGGGAATACCAAACTCTTTGGACGCGAGCTGAGGAACGACTTCTACGGCCATCAAACCACACCTCTATCAGAAGGCATGTGGGTATTTTTGCATTGGGTTTTTAGTTTCGCATCCAGAGTATTTTCTAAACTCACACTGGAAGCAATACTCCTTCTATCCGAATCTGGGTGACAAACACCTCGAGTTTTGGGCCTGTGGCTGTGAATTGCACCACATTGATGGTTGAGAGGTTGCAAACCTCTTTTCCATAACTCAATTATTTGTCACTCATCCCGAGCCAAAGATCATCTTAGTATAAAGATTACCTTTTCAATCGATTGAGTTGAACTACAAGCAGCTTGATTCCCTGAGTCTTGGGATATGTAGGTGGGCTCTATATTGTAAACTCGACTGCATTCCTAACTCCCCCAATCCTCTTACTCCCTAGCTTTCTGGTCTCTCCTTAGTTTGAAACCGAGATAGCTTTGAACTCTTTGAAAATTGTATGTAAAATCAAGCATTTTTGAACTACAAGTGACCTGAATTCTCATATGACCTGAGATATGTAGGAAACTCAATATAAGAGTTTGACCATGATTCCTTGAAATTCATGCTAGAACTAAACACTTTTTAGAGATGGATATGTGGTTGGATAAAATTAGGAACGCCAATTCCCTTTGCCCAGGGTTCCTTGCATCCACCATACTCAAAGAGAGGGGCATTTGTTGACACCTAATTTTTACCCTCCATATTCGTGATTAATTTCGAGCTTCTACTATTTTTAACATATTTGAAATAATTGTTTTTTATAGTATTTTAGAATTTTCAAAATTAATTTGAGGATTATTTAGTAATTTTAAGTGAAATATATATATTCTATATTTAATTATATAGGAGTATATATATATTTTACTCAAAATAAGCATTTTCAAAATTATTTTGAATAAAAACGTGTTTTAAAATGAAAAATGCTTTAATTTCTTCAAAATTTATTTAAAATGAAGAAATAATTGTATGATTAGTTTGTTATTTTAAATGAATTAACTATTTTTTAATTAATATAATTATTCTCAATTGTTAAATATAGGAGCTCATCTAATTAATTACGGAATTAATTCATTTTGATTTCGGTTTAAACTCTCTCCATTCACTCTATTTGGCCTTGTTTTAAATTCCATTTGGCTAAAATTCAGCCACATTTGCAAATAAATATGGCCAATTCCTTAACCCCCTCACCCTCCCTTTGTTCAGCCAAACATTGGGCCAAATTAACTTCTATTAGCCCAAAATAATTCCCCGACCAAGTCCGACCCACACCAAATAACCCCTTATTACTCCATTCATCTTCTTTTTTCTAAATAGACAACCCAAACAACCCTTAATCCCTCTTTTTTTTATCACTAAAATACACCCTCATAAACCCTAATCACCGCCCCGTTCATTCCCTTTTTCCTCATCTCCTCCGTACCAATATTACGTGCTGAGCACGAGGATTGTACCAAGAAGGTACTGGAAAGAGGCGACGTGGAGAAAATCCCTTCATCCTTTGTCCTTTTTCATGAAATCCCACCCAAATTGTACCAAAATCATACAAGTTGGGTTAGGTGGATCCTTATCCCCTCTCAAGGATTCAAAACCCTCAAGCAAAATCCCAAAAAACCCCTTTGAAATACCCTCTCCCACATTAAAAAATAGCTCCCAAAATCCCAATATCTTCCTCTATATATAGTCTGATTGTTTTCACAGTGAGGGGTGTTCAAGATTTTTGGAGCAAAAAACCTTGTCAAGACTCATTTGAACATAGGTTTTTGAAAAAAAATTTGAAATTTGTTTTTCCTCCGGCAGTGGTGAAGTTCTTTGACGAAGTTCGTTGTTCCAGTCACTGCTCTAAACAAGGTAAACACCTCATTTTTTTTATTTTTGTATAGTTACGTCGAGTTATGTTTCTTAGAAATTTTCATGTTGATTTTAGGTTGGTCTTGTTTGATTTGGTGTTAAGAGATCATGAAGGAAAGTTTTTAAAATCATTTTATTGAAGTTGTTGTGAAGTATTGAAGTTTTCGAGAATTTTTTTTTTGTTTTCTTTTTCTCCGTTCTTCACATTTTAAAAATGGTTGTGTGTGTTCATGAGTAATGTTTGTTTGTGCGTAAAGATTTTCATGAAGATCTTCTTGATTTTCAGTATCAAGAAAGGCTTGTCGAAAATCCAGTTGGATCTTTGGGATTGCTTTTTAGTTCATCCCAAGGAACCAAAACTTTAAGAGTAAGATCAAGCTCTACCATAGTTAAGTTTGCTCTATAAAATCAGTTTGAGTTCATCTATTCATCTCTGCCTCGAGTGCTAAAATCATTTAGACTTGAATATTTACTTTATACTATTTTTATAAAGCATATTTAGACTTCAACCACACAAATTTTCTAAATCTCAAAGTATTAGCCAATTTGTTTCCTGTTTAAAACAGAATGTAATGGAGCAAGGTTGATCTTTAATGTTTCTTCGCGGAACAAAAATTGAGAAGTGGGTTTGTTTCAAAGTTAAACCGTATTGTAGAAATTTTATGAAAAGAGCTTTTCTAGACCATGATCCGCATCCTGCTAAGCTTTCGTCATTGAATTTTCTTTGATCCATAAGTTCTAAAGCTTCTATTTTAGCATGCCATCTAGTCATATGTCGGCTTCAAGTGAAAACATCCTCACGCATAGTCTTTTTAACTAGATCAAGTATTATAACTTACATGTCTCCTTATGACCTTTTGATGTAATTCAACAGTTGGGTATTTTGCCTACTTTTGAAGTATGATAATGAATGTATGGAGTCCTTTACTTGCTAAAATCTTTTCCCAGCGATGACGTTTTCTTTTCCTTACTTGTGCGGCTACTGGTACCCTTTGTTGGTTTGAATTAATCTCATGATTTAGATGGACTTTGTCCATACGTTAGTTTCTTTTTTCTTGGTTTTAGCATAAATGGGTACACAATCTCCTTAACATAGCTTGTCTTGTTTTAGCATCCATCGTTGATCTTTATCTATCTTTTCTCTTGGTATCACTCTTTGGAAACTTCTGAATTAACACCTCGTACATGCCAAGGTTTTCTTTTAGTAATAATATCGTGAAAGTAGCAAAAATGCTAAAACTACTGTCTTGATCCTCTTGCAAGAATCTTCTCTGGCATGTTAATTAATTACTTCAAAATTTGTTATTTGAATACCCAGGTAAATCAAGTTTTATTTGGATTTTAAGTCCATATTTTGAGTTGGTGACTAATCCTTACCCTTTTATTTTTCTACATGAACTGCTTGAGTCCATATGGACTCGCACATCCCTCTTTGCATATGTCCCAATGGGCCAAGCCCAATATCATGTCGAGTCAGCCCGACTAAGGTCACAGTATGAAGAAAGATGAAAAAATGGGCCAAAGCCCAATATAGATGGAGCAACAGCAGTGCAGATAGACCAAAACTTGATTGAAATTGGACAAAAAGTCCAAGTGTGGCAGCAGTGGGCCTAAAAAGGCCCACAAATTAGAATAGGACAGGTTGATGGACTAAAAGTCCAAATTAATTAAGCCTAAAGCTTAATTCCTTCCCTTTCATTTTAAACTCTTTGTATTTTGTTAGTATAAAATTGTTTTTAACTTCGACTGGAAATAAACATGGTTGATTTTTTCCTAAGTAAGTACCTTTTGTGTTTTCAATTATTTCCAATGATAACTTTTCTTTAGAATAAAGCTTTTCTTCATAGTTAATGTACATTCATTTTCTTTAAAAATTTAATGAAGTATGTTTTCCCTCTTAATCGCATTCACTACTTCTTTTCAAATTGTTACCAAAGTTAAAAATTTGTAGTTGTCTTTATTTAAATTATCTTGTTAATTTCATGTTTTAAACAATATATATTTTTCAAAGTTAGTCAAAAAAAATTAGTTTTTAAATAAAACCTGATAGCCACAAGTTAGCGGACGCTTTTAATGCCTTAAAAACCTTCTTAGTTTTTAAATAAAATCGGATAGCCGCAAGTTAGCGGACACTTTTAATGCCTTAAAAACCTTCTAAAAGTTTTAATAGGAACCTCTTATCCAAAATCTCTTAAAATTGTCTAAGTTTTTATTTGTTTTAGAGTTTAGAATTTTCTTAAAGGTTTTCTTAATTTTCCTTAATTAATTAAGTGGTAACTCTTGCTTTACTTGAAATTGTTTTGAAAGTTTAACTTGATTTTTCAAAATAATTTTTCAAGTCAAACCATTTTCCCGTAAACAATAAGGAATGGAGTGCATGCCTGCATAATGTGTTCATAACATATGCATTGTATACATTCATACATGACTCTTGTTTGGGTTGAATTGTGCTTGTTTTGGATTGGAGAGTGAAGTGTGATAATGTGATGCTTTATTTGCTTTGACTGCTTATTATGACACTTGTACCAAATTATATACCGATACACATATTGTTGTAATGATTTCTTATTTGTTAGCCTAGGTGTGGCCTTCTTGTTTGTAGGTGTGTGTGAGTTGTAGTAAGTAGGCTCAAAAGGATGGTTCTAGTCATCACTTTGAAGTTGGGTCAGCTGATGTTGCTTCTGAGTACATGGGTTTTTATACTCACACTAGTTTATTTATGCACTTTGTGTGCATGTACTAATCCAGTTCTCCCAAAACATTGAGTGGCATCGTGTTTGGCTTATCTTTGGAGATATTGAGGTAGCAGTTGTCGTTCCTAGATACTACCAGATCTCCCTCTATCCTAGTTTCATATTTTATTTTTACGTTTGAGATACTTTCACACTCTTCGATTATATTCTAAAATTAGAGGCTTGTACCTTGTGACTATCAGATTTTGGGATTGGATTCAATTTTGCTTACTCATTTATCATGTTTTATGTAAACTCATTGAGACATAGTTCTGTTATTTCTTCTTCTACTTAATTTCCTCATCTAATCTAAAAATATGTTAGGGTTGGCTTACTTATTGCGAGGGGTGTGGTAGGTGCCATCATGACTGGTTTTGGGTTATGCCAAGTTGGTATAAGAGCGTTAGCTTTATTGGCCTCATAACTACAAGCCAAGTCTAGTAGAGTCTTATGTATTGGTGTGGAGACGTCCGTTATATATCTTTAAGAGCCAATGGGATTTTAGTAAATTTCTCCCCTTCTTTCTTATCATGTGAATATTTGGATCCCCTAATTAATGATTTTTTTATTCTTTCGGTCACAGATTGTGAGGACTCGTGCTACTATAAAGAAAGGTCAGAATCCCATCTATAACGACCGAGACTATCATTACGGGTAGACTAATCGTGCCAAGTTTTAGAGTTAGAAAACTCCGGGTTTGGGAGTTTGAAATTCTGGGCTAGGCTAGCCTCGACTGGTTTTGGAGAGAGGCAGAGTTTAGGGAAATTCAGGTAAAAATGGATTTAGGTGTATTGTATTAAGCTAGTTTTCTGCGTAGCCAAGACATAAAGGAGTCTTGGGACTTTTCATAATTGATTTTGGGTAAGTAGAACTCCCAGAATCGCGTTTGACGTGAAGGGGTTATGTCAGGATGTCGGGGGAAGCAAGTGTGTTGTGAAATGGCTAAAATTGGCACACTTACACACTTTCTGTATATTACGAGCGCTATCACGCGCAATAGCGGCCAATTCTATAGCGGTAGAAATTACCACTATAGCGGCAGTCAAGGGGTGGTTAACTCACTTAAGACCGCTATAGCGGCAGATGACCGCTATAGCAGAGCCGGGACCGCTATAGCGGGCCGATGGGTTTTTAATGCATAAATAGCTCTCAAAACATTTAGTTTTCACAAGTTTGTTTTGGAGAAGGATTGGGCGAATTTCAGGTGATTTTCTTCATTCCTCCACCAAAAATCGTTCCTAAGGTAAGGCTTTCGTTTCCCACACTTTGTAATACGTTTCCTATGCGGTAGAATTTCTAGGAGGGAAATTGGGGAAAGGTTGGAATGACCTAGGGATGATGAAATTTGGGGGAGAAGGGGATTCCAAACACGTATGTTCTTGGGTGTTGATTTAAAGTACATTAAAATGATCATAGGTTGTTTAATTTCCTGTTTTGTCCGTAAAAAATGATAAGAATAAGAGAATTAATGGTGGAAATCCCAGGAAAAAGGATGGAATGATCATGGGTGGCCTGGGGTTTGGGGATTTGGTATAATCCGGGTAATGTATAGGCATGTATGTTAATTGTATGTATTATGTGTTATTTTTAGACCAAGAACGCGAGATGAATCCGGAACACGGGAAAACTCAGGTTGAAAAGAGCTTGGATCATTTTGAGGTAGGTGATGACTTTCATATTTCTGCCAATGTGTATATTCATTGTACTCGTTGTCTAAGTACTTGTTTGTATTACATTGCTTATGGGAATTGTGTGAAATGTCTAAGTTTGGTTTACAGTCTATGTTTGAATAGTGTTTACTTGTTGGCTTTACAAGTTGTGTGTGTTCACATATTTACTGTGGTTGCTGACATTCGGTTGGCTTGGGTACCACACCTGGTACGGGTATAACACATGATTGGCATGGGTACCACGCCTGGTACGGGTAAAACATTCAGTTGGCACGGGTACCACGCCTGGTACAGGTTTACTTTATTGCATATTACATGGTGATTTCTGTATTACATTGATTGTTATTGGTCCGTGCGTGGACCGGGTTGTTTTACTTAGTGTGATACTTAATATTGGTTCCGTGAGTGGACCGGGTTGTTATTGAAAAGTGCGATTGATTGGTGGCCTTGAGTGGCCATGAACTGTTGTATGACTGTTGAGTTGGTCTTGGTTTAGGCCGGGTTGAACAATTACTTGTGGTATTGTCTAGAGGGGATTCTAGGGTGGGTCCGGGATAGACGGTAAGGTGTGATTTTTTTCTTGTTGGTGGAATAGAACTGTAAGAGATGGATTCATGCGGTAACAAGATAGGTAGAGACTTGTAGTCTAGAGATGCCTGTTATATTTGTTGCATGTTTGCCATACTTGTTACTGGATTTTGCGTACTATTTATATACTATTTTCTTGAATACTGGTTGATGATCCTACCAGTACACAGTGGAGGTCTACTGATACTGCACCTGTCTTTCTTTTGGTGAGTACAGGAAATCTTCCAGCGGCTAAGACGAGACCTCAAATTTAGCACCGACATTTCCGATCTTCAAGGGTGAGCTGTCGATTCGAGCTACCTTGGGATTTTCAATAGTGTTTTAGTCTACTTGTTCAGACTTAAAAACTACTTCATATTTTGTTTGGGGTTTCATCCCCGTACTCTAGATTTGGTATTGATGTAGAAGAAGTGGTTGTAGAGGATGGAGGAGCTCAGGAGAAGGCGGTACCGGTTGGGGGTGCAGGCCTTCCTACTATGACACCAGAAGCTTTCAGGTAGGCGTGGGACATTCTGAGTGGGTTGGTTGGTGCTGGAGCCATACCTGTAGCTTATACAAATCAGGCCTTGGATACTCAGCCAGTGGTTACTACTACACCAAGGATGGATGCAGCTTCGGGCACAAATGATCTCCTCAGGCCAATGCTAGGCCCAGTGATGACAGGTAATGAGCATGAGATGCTGACTAAGTTCCTTATGCTGAAAACTCCGATGTTTTAGGGTAAAGACAAGGAGGATGCCTATGAGTTCATCCTGGATTGCCATGAGAGGTTGCACAAGTTGGGTATTGTACGTCAGCATGGGGTAGAGTTTGTCACTTTTAAGCTGTAGGGTGATGCCAAGAACTGGTGGAGGTATCATGTTAAGTGTCGGTCTTCTATCCTACCTCCACTGAGTTGGAAGAAGTTCCATGCATTGTTTCTAGAGAAGTACGTTCCCCGTAATTTGAGGGATCGGATGAAGGATGAGTTTCTGAACTTGGAGTAGGGTAGCATGTCGATCTCAACTTATGAGGCTAAGTTCCATGCGTTGTCTCGTTTTGCTACACAGATGTTGGGTTTCGAGAAGGAACAAGTTCGGTTGTTTATCAAGGGTCTAAATAGTGATGTGCAGGTACTGTCAGTGCATATGACTTCTTTAGGAAAGGGTTTTAATGATGTGGTGGATTACGTGAAGATGATTGAGGGAGTTAGGCAGGCGGGGCAGGCTAAGGCTTTAGCCAAGAGGCCCCAAAATGAGGGAAATTTTTGTGGTTCATACTCCAGGGGCCAGCATCAGCAGGCTTATCTGGCCCGTCCTATTCAGTCAGCCCTGCCAACTACAACAAGTGGTCATCAGGAAGCTCAGTCTTCAGCTCCTAGAGGCCAGGGAGCATCCTATACATCAGCTAGCAGGCCTACTTTAGACAGGGGTTGTTTCTATTGTGGTGAGTTGGTCCACTTTAAGAAGGAGTGTCCACATAGGAAGGCAGGTAATCAGGGTCAGCAGCAACTAGAGCAGTGGTTCCGGTAGGTAGAGATGGTAATGCTAGGGGTCATCCATAGGGTGGGTGCGGTAATTTTCAAGGAGGTCGGAGAGACTGAGAGAATGGCAGCGCAGACAGGGGTGTGGCATAGCCAGCCCGAGAGGTTGCCTAGATCAATGATCGGGCACATTGCTATGCTTTTCAAGGAAGGACTGAGGCGGAAGCCTCAGATGCGGTGATCACATGTACTATTGTTGTCTGTGATAAAATGGCTTCAATATTGTTTGACCCAGGTTCTATATATTCTTATGTGTCTGTGAGTTTTACTTTGGGACTGGGTTTGACCTGTGATATCCTTGATTCCCCTATCTATGTTTCTACCTCAGTGGGAGAGTCGGTGGTTGTGACTCATATATATCATGACTGCTCTGTTATTTTTGTGGGGTTACATATTTAGGTAGACTTGGTAATTCTGGTCATGGCTGATTTTGATATTATCTTGGGTATGACATGGCTATCTCCTTATCATGTTGTGTTGAACTATAACACCAAGACTGTAGCTCTAGAGATTCTGAGTAAGGATAGACTAGAGTGGGAAGGTGTATACAGGCCTAAACCAGTTAAGATAATATCGTTTGTCTGGGCTAGGAAGCTAGTGGGGAGCGGGTGTCTAGCCTTTTTGGATCATTTTTGGGATGATAGTGTGGAGTCTCCTCATATTGAGTCAGTTCCAGTGGTTTTCGAATTTGTAGAGGTGTTTCCAGCGGACTTGCCTGGTATGCTTCCAGACAGAGACATAGATTTTTGTATTGATTTGGAGCCAAGCACTCATCCCATTTCCATTCCTCCGTATAGAATGGCTCCAACAGAGTTAAGAGAATTTAAGACTCAGCTTTAGGAACTCCTAGATAAGGGATTTATACGTCCCAGTGCTTCACCTTGGAGTGCTCCAGTCTTGTTTGTAAAGATGAAGGATGGTAGTATGCGGATGTGCATAGATTATAGGCAGTTGAATAAGGTGACCATTTGTAATAAGTACCCTCTACCCCGTACAAATGATTTGTTTGACCAGCTTCAGAGTGCATCAGTGTTCTCAAAAATTGACTTGAGGTCGGGGTACCATCAGCTAAAGATTAGAGCTGAGGACATTCCAAAAACGGCTTTTCGGACTTGGTATGGACATTATGAGTTTGATGAATGGGGTGTTTAAGTCCTACTTGGATTCTTTCATTATTGTTTTCATCGATGATATATTGATCTACTCTAAGATTAGGGAGGAGCATGTCAATCATCTTCGTATTGTGTTGGATATCTTGAGACACCAAAAGCTTTATGCAAAATTCACTAAGTGTGAGTTTTGGTTGAATTTTGTGGCATTCTTGGGGCATGTAGTGACAGAAAGTGGGGTGATGGTGGATCCCCAGAAAATTAAGGCAGTCAAGAGTTGGGTTCAACCTAGCTCTGTGACAGAGGTGAGGAGTTTCATTGGGCTCGAGGGGTACTACTGGAGGTTAGTTAAGAATTTTGCTTCTATTGCTACTAACCTGACCAGGCTGACACAGAAGGAGGTACCGTTTGTGTGGTCTGACAAGTGCGAGGAGAGCTTCCAAAAGCTCAAGACACTTTTGACCATAGCCCTTATTTTGTCCTTGCCAATTGAAGGTAAAAACTTTGTTGTTTACTGTGATGCTTCATATTCTGGTTTGGGTCCTGTGTTGATGCAAGATAGGAATGTGATAGCCTATGAATCCAGGCAGTTGAAGGTGCATGAGAGGAATTACCCGACTCACGATTTAGAGTTGGCAGCGGTGGTTTTTGCATTGAAAATTTGGAGACACTACCTTTATGGTGTCAAGTGTGAGGTATTCACAAATCATCGCAGTTTGTAGCACGTATTCACTCAAAAGGATTTGAATCGAGGGAGAGGAGGTGGATGGAGCTATTGACGGATTATGATGTGACCATTTAGTACCATCCAGGTAAGGCTAATGTGGTGGCAGACGCATTGAGCCCAAAGACTGTTAGCATGGGTAGCTTGGCTTGTTTAGGGGCATCCGAGTGGGTTGTTGGCCAACATTGAGGTCAAGGCCACCTTCATAGAGGAAACAAAGGCAAAATAGTTTTAGATCCGAAACTGGGTAAATTGCGAGGTAAGGTAATATCCGGGGAGTCCAGAGACATCATGTTAGACTCTGGAGGAGTGTTGTATTTCAGGGAGAGGATTTGTATTCCTCAGATTGACAATATAATACAGAACATCTTGACAGAAGCTCATGGTTCGCGGTACTCAATTCATCCGGGTGTGACCAAAATGTACAGGAACTTGAGGCAGCGTTACTGGTGGCTCGGGAAAAAAAGTTACATAGTAGATTTTGTGTCCAAATGTCAGAACTGCCAGCAGGTGAAGTATGAAAATCAGAGACCTGCAGGACTACTTCAGAGAATGCCAATTCCAGAGTGGAAGTAGGAGAGGATAGCCATGGATTTCGTGGTGGGTCTTCTCAAGACATTAGGGAAGTATGACTCAATTTGGGTCATTGTTGACAGGCTGACCAAGTCCGCTCATTTCATTCTGGTCAGGGTAGATTACAATTCACAGCAATTGGCTAAGATCTACGTGAAAGAGATTGTGAGACTGCATGGGGTACCACTGACCATCATTTCAGACAGGGGTACGCAATTTACTTCTATGTTCTGGGGCAAGCTACATGAAGAGTTGGGTACACAACTCACGTTTAGCACAACTTTCCATCCTCAGACTGATGGTCAGTCAGAGAGGACGATCCAGGTATTGGAGGACATGCTGAGAGCATGTGTAATGGACTTCGGTGGTTATTGGGACCAGTTTCTACCGTTGTGCGAATTCTCATACAAAAATAGCTACCACTCCAGTATTGACATGGAACCGTTTGAGGCTTTGTATGGGAGAAACTGCAGATCACCAGTTTAGTGGTTTGAGGAAGGTGATGTGAAGACCCTGGGCATAGACTTAGTGAAGGAAGCGCAGGAAAAGGTAACGGGCATACAGACCAAGTTGTTGGCTGCACAAAGCAGACAGAAGGAGTATGCAAATCGCAAGGTACGGGACATTGACTTTCAGGTTGGTGAACAAGTATTGCTAAAAGTATCGCTAATAAAAGAGGTTATACGGGACATCGCCAAGCCATGATCCCTGAGATGCAATTTTCAGCAGAGTTCTTTTAAATTTTCCAGGGGTATGTCAGACTTTTCCTACCTCTTTTAATGCTTAGACTATGTCGTTTTGATTATTCTAAGCCTAGTTATGTAATGACCCTTCCGGTTATTTCCACGTATACGTTTTCCTTGCACCGTTAGAGCTTGGTTGTAGAGGCCCCAAGTCACTTAAGGCTCGTTAGGACCGGTATTTTGGTGTCGGGTCCATTTATTTGGTCGCATTATAAGTTTTGAAGTCAAGCAAGTCGGCAAAAGTTATCGTAAGTTCTTTAATAAATTTTCTGAACTTTGTGTAAAATATCTCAGGGCTTTTCTCCCAATATATAAAGAGTTAGAAGTCCCCCGAAATACCAAATCGAAGGTCTACGAGTCTAGTTTCCAACACACAAAACCTAACATCCAAATGATCTCGGAGTAAAACGTTATGACTATTTTACCGCGGACTATCTGGCAGAAATTGGGTTGCGAACCGGGTCGCGAACCGGGTCGGGTCAAAATCGGTTTAAAGCCTTAACTTCACGTTTTAAAACGCCATTTCAGTTCTGAAACAGTGAGAAAACATAAGGGAGGATTCCAAGAGAGTTCTTGAGTATCAAAATCGTGCGTTGGTGAATTGCGAGCCTAAGTTTGAGAGTTTATTAACATCGCGTGTATTTGAAAATATTTTATTTGAAAGTTGAATTTGGTAAAAAGTTATATTATTATTACCTTTTTAAAATATTTTAAAGGCTTATGAAAAATATTTTTGTTATGATATAATGGTATATGTATTTATTTTATAAGGTTTTTGTACATTGTAATATTTTAACGGAGATAGTAAATTTAGTTATATTGAAAATTATTATTATAACATAGTAGGTTTTATTTGAAATAATTTTCTATGAATTATGGTATATTTAAAAAGTTATATTTATTATACCACGAATTTATGCAATACCCGAATATTTATATAACGGGATAGGTGATGAGGTGTTAAACAACCCCACTTCCACGTGGAAGTGGAGGGGAGGGACACACAATAGTTCATATTTGGTAGGCTGCCAAGTGTGCCTATTCACTTAAATGATTTGAACAAATTTCAATGTTAAAACTTAAGTCATTTGAACCAATTTCAAATGTCAATTGCTGCCAAACTTACATAATACTTCTCTGGAACGTAATTTTGGTGCAAAACTGCCACAGTGTATCATTCTTTTGTCACGTTAAAAGTTGATTCCAATAGGCAAGATCTTGATAATTTATTGGATCACCGAAAAGAAAATCGATTATCTACGTCAAGTTATTCAAGCCTAATTTCGAGTTTGATTTCATTTCGGAGTTTCTCGGAGCGGTTCGAGCGAGGACATCGTTGTTCTAGCAGCTTGTCATCGGACGACAGGTAGGTTACGGTTTATTTTCCCTAGACTCCGCATATATAGGATAAAATTGTATTAATGGGTATCCTTGAGTTGGTTTATTAGGTTGGTACCACTGACCTCGACCGCGTTATTCATGTCCGCCTATTTTTGTTCATCCGTTGTTTGTAGTACTTGCCGATATATTTTATTTACCCTTGTGGTCCTGTGAGACCTTGTTGACTCTGGAACATAGAAGGTGCGATTTTGGGAATGTCCGCGAGTCCCGGGCATAGAATTATCCTTCTAGGCTGGTTATGCTTGCTGAGTAGTTGTTGGCCTGTGCAGGGTCGATAGGTTGATTGTGAGCTGCTGGACAGCTATTGTGTTTGATCATACCATTTCCATGCATTTAAAAAGGTTTTATCCATGTTTTACTACGGTTTGGCTTCGGGCCTACTGGCACTATTTTCTAAACCTTGCATGGCCCCGGGGGCCTTTTTTTTATGGAAATAATTTGGAAATGGTTTGATTTAACTTGTGAATATTCTTGGGTAAAAGGAAGTAAAATTATGTTTTAAATCACAAGTTTTACGATTAATGCTAGACTCGGCAGGGCCGGGGTGCTAGTTGAGTTTTCTTGCTATTTGAGATAATTTTAGCCTCGGTCGGACCGAGCACCCGAGATGACTTTCTACTGTTTAGACCCGGTTATGCCCGGACACCCTTGGAGGGGTTTTTTTTTGAGATATTTTCCTACTACTTTAGTCCTGGACAGGGTCTGGGCATGCATATTCGAGACTGGGTCTCTATCTTGAAACCGGACTTACTTCCGAACGATATGTTTTGATACTGAGTTTTAGTATGGGGTCTGGGACCTCCATGGACCTTACCATCCGGGCCAGGGGCTACGGGCTGCGTGTGCCGGAGGAAGGGTATACGGTGGAGTAGAGGTATATGGGCAGTGTCCTTCCATGGAACCTACCTGCTGGGCTGGATCGGCACCGGAGGAAGTACATACAGAGATACCATTTCACTTGAGATCTTCATGCATCATATCATTCATTGTTTGAGGCTCCACCCTTGTTTGTTGTTTGTTGACTGTACGCTCCGGTAGTATGGGATGCCGGAGGGTTTGTTTTCACTTGTTTTGTTTCTCGGTTGTATGGGCGGCCGGGGGACTGTAGGTAGGCTTTTGCTATTTACTTGCAACATTGTTCCCTGTTACGGTTAAGTATGAAATTGGTTACTGCTAGACTGTTAGTTTCTGGATTTGAGATTGATATGATTAGTTGGGCTTGATTCATGTCTCTAGGCATGCCTATCATTACTCTTTCTCTCTTCTTCTTACACTTGAGGTTACCGATATACCGTCCATTTCGCAAACTTATTTTGTAGACACTGTTGTTGCAAGGACCCCAGGTGCGTTGTTTCTTACTTTCACCTGTGCCTATGGTGTGTATATTCTGCTTACTAGCCTCACATGTGGTTCTGTTGATTTCCCTCTGGCTAGTTCCTGTGTACCTTTCGTTGATTTCTGTGACTGCTTGCTTCTATTCTGTCTGTTACTACGCTTTTATCTTATATGTGCCCAGTCGGCCTATGATACCTACTGGGTACCTTATGCTTCGCATTTGGTGCTCAGCCTACCCCCCTACATCTGTGGGTGCAGATCCTAGCGTGGGCCATCGCCGTTAGATCATTTTGATTAGTGCTTGGAGATCTGTTGGGGACTACTTCAGACTGAGGGTGAGCTCTTGGCGATCGGAGCTTAGCTTTAGTTTATCTTTTGCTTCATGTACTCTATTACCATTCAGAGACATTTGTATATATTGTTTTGGATCGTTTGCACTCCATGTATGTAGTCTTGGCTCTATACTATGATACCAGGTCTTGGGGTTTGGTTTAGTTTCTGCATATGTTTATATTTATATCCCTGTTATCTATTCTCTTCGTCTTGTTCCCTTATTTGTTAGATAGTAGCCCATTACTAACTGTCCTGGGCTACGGGAATTGGTTCGCCTGCCGGGGGGTTGTAGGTGCCATCATGACTGAGAAATCGGGTCGTGACAAGTTAATTAGCCAGAAATTACCTAAATCACCTATTCTCTTAAAAACACCAGATACTTAGAAAGAAAAGGAGAAAAGAGGCAAAAGTTTCTGTCAAGAACAAACATAAGGTTCCTTCAAGTTCATCCCCAAAACCCAAAGGATTTCTCCGTAGTTTCTTCAACAGGTATGCGGGATTTCACTAGTGGGTTCCTTTACCCATTAGGTCCCTAGAATTCAGTTAGTTCTTCAGTTTCTCCATGTTATATCTAGACCTAGTGTTCCAAAATATTAGGGATTCATTGTAATTTGGATGCTATAGTTTTCATGGTATTAATTACATATTTCTTGGAGAATTTGTATAGAATTCATAAACCCTAGCTTGTGGTAAATCTCAGTATTTCTTAAATTATGCTTGCTAGGCAGCTTAGACAGACAATCATGCTTCAGAATTCGAATGCCATATATTTCAGTATTTGTATGTTGCATTCTCAAAAAGAATTCAGTATTTGATCTATCCAATATTTCAGCTTACATTCTATTGTTTAGATTCAGTTGGGAGTAGACTTGGTACCGAGCGGACGAGGGGATGAAGGCTTAGCTATCAGATTAGGCTGAGACCTTTAGTAGCAGTCCCCAAGTCTCAGAACTACGACGCCACCATAGGTTAGAAAAGGGGTTAGCTGTCAGATTAGGTTGTTCACCTTTGTCCCTTGTCGACATCAGTTTAGTGGATCCACATCAGACTTGTTTGTACACCTGTCAAGGTATGAACACCTTCCATCTAGGGTTACAGGTTGGCTCCATAGTTATCTCAGCTTGGGGTATGTCGATTAATAGTATCTCCCACAGTCAGATTCATATTGCATTAATCATTACTCAGTATCTCCTTCAGTATTCAGTTCAGTATATTATATGCATGTTAGTATTTGGTCATTATATCTATCTTAGCTTTCAGTTTATGCTTTAGTATATATATATATATTTCCATGTTCAGTTATTATATTGTTCAACTTAGCCCATAACTTGCATGCTCAGTACATTCAAAGTATTGACGCATACTTTTGTGATACATCATTTTATGATGTAGGTTTAGGCGCTCAACATCCGGACCGCACTTAGTTTGACTTCCAGTCCATACTCAGCAGAGTCACTGGTGAGTCCTCATAGCTTGAGGATGATAGACATGCTTTACTTTTCAGTCCTTACTTTTCAGTTTCAGATTATTAGAGTTAGCTAGGGGAATACCCCAGCAACTCGTATCATATAGAGGCTTTCAGACAGAGACTAGATCCAACTTGAGTTGTTAGTGTTGTTTTCTGTCATCACTATACTCTTTACATATATTATATTTATACATATTTTGGGCTTTTCCCATTTCAGATATTAAAACTATTTTCAGCTTCCACAGAGTTTATGTTTTTAACTTCAAATTATTTAGCTATATCAGGCCATGGGTCAGTTTGGGGTCACTTGTGACACTAAGCACCGTGTTAAGTCTAGGGGGTAGGCTTGAGGTGTGACACTTAATCTCCTTTTACACCTACTTCAATTCAACCAGTGACTTCAGTAGCATTAGTGAGCTTCGTGCGAAGGTGATGCATTTCGCACCATGGGATGTGCGCGTCGCACAGTAGCCGCACTACTTTGCAGAATCTTCAGCAACTTTAGCAGCTTCATGCAGAGGAGGTTCGAACTATACCTAAGCTAGTGCGTGTCGCACAGCCACCGCATCTTGGTTCAGATTCTTCAGCTTTTCTCAACTCTTCACACTTAGCTCATTTTTGGCTTTTTTTGGATCCATATCCTTGTTCTTCATCTTCTATCAAAAGTACCTGCATAGACATCAATAAAGGCCATAATAACCTCTAAATCAATTCAAAACATAGCAATAATTTATGGATATAGGCACAATAAGTTGGTAGATTACTGACTTATCAAACCCCCAAACTTGAACTATTGCTTGTCCTCAAGCAAGATACTCACAAGGCAAGGAATGAATTATGCTATGGCTCAATCAAGGCACAAAAGACTACTCTACACTAAAAATTTAAGAAAAATAAACAAACAAAAGACTCAAACAAAGGACTCAACTACTATGCTCATCTCAATTTGGACCACCACAAACTCAAGTCAATTGGTCATTTCAAAACCTTTTTCAAAATAACATCATTTCTCATTTAAAATTAATGGAATTTGCCATTCAAAACAAGACATTTAAGCTTCTTAAGTCATTGGCATGGACTGTCATGGTTTGCCTCAAGATTCGCCACTCAACTTGTCTCATTCATTCCCCTCAATTGAAATAGAGACTCTATGCTTCAATTCGAGTGCATGATGCCACTCACCACAAGAAAGAATCCCACTCACAATAATTCAATTCTCAAAACATGTGATTATAAGAGAACCAAGAAAACTCTCACTCTCTCAAAAAAGTTCAAGTGCATATGCGTCGAACCATAGGCTTTCCCTTCATATAAATTGCCACTAATGTATGGTAGCCAAGCTCGGAATCATCAAGGAATTGTGGGTTACGATGTTGGCTAGGGCTAAGGTGAGGATATTATTTGGTTCAAGTGACTACATCTTCCTAATACTCTTTGTTCTCATTTCGAACACCGCTCACATTTTTTCCATTTCAACTTCACTTTATTCCTCCCTCGCACAACCCAAGATTTCTCCTTTTTAACTCATGATCATTCACATCTTATATCACCTTCACTTGGTAGAACCAATTTTTGGTTTTCAATTTGCTCATTGGAATGAAATTTTGGAGCAATTTTCAATTTGAAATTAAGGTGCTACCTTGCACTTGAAGTGCACTTCCTTTCTTCTCCTCATTTGATCATATGCACCCCCAAACTTAGGCATTTTCCTATATTGTCTTTCCCCCCCCCCCAAACTTAGGATTTTAGCCTATATTTCATTTTCAAGCAATTAAGGAGGATGGTTGCCAAGATAGAAGTTCCAAAAAGGTTAAGGTGTTGATAAGGTACCGAAGAACGGTCACAAGCTCAAAGGGGTTCACTAGTATTTGATGTCATTGGGAAGTCATTTGGGTGAAGTGGCTTATCAAAAAAGGGCCTAAGGTCATCTTCCAAGCTCTATTACACCTACAATTTTGCCTTGAATCACATTCGGGACAAGTTCTAGATGACACTTATGCACAAGAATCAAGGTACAACCTCACCACACAAGGCATCATGCCACAAGACTTCATTCATTAGTCCCACAATCAATTGGGACAAATTACTTTTTACAAGTTATTCCGAGTTCATTATACACTCGTTTGTGAGTCAATCAAGCCAAATTACGAGTGTGCAAGTCATGACAAGAGAATGTTTTTCCTCAAAAAAACATTTCCCTTCTTCCTTTCATTTTTCAAAAATAAATTGCCATAATTTTTTTTGGTGGGCCCATTTTGAGACAAGCACTTACGGACTCATTTCTAAAATAAAACTTGGCATTTTCCCTTAAGAAAGTTACATCTCAATCTATCATAGGGAAACACCAACCCGGTTCGACACACAAAAACAAAAGAAAAGAAAAAGAAAATAATCAAAACTTTTGCTCCTTGGGAAAGAACCGTGGTATTAAGAAAACCCTCGGAGTTTATTTCTATAATACTATGAACAAGGCGATGCAAGCACCCCCAACCAAAACCAAACATTTTCCCCAATGATACAATTTAGAAGAGGTAGTAAACTCCCTGAATTGAGGTGCGAAACGTACTACAGGTGATGCAGCCGCACTTTAATCACATAATCAAAGTGGTCAAGTTTGATCCTCATTATGTTTGTTGCTGGTTCAACCAATGTGAGACATGCACTCAAGATCATGTGGTCTGCACTGAAAATGCATGATGGTGAAGATTTCTGGGGGGAAACTATCAGTTTTATGGAACGAGGTGTGAAATGAGTGTGCGACATGCACAACTGATCATGCGATCGCACACCAATCGCACAGGATATGGCCTGATTTACCAGCTGTTTAGTTAAGCTCATGCGATCTGATGTGCAATGTGCACTTTCTAAGGTGCGATCGCAGGGAAACTCACATTATCTGATCATTTCTCCCCATCTGTTAGCTTTAATCCCAACTACAATGCTAACAAAGACAACATACAAGATAAAACTAGAAAGCAAGACAAATATAGAAGGAAAAAGAGCTTGGGTTGCCTCCCAAGAAACACTTGGTTTAACGTCATGGCTCGACGAAGTTACCTCCCAATCAAGGTTCATCCAAGTAAATGGCCTCTACAAATGCAACTTCTCCCAGAATGCCAAAATACTTCTTCACTCGCTGCCCATTGACCTTGAAAGCCAAGCCATCCTCAATTTCCAATTCTATAGCTCCATTGGTGTAAGATTGAAGCACTTTGAAAGGACCTAACCATTCAGACCTTAGCTTTCCCAGAAATAGCCGAAACCTCAAGTTGAACAATAGTACCCAATCTCCCGGGTGAAACGCTCACCTTAAGATTTGTTAATCATGATAGTGCTTCATCCGGGCTTTGTAGATAGAGGCACTTTCATACGCCTGCATCCGAAACTCATCCATTTTATTTATGTCTTTTACTCTAGTGAGAGCGGCTCTCTCCCAATCTAGGTTCAGCTTCTTCAAGGCCCACATAGCTTTGTCTTCCAATTCGACCGGGAGATGACAAGCTTTGCCAAAAACTAGTTGATAGGGGGACATTACAATCGAGGTCTTGTAAGCTATCTTATATGCCCATAGTGCATCATCCAACTTGCGTTACCAATCCATTTGGTGAACATTCACTGACTTTGAAAGGATGGACTTAATCTCCCGGTTGGACACCTCAACTTTCCCGCTTGTTTGTGGATTGTAAGGAGTGGCCACTTTGTGTTTGACACCATATTTTTCAAGTAGTGCGCTGAATAACATTTTTGCAAAAGTGCGATCTGCCATCGCTAATGATGGTACCAGGTGTGCCAAACCTTGCAAATATGTGCTTCTTAAGAAAATCAATCACACTTCTCCCCTCATTATTTGGTAAAACCACCGCTTCGACCCACTTGGACACGTAGTCCACATCCACTATAATATAGGTGTTCCCATCCGAGCTTGTGAAAGGTCCCATGAAATCGATACCCCATACCTCAAACAATTCTACCTCAAGGATGGGTGTTAGTGGAAGCTCGTGGCGCCGAGATATGCCTCCTCCGCATTGACACTTGTCACACTTCTTTACGAAATCATGAGCATCTTCGAACAACGTGGGCTAATAGAACCAGCTTTGCAATACTTTAAAGGCCATGTGCATACCCCCATGGTGTCCTCCAACAGGGGGTGAATGGCATGCTCTAAGAATGGGTAACATTTCAATTTCTGGAAAACACCTCCTTATGATCCCATCGGCACAAATCTGGAACAAGTAGGTCTCATCCCAATAATATTTCCAAACATTGTGTAGGAATTTTGTTTTCTGATTAGAGTTCAATCCCTCCGGGAGTAGATCACTTGCCAAGTAATTAGTGAAATCAACAAACCAAGGTGTCAAGTCATGAGATGCACCCAAAATTTGCTCATTCAGGAACGAGTCATTAATTTCAAGCTCTCCTACCGGCCTTCCTTTTTCTTCCAAACGAGATAGGTGGTCAACCACTTGATTCTCACACCCTCTTCGATCCTTTTTTTCAAAATCAAACTATTGAAGAAGTAACACCCACCAGATTAATCTTGGTTTGGCATCCTTTTTAGTCATCAAGTACTTTATAGCTATGTGATCAGTGTGCACCACCACTTTAGTGCCCAAGATATATGCCTGAAATTTCTCAAAAGCAAACACTACAGCCAACAATTCATGTTCCGTAATCGTGTAATTTGTTTGTGCTGTGTTTAAAGTTTTGCTTGCATAATAGATCAGGTGAAAAAGCTTCTTTTTCCGCTGACCAAGAACTGCCCCTAGAGCTACGCCACTGGCATCACACATAAGCTCAAAAGGCTTTGACCAATCCAGGGAAATGATAATTGGGGTGGAGGTGAGCCTCTCTTTCAAGGTGAGAAAAGTCATCATGCATTTATCATCAAAGTCAAATTTTGCCTGTTTTTCTAAAAGCTTACGTAGAGGTTGAGCCACCTTTGAGAAGTCCTTGATGAATCGCCGATAGAATCCAGTGTGCCTGAGAAAAGTTCAGATGCCTTTCACAGTTTTTAGAGGGGGTAGTTTCGAGATAACTTCAATATTTGCTTGATCAACCTCAAGCCCTTTTTCGGAGATCTTGTGCCCCAAAAATATCCCTTCTTTTACCATGAAGTGACACTTTTGCCAATTTAACACCAAATTCATTTCCTCTCACCTTTTAAGGACCTCCTCTAGGTGCTCTAGACAATTATTAAACTCATCCCCCACCATCGAAAAGTCATCCATGAAGATCTCCATTGTATCCTCCACCATATCCGAGAATATCAACATCAAACACCTTTGGAAGGTGGCCGGAGTGTTGCAAAGTCCAAAGGGCATTCTTTTGAAAGCAAAGGTTCCATACGGGCATGTGAAAGTGGTCTTTTCCTGGTCCTCTGGGGCAATTGAAATTTGGTTGTACCCGGAATAGCCATCTAGAAAGAAATAGAAGCCACGGCCCACCAACTGATGTAACATTTGATCCATGAAAGGAAGAGGGAAGTGGTCCTTTTCCATCCAAGAGTTCAACTTTCATCGTCCATGCACACTCTCCAGCCGGTCACGGGTCTGAGGGCAATCATCTCATCTTTCTCATTTGGCACCACTGTATTTCCTCCTTTTTTTAGAACACATTGCATAGGGCTAACACACGTGCAATACGATATGGGAAAGACTACCCCCACATCCAACCGCTTGATGATTTCTTTCTTCACCACCTCTTGTATAGGTGGGTTTAATCTCCGTTGGTGCCCAATTGAAGGGATACTTTCCCCTTGGAGGTTTATTTTATGGGTGAATATTCCAGGAGGTATACCTTTGATATCTTCAATGGTTCACCCTATAGAGCCAATATGATTCTTCAATACGTTAAGCAAAGCTTTCACTTGCTTGTCGCTTAGCTTGTTGGAAATAATGACCAGCAAAGTCTCGTTGGCACCCAAGTATGTTTACCTCAAATGGGAGGGTAAGGGTTTGAGCTTCAAGATAGGAGGTTCAACGATGGAGGGTGTAGATGTGGGGTTTCCATGTTCTTTAGGTCGAGATCAATCTTCTTTAGGGGATAAGAGTAGGATCCCATGCCCACCAATGAATAACAAATTTCATCAAATTCCTCCATACCCTCACCATCATGATTCAATAGTACTGCTTCTAAGACTTCATCAACAAATCCCTCTCTCATGTACAAATCGACACTTTCTTTGATTTTTTCAATTGCGAAAGCCGTTAGGAGATCACTTGGTTGCCTCATAGATCTACTCACGTCAAAGGTGGCTTCCTCATCATTCAATGCAAACTTTAATTCCCTCGAGTTTATTTTACTCAAGGTGTGCCCCGTTTTTAGGATAGGATGCCCCAAGATGATTGGTAGCTCAAATCTCCCCTTACAATTGAGTACCACGAAGTCCGCAAGATACACCATTCGCCCTACTTTGATCAAAATGTCACAACCGATTCCAACTGGGTGCCTCATTGATCGGTTTATCATGCCAAACTCCAAACATGTGCTAGTGGGCTGCCCCAATTCCATTCATTTGAAAGTGGCTAAGGACATCAAGTTGACTCTTGAGTTTTCATCACTAGTCTAGCAGACTTATGGACTCCCTTCGAATCAAAAATTGTTTGCATATCTGGCATCACCACATCATTTGATAAATTCCCCGCAAGAATCTCACTACGAAATGGAGATAGCTGAACTACCCCCACCTCTTATAAATAGCCGGTAGTGCATAACTCTTTCATGAATGTGGCATACTCGGGCATTTTTTTAGAAGTGGAACTCAACGACGCGTTTATGGTGATTCTCTTCCATGAAGACTCAAAATTATTCGGACTATCATCCATGCTTTCTTGCAAAAGTCATTGAGGGAATGGAGGCGGACAGGTAGGGAATGGTTTAAGAGCTTTAGTCTCCTTGCTCTCATGCTGAACAACCTTGGGCACACCATATCCCCGAATTTGCTTTTTCTGAGGCTTGCTTATTGTTGGCATTTCATCATCCTCTTGGTCTAGAGAGCTCTTAGCACCACTACCCCTCTCTTCATCCTCAGGTTGCCTAGATTTGAATTGGGAATTGAGCTAACACATTCTCTCTTCAAGACGTTCAATTGTTATAGAATGTGATTGAATGGTTTGGGCAAGACTTCCAAGGTTGTGGCTCAACTCCTCGATGACTCTGTAGGTTGCCTCTACTTTTTCTAGCACCTGTAAAAGCATACTCTTCATTCTAGAGTCTTCATGTGGTTCATTCCGACCTTGATTCCCATGATCTCACCTACCCACACTGTGAGGGATATCATGGAAACCCACCTCGTGGTCAGCAATGGACACTTCATCACTACCTTCATTCGAACTCACACCATCTTCCACAATCTTCATACCTCCAATGGCACCAGTGGTGTTAATTGTTTCTAGCTGCTCGTTAGAGACACTCTTTACCATGAATTCAAGGAGAGTGGAAGTGATTATTAACTCTCTAGCTCTTCGATCTTCTTTTTGTAACCAATCTTCAATCTCTTTTGCAGAGGTAGCATGTATTGCTCCCTCAGTCCCCAAAAGTCCAATGTAAGGTCTAGCAAAGTATCAAGGTCAAGAGTGAGTGGGCTGAGTGAGAGGTACCAGCATGTATGCTCGAATGATGTGTGCCTAAAAGTCCACCATAAACAACAAACAAAAGTAAAAGAAACAAGTAATCTCAAGGTGACTTCAAAACAACAATCAAGAATTGGCTAACACTCAAGTCCCCGACAACGGTGCCATTTTTTATGAACGCTCAAATCTTACTCTCCAATTAGCCAGCCATGGCGATCGTGCAGCAAAACAAAATTTATAAACCCAAAAGATGTCGGGTCATACCCAAGGGACCTGACCTAGATAACTAGAGATTGTATGAGTTGATTTCAAGATGAGAGTAATTGCTTAAACAAAAAGTAAAAGGATGGGGGAAAATGGGAAAGTTGTCACTACTAACACAATTCAACAAAAAGCAATAAAACTGAAGATGGGTGTACCAAGTGATTTAGAAGACTAGGGATGCACATTCGATGGGGCGTTGCTTATGGGATAGGGTGATCATTAATTCACTTATATTCTCGCTATTTGACACAAGTAGCGTTAATTATAGGTGTGGAATATTTATCTCTCGATCATCGTCCATATTTCCAATGATTTTGGGTAGAACACCATTGGTTTGATTAACAATCAACCAACATATACTTGGGGAGGTCACACTATCTCTAGCTTAGACCCTTAAATGGGAGATTCCTACGATAAGAGCTATTTCTAGCCTTAAAGCTAGATGGATTCCAGAGTACCCACTATCAATTTGACATCTACAACCATGTAATCCTCTTTCAAGCAATCACATAGTCAAGTGAAGTAAAATAATGTTTGCAACCATCAATTTTATTGTTAAAACTTGGTAAAATTACTAGACCCATGTCAAATAAGCAATTATAAAGATGAATTAACAAAACCCACACCCATTAGCTAAGCATCCATCATCAATACACCCCTAGATAAGAGAATTTAGCCACTCATAGTTAGAGAAGAGGAGAGACCATCTGGGTAAGTCAACATCCCCTCCATTATAGCTAAATCTTCAAGTTTTAGGATCAAATTAGGCACACAAATAGTTAACCAAGAGCTTTGGATTCAAAACCCTCACTTAATAAAGGTGGAAAACTGTTTACAAAGTAAAAACTATATCTAAGAATCAGGTCTGAAGTGTTGTATATACAAATTGAGCCTAAAATGGTCTTTTATACATTCCCAAGTCGTCACATAAAATTAGGACAAGTTTTCCTTTCGGAAGGTGTGCGGTTCGACGTGCGGTTCACACGTCGCAATGTGCGTGTAGCACACCTACTTCAATTTGAACATTGACTTCAGCAACATTAGTGAGCTTTATGTGAAGGTGGTGCATTTCGCACCACAAGATGTGCGCGTCGCACAGCAGCCGCACTCCTTTACAGAATCTTCAGCAACTTTAGCAACTTCATGCAGAGAAGGTGCAAGCCACACCTCGGCTTGTGCGTGTTGCACAGCCACCGCATCTTGGTTCAAATTCTTCAGCTTTTCACAACTATTCACAGTTAGCTCCTTTTTGGCTCTTTTTGGGTCCATATCCTTGTTCTTTATCTTCTATCAAAAGTACCTGCATAGACATCAACAAAGGCCATAAGAACCTCTAAATCAATTCAAAACATAGCAATAATTCATGGATATAGGCTAAATAAGTTGGTAGATTACTGACTTATCACGTGATCATGATGAGTTAAGATCACACAACTCTAAGCGATCACGAGATGTCTCACGCGATTGCGAAGAGTAAGTGAAATTTTTCCTCATTGTGATCGTGATGGTCAAGGGTCGCGATCGCGATGCCTTTGTGCCTGCTGAAATTTTCCGAGTGCACTATTTTATCGTGTGAATTCAGGTGCGACGTGCACTTTGGGAGGTGACAAATGCACCAATTTTGCACACGCCAGAATTTTGGTCTAATTCACTGGTTGCTTGTGCGATGGCAAGTGTGATAGGCACTCTTCTAGGTGCCAAATGCACGTTTTAGGGGTATTTTTGGTACTTTTCAATACTTGGTTCCTCCTCTCATTCCTTTGGGCACCTAAAAACAAATCAAAAAGAAGAAAAAGTGAAGTAAAGCATAAAGAAACATTTTTCAGACGATGGGTTGCCTCCCATCAAGCCCTCAATTTAACATCGCGAGACGACACAAGATATGTCACTATTTGGATCTCCATTTAGAGGATTTGAACCTTCGACCCCAACTTGAATCGAACTTCCAGTTACAATCTTGCGGTGAAGGTGTGAACATAAGAAGGAAATTTTCGTGATTTCACATTTTGCACTTTTTAGCCTTCAAGTGAGGAAGGTCGCTTTGTCTTTTCTCCACAACAACTTTAAAACTGGATAAACCTTGAACCATCCTACTTCCGATGTCTTCCAATAGCTTGATTACTTTAACTTTCATCCTTTAAACCAAACTCACGGTTGAAAAGTGGTTGGAGCAGGATTTTGGTGCCTCCACCTTCAAACATGCCTCATTCATAACATCCTCACTTTCAAATGAACTAGAGTCTTTCAAGATGAATCGTTGGACTTTGCCTTGCAACTCTAGTATCATTCGCTTAATCTCGGCATCATGATTTTTGTATAAGGTAGTTGGTTTCCACATCACCTTCAATTGATGATCATCCCTTGTGTCCTCATTTTTAATAAGGAACAACTCAAAACTACTATCCACCGTGCATGTTTCAACACGAGCATTCACATCGACGTTCAAATTTCAGATAGCAATTTCAAGAAGCCTTTCTTTTTCACTTCTCTTGGCATGCCTTTTCAATAATACCTCAAATATTGATAGCATTCTTTCATGTTGTTACCTATAGGCCTCAAGCTGGTGAGCTCGATTAATCACCCATTCTAGGCTCACAACCTCACCTTATAAAAATTTCTCTTATTGGGGCTCAAACACTACCGGTACAAACTCACTCATGGAGGATTCCACATTTTGCAAATATTTATCATCGTCCCCAGAGTGAATTTGATTGAACTCAATGTTTAAGACATGTTCATTTGCTCGGCTAGTGATAATGGCACAAAGGTGTTTTTATGCGGATTGGGGATTCCAAAAATGGACATTTGCAAATCTGCCCCGCAGCTGATACTTCCTTCTTTGCCTATGTATATGGTCCACCACATTCGTATAGTGTCTTCTTTTTGGTTTACCTACATATATGCGAGAAGTCTATCACATTTGCGGGCTTCTGTTTAATTGACCTTCGTATACGCGGAGGGTCTTCTCTGTTCGCATAGGTCAATTCAGCTGCCAGTTCCATATTTCTCAAAGTAGCTCCCTTTTGACTTGTTTTCATATGAATTCTTCCTGAACACTTCTAAAACACAAAAACCTGCAAAATAGAAGTAATTTGTGTCAATTGCACTATTTATCCACTTTAAACTAGCAAAAACATAAGATTAAAAGCTAAATAAGTAGGTAGCATACCAACTTATCAAACCCCCAAACATGAACTATTGCTTGTCCTCAAGCAACTAAAAATTCCAACTCAAGAGGCACACTACACAAGTGCAAAGACATTCAATATAAGCCAAGGAGAACCCGTTTCAAGCACCAAGCATGATTCGGTTGGTACTATCGATTAGTCAATCACATGATAACTTACATTAAGCATTCCCCTCTATTCAAAACACAATTCAAGGATGCAAAGGAACATTAAGAACAACCAAGTGACAACAGCCAATCCTCAATATGTGACTCAAACCACTAGCTTACCAAAACATGCACCATTGACTCATTTTCGGAGTTTATCAATGTCACCAACTATCCTAATTCGCATGCCCTCATGAGAACAAAAGTCTGTCCCAAAGACACAATATGTACAAAGACAATCACATGAGATAAATACACAAACACTCACACTCACACTCACAAGGAATTTCAAGTACCAACAAGTATCAACCATAGGCTTGCCCTTATTTTCATTCACCGCTATCTAAAAAACAATCGGTCGGAGATCTCATAGGGTTTTTCTAAGCTTGTAATGTAGGCTCGGGGAAGGGTAGGATACACATTTGAATTCAAGTGACTACATCCTCCTCGAACTCCATACAACTTTTTCAATTCAAAACCAAGGCCATTTTTTCATTCTCATTCAACACAAGACACTATTTCACTTATTTCCATTGGGGCTCAATTTTATCATTTTATTCATCTTGGAGGCTTTATTCCCGTTCTTTCCTTTCCTCTTTTCCTTTCTTCCTTGTTTTTTTTTCACATTCTTTCTTTTTTTTTGACAATTATTTTTAGGCAACAAACCAAGATAAACTCATTTAGCGCTCCTCCAAGGTACCTTTTATCAACCCCCAAACTTAGGCTTTTAGCCTCAATTTCACACTTGTAGAGTTCAAGAAAGGACGGGTTCAAGAGAGGGATTCATATTCAAAATGATTCAAGGCTTGTACCAAGGTTGCCAAAGAAAAGGTATTAGGCTCAAGAGGAGTGACTAATGATATAATTTGAGTGCAAAGGTGGACCTTAAGGCTAAGTAGGCTTCAACAATCACAATGAAGTCTTAAGATAATTTCTCAAACCAACACAATTGAGACTAACATTAAACGACTAACCGGGAAAGTTCTAGTTAACACAAGCAAGCACAAGAATTATTCAACAACACCTCACCACACATGGCATGCGAATCATTCAAGAAATGTCAATTTCTACTTCCTAAACAAGAACAAATGGAGTCACATTCTTTCAATTTCAAATTATCACCACTAATGCATCAAGAGTCACAAAAAGATTAAAGGAGTTGTCACAAACATCATTCTTTGCCACGCACTTTTCACAAAAAAAAAATCGAAAGGGTATGCCTATTTCACTTAGCGTGCAATACTAACTCCATTAGTACCAAACAAGTCAAAGCTCCCTAATATCTCAAAAGATGATGATTTGCCCTTAAGAATATCGTCACTCAATCTATCATTGGGCCAAATCATCTATCTAAACTGATATGGCTACTACGAATTTACCAACACAACAATCCCAATACACAGGCACATGTGATTCGCACATGTCAAAGTGCAGGTCACACGTGAAACGCACAGGCCAGGAAGTGGCATGTGCAAAGCTCATGCGGTTTGCATGTAGACATGTGCGATACAGTTTTCCCAGCTCTGACAACTTCTATCTAGCCTAACGGGTACTCATACTTCCCCTAGCCCAAAACATCCAACACATCAACTACAAAATAAACTAACGAGTCTAAGAAAAATGAAGAAGTAACAAAAGCAACTAAACTATCAACTCTATCCAAAGCAACTCCAAAACCCGACAAGGGCACAAATCCACAAAACACACCCGACAAGGGCACAATAATATCCAAACAAACAAAATAAGCTCGGTAAGGGCACAATAATATCCAAAATGACAAAACAAGTGCATCGAGGGCACAATAATATCTAGTAATAAAGCAAGCTAATCTAGATAAAGTGCGGTCCAACATGCCACCCCAAACTAAGATAGGGCAGTGCCCTCACAATATCAAAATAAGAGATAAGTTTGAGGGGGCTCCCTGAGGTGTCTCAATCTGAACTGGAGGAAGAGGGGAACTCAAGTCTCTCCTCACCCTCATCCTCATAATCCTTTGGTGTACCCGATCCACAGAAAGACTTCAATCTATCCATCATCTTGTTCAAGAACTTGCTCTTCTTCTTTTCATGCTCGCTAAACTTCCTTTGGCACTTTTCAATCTTTCTTTGCCCTCGGCTCATGTGCTCCAATCGGGTGTTCATTGCATTCAGTCACCCAGTAATCAACTTTTGCTCAGTGGTCACCTTTTCAAGGGATGGTGGAGACTCAGAGCCTGCTGGTATGTCAGCTCTAGCGAGCTAGTTGGAAGTCCAACTAACAATTGCTGAACATATTCATCTACTCCCTGAATCTGGATAGAGAGATAGCACATAATGTAGTGCCCATACTGTAGTGGTCCAACAGAGTGAGATAACCTAGATTCAACCATGGAAGGATCGGTAAGCTCAGTAAAAGATTTGGGAAACTGCCCAAAAGATGGAGAAGCTACATCATTCTTTCTCTTCTTAAGCTTTGCTTCTGGAGCCCTTTTCAACAAAGTATGAATCAGGGTCGCTAGCTTTTTCTCAACATAAGTAGGATGTTTCAATACCCCAACATTATGGCACAACTGGGTAACCAATGAGGGGAAGAAAATGCTTTTCAACCTTCCCATAGCTACCTCTTCCATCTGAGCCACAATATGGAGCCCAACATTCACATCTAACGCATCAATAAGTGCTGCAATCATCAATGCTCGGTCAGGGATCACATTATTATCATGAAATGATGGTATGATCCTTGCACAAATAATCGAAAGCCATGACTTGGCTTCTGCAGTAAAATTATATGAATCAACCCCTTTTTGCAAAGTTAACTAACTTGGAGTCACTCCATCGTGCAACTTGTTAACCAACCATTGGTGCCCTTCTGCTTTTGATCTTGCCACATAAACCTCATTATCTGTATCCAAAAGGTTGTACAATGCATTGATGATCTCGGGGTTGAAACTCACTTGGACACCCCAAATGGTAGTAACCAATGCGCCCTTGAAGTCAGTAGTCGAAGCATTAGCAGAGAATTTTGTGACCACTGTGTGATTCACCTTAATAGGTGGAGGAGCAAAGAAAATCCATCTACGCTCCACTAACTCCTATATAATGCTAGCATTTAACTTTCAACTTTATCCATGTTGATTAAATTTTCCCTAACAAAGGGCTTGGATAAGAACTCGTCATATCAATGCTCAAATAATGCTGTTAGGAATCTGTCCTGATCATAATTCTCCTTCATTTACACCTCTGAAACATTTTCAACTTCATTGTCACTACCGTTAGAGGCCAATTTTAGGATCAAAGTACCTACAAACAAACAAACATGTTAAAAGTTCTTTGGGACGCTTAAAATAATGTGTTATAAAGCATTTAGGCCAAAGAAATAGTTGGAAAAGAAATTGAGGTGGGTTGTGGGAAGCCACTATTTTGGCACGACCAGGAAAGATTTCTAGGCAATTTATTTTTCAAAAAATTTCCTCATTCGCGTACGCGGCCTGGCGACTGCGAATGAGAAGGTCATCGTGTACGCCCAGTTCAGAAGCCCTTTGAGGCTTTTTTTCACACACGTGGAGGGCACAATTTTCTCAAGCCATATATGCAAATTAGGATCATGCTAAGCACAAAATTTTCATCACATAACCTAGCATATACTCTTAACCAAATTCACCAATCAATTTAGCAATTAGGCACCCAATAAAAATTGATTAAAAGAAACAGGAGTTTTAACCAAAAATGCCATTGGCCCCTTCTTATACATCAAGATGAGGAAGAAGGGGAACCATTTCAAGATATAAAAAGGGTCAGTGTTCATACCTGATGAGTTTCAATTAGCAAAGCAATGGAAGAACTTCATGGAATTTATTTATCTTCTTAAGGAAGAGGAGCACCTTTGTTTTGAGAAGAAAAACATTTGGGGCTCTTCTAAATTTTGAACAGTTTTGTTATACTTGGAAACTACTGGAATCTCTACGTACGCAACTGGTTCAACACGTACGTGTAGGTCTGATGGTTTCTTGGCCATCGTGTACGCAGTCGGTTCACCGCATTTGTGAAGAATGCCTGTTGGACTAGATTTTCATATTTTCTCCCAGCTCACTATTTTGTCATGCAAAGTAAGGTGTGAAGGGAACTTTGGGAGGTGCAAAATGCATGACTTTTGCACAAGCCAGTTTTTTGCCCAGTTCACTGGTTGCTCATGCGATGGGCACTCTTCCAGGTGCAAACACATATTTTTCAGAGGTATTTTTGGTGCTTCTCAACACTTAGGTTCCCTTCTCATTCCTTTGGGCATCTAAAACAAATCAAAAAGAAACAAAAAGTGAATTAAAACATAAAGAAAATTTTTTCAACCGATAGGTTGCCTCCTATCAAGCGCACAATTTAACATCGCGATGCGATACAGGATATGTCACCATTTGGATCTGCATTTGGAGGATTTGAACCTTCAACCCAAACTTGAATCAAACTTTTGGTGACAATCTCGGGGTAAAGGTATGAACATGAGAAGTCTATTTTTGTGATTTTGCATTTTGCACTTTTTCGCTTTCAAGTGAGGAAGGTCATTTTTCCTGCTATCCATGACAACTTTAAAACCGGATAACCCTTTATCCATCCTCCTACCAAGGTATTCCAAAAGATTGATTACTTTAATTTTCATCCATTTAACCAAACTTAAGGTTGAAAAGTTATTGGAGTGAGATTTGGGCGTCTCCACCTTCAAACTTGCCTCATTCATAGCATCCTCACTTTCGAATGAACTAGAGTCTTTAAAGATGAATTGTTGGACTTTGCCTTGAAAATCTAGTATTATTTGCTTGATTTCGGCATCATGATTCATGTATGAGGTAGTTGGTTGCCACAACACCTTCGATTCACGATCATCCTGTGTGTCCTCTTCTTCAATAGGGAACAACTCAAAACTACTACCCACTATCGTGCATGTTTCAATGCGAGCATTCACATCGGTGTTCAAATTCCGAATAGCAATTTCAAGTAACCCTTCTTTTTGCCTTCTCTTGGCATGCCTTTTCAACAATATCCCGAACATTGGTAGCATTCTTTCACATTGTTCCCCATAGGCCTCTAGTTGGTGAGCTTGGTTAAACACCCATTCTATGCTCACAACCTCACCTAATACTAATTTCTCTTCTTGTTGGGGTTCAAACACTTCCGGTTCGAATTCACTCTCATGCGATTCCATATTTGCAAATCTTCATCATCATCCCTAAAGTGAATTTGATTGAGATCAATGTTCAAGACATGTTGATTTGCTTGGGTTGGAGGATTTTCTTCACCAATTCAACCAAGAAGATGGGACAAATCTTCCATGGGTTGCGTGGTATGATTTATCTCCTCTTTTTAATTAGCTCTTTTGTCCATAAAGCCTTGCTTTATGGATTGCACACCCTCCTCTAAGCTATCTTGCATGGCCAAATAGAGTTTTGAGCTTGGTATATAAGCCTTTTTCGCTTGCTAAGTCATGGTTCCTATTAAGATCACAAGCATCACTATAAACATTGTTAGTACAAGAGGGGGGCAGAGGACGGTCATCATTATGGCATTCGCTCCAATGTCCATCACGACCACCACACAAATAGTAATTACGTCTATCATAAGACAGAGAAGGTGAATACCTCCCTCTCCTTGGACCAATTTTACAATTCTACCAAATATGCGGCCCTCCACAATAACAACAAGGATTCTTATAACGTGGGGTCCAACCACCAAAGTTTCTATCATTCTGAGATGCCATGATTTCAATCAAAAAAATAAAATTAAACAAAATAAAAATAACTATTCACAAAATTGAACTAGAGTAAGTAAACACCAATTCTAAACTAACTCAATACGCCAAATCGTTCCCCGGCAATGGTGCCATTTATGGTAACGCTCAAGTGTACTCTCCTAGATGAAGGTATTGTCAATCGTTAAGCAAAACACATTTATATTCCAAATGGGAGTCAGAGTCAATCCCATAGAGAATAATATAATCGCGATCAAGCTAATTAAGAATCCAAGCAACTTATTAAAGTTCAAAGAGCAAAAATAAAAGATAACGCTGGGGGTTTTTAAGCTAAAACAAATGATAAGAGAAAATTAAACAAAAGATAAATTTGATCATTGGTTTTCACCTTGCCTTCACCAAGCGAGGAAAATAAGGGAGAATTGGAAATGGGAATTCAATTCAAAAGACTTACACCAAATTAACACATGGATATTCTCGGCTAAAGTTATACTTAACCTTCTTTCAACTAATCAAGCAACAATCCTCATGGGTTCTCTCAAATCGCTATTATTGAGCAAAAGCCAATAATTTAGCTTGGGTAAGTTGGGTTATTTCTAATGCTAACTCTTAGATGGGAGTTTTCGGTAACCAAACTATCTCTAGCATTGATCTAGAGTGAAAACCCGAAATCCCAACTATTAAACCTTCCCGAATTTAAGAACTCCTATTCCAAGCAAGAACACAATTAGTAAGCTAAGTCAATGTTTGCAACCATTAACTATAAGGTTAAAGCATGGAAGATTCAATAGACCCATATGATTAATCAAGAGAAAGAACAAGATAATAATTAAATATCTTTTTGGGTCCATTTCCTTTTTGCCTCTTTTTGGGTCCATTTCCTTGTTTTCTATCTTCGATCATAAGTACCTGCATAGACCTCTATAAAGGCCATAAGAACCTCTAAATATCATCAAAACATAGCAATAGTTCATGAGTAAAGGCTCAATAAGTTGGTAGATTACCGACTTATCAAACCCTCAAACTTGAAATATTATTTGTCCTCAATCAAGATACTCACAAGGTAAGGAATGAATTATGCTCTAGAACTCAATCAAGGCACCAAAGACTACTCCATTCTAAAAAACTAAGAAAAAATAATAAACAAAAAGACTCAAACAAAAGACTCAACTGTTGTGCTCATTTCAATTTGAACCACCACATCATCAAAGCAATAAATCATTTCAAAACCTTATTCAAAGGGACTTCATTTCTCATTTAAAATCAAGGGAATTTTGCTATTCAAAAAAAGATACAAAGCTTCTCAATTCATTGGCATGGACTATCAAGGTTTGCCTCGAGATTCGCCATACAACTTATCTCATTCATTCCTCTCAACTGAAATAGAGACTTCATGTTTCACTTCGAGTGCATGATGTCACTCACCACAAGAGAGAATCACACTCACAACCATGCAATTCATAAACAAAGGGATTATAGGAGAACCAAGAATACTCTCACTCTCTCAAGGAAGTTCAAGTGCATACATGTTGACCCATAGGCTTGCCCTTCATGTAAATCGCCACTAATATAGGGTGGCCAAGCTCGGAATCACCTAGGACTTGCGAGTTACGATGTTGTCTAGGGCTAAGGTAAGGATTTTATTTGGTTCAAGTGACTACACCTCCCTGATGATCTTTGTTATCATTTCAAACACCGCTCACATTTTTGACTTTGACTTCACCTTATTTCTCCCTCACACAACCCAAGCTTCTCCTTTTCAATCATGATCATTCAAACTCCTTGTATCACCTTTGTTTGGTAGCACCTATTCTTTCTTTTCATTTTGTTCATTTGGTTGAACTTTTTGGAGCAATTTGCAATTCAACTTAAGGTGCTATCTTGCACTTGAAGTGCATCCTTTTTATTCTCTGCATTGATCACATACACTCCAAACTTAGGCATTTGCCTATGTTGTCTTTTCATTTCCCCCCAAAACTTAGGATTTTTAGCCTACTTTTCATTTTCTATCCCTTAGGGAGGACGGGTACCAAGATAGAGGTTTCAAAAAGATTAAGGTGTTAAACAAGGTGCCAAAGAACAGTCACAAGCTCAAAGGGGTTCACAAGGATTGATGTTGAGTGAAGTCATTTGGGTGAAGTGGCTGTTCAAAAAGGGCCTAAGGTCATTTTCCAAGCTCGATCACACCTAGAATTTTTCTTTGAATCACATTCGGGGTAAGTTTTAGACAACACGCATGCACAAGAATCAAGGTAAATCCTCATCATACCAGGAATCAGGCCATAAGACTTCATTCATTAGTCTCAAGATCAATTGGGACAAATGACTTTTGACAAGCCATTCCGTGTTTATTGCACACTCATTTGAGAATTATTCAAGCCAAAGCAAGAGGGTGCAAATTATGACAAGAGAATGCTTTCCTCAAAATTCCATCTTCCCTCTTTCCTTTCTTTCTCAAAAATGTCTTGCCAAGAAAACTTTTTCGATGGGTCCATTTTGAACAAGCACACTACGGACTTAAATTAAAGCTAAAACTTGGCATTTTACCTTTAAAATGTCACCTCTTAATCTATTATAGGGAAACACCAACCCGGTTCAATAGAAAAACAAAAAGAAAATGAAAACAAAGATAAAAATTTGCTCCTTAGGAAAGAACCATGGTATTAAGAAAACCTTTGGAGTTTATTGATAAACTACCATTAACAAGGCGATTACCAACTTGTGCACTCATGAATTAATTAAAAAACAAGCCTCGATGTAGGCCTTCAGAGAATTTGCAAGGCACGGGTAGCAAGATAATGGAATCATATAAAACTAACCTGGCAACATAATCATCAACAATAAAAATCAAGCCCAACGGGGGAACAATTAAGAAAACATAGGCTTAGTAAGGGAAATATCACTAAGAACAAGTGAATGATCGATAATTACAGATAACCCCTAAACTTAAAGTAAGCATAGCCCTCGATGTAGAAAAATTATACAGATAGGAATGAGTGCAAAAAAATCCCTGATTATAGTAATGATGATGCCGATGCCTCTGCGAGTAGAATCGATGTGGCAGCCTAGGAAATAGAGGTGTTGGTGGGATTGGTGGTGTCGGTGGTAGGATGTAGGCATGTGCCGAGTCTATTTGAAATCCCTTCACTAATGGAATCAATGGGTACCATCAAACCTAGAGGAGGTCGGTTAGTTCCACGACCTCCCATTTGTCTGAATATGTCATCAACTCATGGTATGAGAACCCGAGTTGAAGTCCCTCTTCTCTTACATAGGACATGGAAGGTTCCGGTCGATTATAGTCAACTAAGTCTGAAGCTTTGG
This sequence comes from Jaltomata sinuosa, assembly GCA_003996215.1. Taxonomy (NCBI): domain Eukaryota; kingdom Viridiplantae; phylum Streptophyta; class Magnoliopsida; order Solanales; family Solanaceae; genus Jaltomata; species Jaltomata sinuosa. The sequence goes on along the minus strand of QJPP01002513.1, from coordinate 226,884 downwards.
GGACCATCTCGGTCGGTACCATTTTTTCTTGAATCTCAGGTATGCCTTCATCATCATCTGAGTCCCAACCCATGCATAATTCATTGGGCGGACTAGCATACCTCGGAGAGGATATTGAAATTGGGGCCAGTAGATTGAGATCCCAAGTAGGAATCTTTGGCCCAACTATTACTTGCCTGAGTTCCTCAACCTCTACTTCCATCATATCATCTCTAGTACAATGATTTCTCACACTGGACACTACTGTCTTCAAAGCCAATCTAATGGCGGATTGGATCATGTGTGGAATATCCTTACCTAGCTTGTGTACGTGATCTTCATTATGGTGGGAAAGGCAGGAAAGTGTAGGAAAATTACCGGAGGTTGATGTTGTTATAGCATCCAAGAGAGTGGTGTTTCATGCTTCTTGAGATGGGGATGGACACATTAAAGGATTAGAAGCAACAACCTCAGATGTTATTGTAGCATGTGGGACTTGAGCAAGGTGTCTTCTCTTGGCAGGTGGGGAATCATTATCTCTCCTTGTTTCCAATTGAACCATTCCGTCAGCCCGGCTAATTGTATCTAAAGAAAGAATCCGTGGGCAATTTGCTAGGAAACACATGAGGCAAATGAGAACAGGAAAGGTCATGGAGGTGTTCTCTTGTCTTTCTCTCCTCTTTAACTGTTCGGCTATTATTTCCCTCTCATGTAATGGAGACCCATCCATGACACAAGCAATCAAGATAGCCACCTTAATGATCACCTTTGTTTTGTGACCGGTTGGAATGAGTCGGGTGCACACAAAATCTAACCATATACGTGTTCAAACTTAAGGTCATACCGATGAATAAGCCCTTTTGAAATGTCCCAAAAAGGGTTTCCCTCAGCGATTATACTTACAACCCACTCATATTGGTCCTCTTTTGTAACTACACACTTCATGTACTATGACTCGGGGACTGGTTCATCATCTCATATAGCAAAGTGGATGGTTGCAGGTGTGATGTCTATTTCCTTTCCTCCCACCCAAATAGAATCGATATATAGGAGCTAGCTTATTGTACCCTTACACATTAGAATGTCTTGCCTAGCCCGGTAGGAGGGGTAGAACTCTTGCACAAACTTCAAGATAAATGGGCCTGAAGTCTTGGCAAAGTAAGTCCAAATTTGTTCCCAAAACTGCTTGTGGATATTTGGGAAATCAGCTTCAAATACCTTCACGTCCAACCCTTTTTCTTCCAATATTGGTTGCTTATCCCAGAACTGTAAATAGTTTGCTTTCATCCCTTTGATTCTGAACTGGAACACAAGCTCAGCATGACTTTCATCTTGCGCAGGCATGCCTACATTTATGGATGTTAAAGCTTGATTTAAGGCACACATTTTTTGGTGGCGCCTATGGGAAAGCATAGTCCTACAAATGGAGGTTAGCAGCACGCATATGGTATGTGTTCATAATAGAGAAACTAAAAGAAAAACTACAAAAACGGAATGCAAAGAAGTAGAAAAGCAAAGTAGGTGATTGTTGGCTCATGCGGACCATGTGCAGACCGCACCAGACAAAGTGCGCATCTCATGTGGCATCGCATGAGATAACAAAAACCTTCAGTGGTTTTAGCTCGGATGTGCAAAGATAGTGTGGACTGCACAAACCAGGATGCGCATCGCACCAGCTGTCGCTTATTAAAATAGTGAACTGGTGGCTTATTTTCACATGGAGCTATGTCTTATACATTCCGCACATCAAGATCTATGCAGCATATGCAAAATGCACAAAGGCACAATTGGAATTTTTGATTCCTTGTGTTCTTATGAATTACGTCTGTGATTCGTAGAGTAAGATTTGCTTTACGTACTTGGCACCAAGCAACAACCGACAATTATAACAATAGGGACAAGGGATATCATGACCACAAAATCATTCGGGTACTCAGACTTCCCCGGACTTCCATTATCACCAATCAACAAGCAAAAGAAAACTCAATGATTTCCCTTTAGAAGGATATTACCCTGTCTATTATCGGGAACATCAAACCTTCAATTACTCAATTGGGCACACAATTAACAATAATAATTACCACCTCCCCGCACAAAATCATACACCCAATGATATTTTCAACAAACAGCATAGGTTTATGACTAGCAATAATTTTCAGCCCAAACAATAATTCTCAAACAAACCTCATGAAAGATGACAATTTTCCCTTAAGAATGACATCACACAATCTATCATAGGGCCAAATCATGCATTAATCACAAGTGGGTTACTCAGACTTCACCCCAAACACAATTTTTCAAGGCTAAAAACTACTGCAATCAACATGCATTATCACAATTCAAGTACTACCACGCTGATACTAAGTAAAATCCATGATACAATTCAAAATTAGGTACCCAAAATTTTTAGATCTTACCCAAAATCAACATGGAAATTCTAACAAGCATGCTTCATAATATGAGTTCCCAACCTTCATAAATACATGTATTTAATGTACAAGTGAAGATTAAGCAAAGAGAAGCAAAAAATGAAGCTTTTGGAGAGTAACAATAGTGACCCAACAACATGCCCATAGAAACAAACTATGTAGATGGGTGGTGAAGCGGTGGAGAAGTTTGGGTGAGAGGAAGAGAAGAGTTTTGAGGAAGTTTGAGAAATTTGTGGGAGGTTTTGGGAAAGAATTTGAAGAGTTGAGGAGAAAATATGGAGAAGATGGTTGAGTGTGGAGGAATATAAAAGAAAAGAAGAATAAAATTGGTCGGGTTAGTCTCCAGGTCAGGTCAGTCAATGGGTTAGGTCAATTAAAAAATTTGAATTTTACCTTGGTACGCTGCAATGTGTGATTCGCACCAGCCCTAGTGCGAACTGTATGTCATTTTGCACCTCACCTTTTATGCCTTGAATTTGTCCCAAGACTCTGCTTCATCATGCGATGGAGGTGCGATGCACACTTGGGCTCGTGCGAACAACATAACCCAACACACATCGCCTACAATTTCCATTTTTTCTTCCCAGCTTTCTGACTTGTCATGCGTTAGGCCGTGCGACATGCACAATGGCTTATGCAAACTGCATGGTCCTTCACATATCTTATTTTTTCCCTATTTTACACTTGTTCATTTCTTTGCTCCTTGCATTCCTAAAACAAACCAAAATCAACAAACGATAACCAAAAATAAAGTAAAAACACTTGGGTTGCCTCCCAAGAAGCGCTGGATTTTATATCGCGGCTCGACGATAGTACCTCAACCTTAGTCATTGTCGGATAGCAATATAATCTAGTTGGCGTGGCCCCACACCAATAAAGGGTATTTATCCTTCAATGTCCTCAAAACATCAACATGTTGCTGACTTGGAAACTCTTCAATCTCGGGCATCTTGCTCATTTCAAACTCTTCAAGGGAATGATCAAGCTTGCCCTCCAACTCTATCACTGATATCACCCTCAAGTCATCTCGAGGTCTTGTGGGTTGGCATACATTGAATGTCACCATTTCATTCCCTACTCGAAATTTAAGCTTACCGAGTTCAACATCCACGAGTGCTCTCCCCGTGGCTGATAATAGTCTCCCTTAGATCATGGGCACCTCAACATCTACTTAGCAATCCAAGATCACGAAGTCCTCTAGGATAATGAACTTATCGACCTTTACCAATATGTCGAATAGGATTCCTACTGGATGCTTAATGGACCGATCAGCCATGGGAAGTTTCATAGATGTAGGTTTAGGTGTACCCAATCCTAACTTGTTGAAGATCGATAAGGGCATTAAATTTATGCTCTCCCTTATATCACACAAGGCTTTACAAAACACAAAGAGCCTAATAGTACATGGTATGGTGAATGCACCAGGATCATTTTGCTTTGTAGAAACATTGCTTGTCATCACAGCGCTGCAGCTGTGTGATATCTCAATGGTTCCCACATCGACCACCTCTTTTTTAAGAAACTCTTTTATAAATTTTGAATACCCGGCATTTGCATCAAGGCTTCAACTAAAGGAATATTTATTAATATCTTTCTAAGCATGTCAATAAACTTGCTAAACTTGTGATCTTCCTTCTTCTTGTTAAGCCTTTAAGGGTACGGAGGAAGTCCCTTGCATAGTGTGGTCAGCACACTTTTCACAAGAGGGGGATCCTCCTCAACATCAATAGCAACTTGGGGAGGAGATTCAGCCTCCTCCATCTCTTCATCAACAACAACACTTACCGGGGCATTGGGTGCACCAAGCTTCACCCCAACCCCTGATTCTACAACATCACTATCACGCACGATCTCTTTTCCTTTATCACTTTGCTCAATGACGGATTCAACAATAGGTTTCTTTGCTATAACCACCGGTTCCACAATAGGCTCTCTTACCACTCTACTTTTTCTTCTACTCCTAGTGACAATCGCCATGACATGAGCATCATTCTTAAAATTTGCGGTGGTGTCACTTGGTAGTGTTCCTTTAAATCTCAGGTTCATTTGGGAGGATAGGTGATTCATTTGGGCTTCAAGATATTTAATTGAAGCTGAATGAGAGCTCATGGTTTGATAAGGTGTAGACACTTTGCTTTTAAGCTCACTAACCCCAGTGTTTATCGTCTCCACCTTCTTTAGCACCAAGGAAAACATGTCCTCAATCATTGAATGACCGGGATTGCTTGTGGTTGGATGATACAAGGAATTCAATTTGCTTGGAGGCACATACAGGTTCGAACTCTGGTGGTTTTATCTATAATCATCCTTGTCTTGATCTCTCCAATTGACATCTCTATCCTTATCCTTGTTCCAACCTTGATTCTCATCCCTTCGGCGATAATACCCGGGATGAGAACCCACTGAAAAATAGCAAAGTTTACCATCCACGATGGTCCATAGCTCCTCATCACTAGCCTTTATCTCCAGTGTACTTACAACATTCACGGTCTTAGCACCACCTGCCCCTATCATGTGCTTGGCAAGCAAGTCTATTTGTGTCATCATTTTCTCCATTGTCTCATCTCTATCTTCATCCTTACTCATCATCTCATTTTTTAGGGTGGATGTGGTCACTCTCGAGGTTGGGATATCTTCCTCCCTTGTGTGCCAAGCTTGGTTAGTCTTTGTCATTCTCTCAAGAAGGGTCGAGGTAACAGGAAATTAGAGATCCATAAAGGTACCGCTACCAAGATTGTTGGCTATGGATTTATTCATTGAATTCAAGGATCTAAAAAAGCTTTGGAAGAAGACATGGTCCGGAAAACCATGCTTAGGACATAACACAAGCTTCTTTTTTAAATCTCAACCATGCCTCGTGTAGAGGCTCATTGGGGAGTTGGCGGAAGTTGGTAATCTCACCCCTTAGCTACATCATACACGATGGAGGGAAGAATATCGTTGTGAAGGCATCCACCAATTCATTCCAAGAGGTGATGGACCCATCCGTCAACTCCTCCAACCACATCGTGGCTTCCCCCATTAGAGAGAAGGAGAATAGGCGTAGTCGAATGGATTCTTAGGAGATATTTTGGAATATGAACGGTTGGTATATCCCTATAAAATTATGGATGTATTGGTTGGCATCTTTGTGGGCTGCTCCTCCAAGCATACCCTTTATTTGGATCAAATGGAGCATTCGGCTAGTAACGTGAATTACTGCATTTTCCACCATGGGGGGTAGGCGGATTGCACCTACTCCCATTTGAATCATAGGCTCAGCAGCTTCTGCATCCACGTAACCTTCGTTAACACTATCATTGTCATCGACATCGCTCATGGACTAGCCTGCTCAATCAAAACCTAAACAACAAACAAAATAAAAAGAAATGGACACTCTCAAGGTGATTTCAAATCTACAATCAAAATAGCTAAACAACTTAATTCCACGGCAACGGCCCCATTTTTGATAACGCTCAAGCGTACTCTCCTATTAGGAGGTATTGCCAATCGTTAGAGAAAAACACATTTATAGTTCCCATGGATGTTAGGGTCGATTCCACAGAGAACAATGTAATCACGATTGAGCTAATAAAGAATAAAACAAACTTAGTGAAGTTAAAAGAGAAAAAGTAAAAAAAGACAATGAAAAGGGGGTTTTAAACTACAACTAAGGATAAAAGAAATTCAAATAAAATAAAGATTTGATCAATGGCTTCCACCTTGCTTTTACCAAGTAAGGACAATAAGGGAGAATTGGGAATGGAAATTCAATTCACAAGACTTGCACCCAATTAATACATGGGTATTCTTGGTTAAAGGTATTCTTAACAGTATTGTAACCAATCCATCAACTATAATCATGGGTTCTCTCGAATCGCCACGAGTGAGCAATAATCAACAAATTAACTTGGGTAAGTCGGGTAATTTCTAACCCCAACTCTTACATGGGAGTTTTGGGCAACCAAACTATCTCTAGCATTGATCTAGAGTAAAAACCTTAAATCTCCACTATTAAACCTTCTCGAATTAAAGAACTCCTATTTCAAGCAAGAACACAATTAGTAAGATAAGTCAATATTTGCAACCATGAACTATAAGGTTAAAGTATGGAAGATTCAATAGACCCATATGATATTAATCAAGAGAAATCACAAGATAAGAATTAAATATACAAATTAAGTATTATCTCTAATACAAAACCCAAATCTCAATTTCACAATTATTCCTACAAATTAGCAATTAAGAACAAGAGTTGAAGAATGGAAACAAAAGATTTTACAATAAAGAACATCCACATCTTCACTCCTATGGTATAAGAAGATGAACTTGATCTCCAAGCTTGCCAAGAGTTGTGAAATTTGCCAAAGATAGGTTCCAAAATGGCTGAGAGGTCTTTTATGTGGATTTGGGTTTCCAAAAGTGTGAAATGACCAATTTGGGCCTGGATGAGCCCATTTTTCGAATTGCAGAAGAAGCTCTGCAATTGCGGTATTCCAATTAATGAACAGACACCGCAATTGCGGTCCTGTGGCCACATTTGTAGTCGGTTGACTTCTGTTGACTTCCGCATTTGTGGTCCTTTACACACATTTGCAGCATCTGACGCTTGTTCCTCTCATTAGCTCATTTTTAGCTTCTTTTGTCTGAATTGCTTCATAGTCTTTTCATGAACAAGAATCACTTGAAATAGATCAAAACAAGCTATAAGTGGTCTCATATCACAATTAAAGGATGCTAAAGCCGAAGAAAATATATCTAAATAAGTGGTAATTTCACCACTTATCATCACCCCAACTTAAGCTCTTGCTTGTCCTTAAGCAAATCACAATTCAATTCGCATGGACTCCAACTACCAAGCACAAGGACCATCTAATCATTTTTACACACTCTTATCAACTCAAGCATAAAGGATATGATTTTGATTGGTACTAATAATTAGTCAATCACAAGCGAATGCTCAACACAACCATCCCCTCAATTTCACAAACCTTTTCAAGAGTTGCAAAATACTTACATATATGACCAAGTGACAACAACCAATCCTCAAGAAGTGACTTAAGACCACTAGTTCACCAATCATGCTCAATTTATTCCTTTTCAGAAAGTAACAAAATCACCACTATCCTATTCACATGCCCTCACAAGAACTATAGAATGAAGGTACTCTCTAACGGCACCATTTTTTAAAATGCTCAAATGTACTCTCCAAATTAGAGGTATCAGCGATCGTTAAGCAAAACACATTTATATTCCTGATGAGAGTCGGGGTCGATCCCTTATAACGCTTAAACATACTCTCTAATTAGGAGGTGTTAGAGATCATTAAGCAAAACACATTTATAAATCCTAATGGATGTAGGGGTCAAACCAAAAGAGAACAATGTAATCGCGATAGCGCTAATAAAGAATCCAAGCAACTTATTGAAGTTCAAGTAATGAAAGGGGAAAAGATATCTAAAGTGGGGTTTATGAACTAAAACAAAAGATAAAAGAAAATCAAATAAAAGATAGATTGATCAATGACTTTCACCTTTCTTTCACCAAGAAAGGACAACAAGGGAGAACTAGGAATGGGAATTCAATTCACAAGACTTGAACCTGATTAACACATGGGTATTCTTGTTTAAAGGTGTAATCAATCATTTTTCAACCAATCAAGAAACTATCCCCATGGGTTCTCTCGAATCACCATGAGTGTGCAATAACCAACAAATTAACTTGGGTGAGTTAGGCTATTTATAACCCCCAACTCTTAGATGGGAGTTTTCGGCAACCAAACTATCTCTAGCCTTGATCTAGAGTGGAAAGCCACAAATCCCCACTATTAAACCTTCCCGAATTCAAGGAAATCCTCTCTCAAGCAAAAACCCAAATTAGTATGCTAAGTCAATATTTGCAACCATTAACTATAAATTCAAGCATGGAAGATTCAATAGACCCAAAAAATTAATCAAGAGCAAAATCTAGATAAGAATTCAACACCCAAACAAGTATTATCTTTAATACAAAACCCAAATCTCAATTCAAAAATTACACCAACATAATAGCAATTAAGAACAAGATTTGAAGAATGGAAACTAAAGATTTTACAATAAAGAACATCCAAATCTTCACTCCTATAGTGTTGGTTGATGAACTTGCTCTCCAAGCTTTGCCAAAAGTTGTGAGAATAGCCAAAGATCCCTTCCAAAATGGCTGAGGAGTCTTTTGTATAGATTAGGGTTTTCACAAAGGTGAAATTTCATTTCTGCCCATTTTCACGTTCAAGTACAGTGAAGTGCCATCATACTAATGCAACGGTATCAGGCTTAAAGGATTTACACTGGTCAGTGCAATTGCGCAATCTTGGCGCGATCGCACCCTTGTCTTTGACTTGCACTGACCACTTCTCTCTGCAGTGCTATCACATCATCCCAGTGCCATCGCGCACAAGCTTGTCCTCTGGCTTCAGCGTCATTGGCGCCTGTCCAGTGTGATCACGCTGAGTTGCCTTGATTTCTAGAATTTCTCCATCTTGACTTATTTTCATCCGATTCTGCACCAATCACTTCTAGATCACATACACCTTTATAATAGAAGCAAATCATGTCAAATGCACTATTTTCTCTCAGTTAGGATGGCAAAAGTGTAAGCTTAAAGGCTAAATAAGTCGGTAAATTACTGACTTATCAAACCCCCAAATTTGAACTATTGCTTGTCCTCAGGTAACTAAAAATTCTAACAGAAGGGGCACACAACACAAGTGCAATGACAGTCAATATAAGTCAAGGAAAACCCTTTTCAAGCGCCAAGCATGACTTTGGTTGATACTAATGATTAGTCATTCACACGAAAACTTAATCTAAGTATTCCCCTCTATTCAAAACACGATTCAAGGATGAAATGGAACTATAAGAACAACCAAGTGACAACAACCAATCCTCAAGATGTGACTCAAACCACTAGCTTACCAAACATGCTCCTTTGACTCATTTTTGGAGTTTATCAATGTCACCAACTATCCTAATTCGCATGTCCTCACAAGACGAAAGTCCAAAAAACACAATATGTACAAATACAATAACAAGGGACAAGTACACAAACACTCACACTCACAAGGAAGTTCAAGTACCAACAAGTATCAACCATAGGCTTGCCCTTATTTTCATTTGCCACTAGCCCCAAAAACAATCGTTCAGAAATCTCAAAGGACTTTTCTAAGCTTGTATTGTAGCCTTGGGGAACGGTAGGATATGCATTTGGAATCAAGTGAATACATCCTCCTCGAACTCTACGCAACATTTTCAATTCGAAATTGAAGCCATTTATTTCATTTTCATTCAACACGGGAAACCATTTCCCTTCTTTTTATTTGAAGCCCCAATTCTCATTATTTTCTTCACCTTGGAGGATTTTCTTTCTTTCCTTTCCTCTTTGCTTTTCTTTTCAAACAACTTTCTTCCTTTTGGCAATTCTTTTTATGCAACAAGCCAAGACAAGATCAACTAGCACTCCTCCAAGGTATCTTTTATCAACCCCCAAACTTAGGCTTTTAGCCTCGATTTCACAGTTGTGAAGTTCAAGGAGGGACGTGTTCAAAAGAAGGATTCATTGTCAAAATGGTTCAAGGCTTGTACTGAGGTTGCCAAAGAAGAGGTATTAGGCTCAAGAGGGGTGACTAATGATTCAATTTAAGTTCAATGTAGCTTTTAAGGCTAAGTAGGCTTCAATAATCACAATGAAGGCTTAAGATCATTTCTCCAACCAAGAGTAATCAAGACTAGCATAAAAGACTAACCGGAAAGTTATAGTTAACACAAGCAAGCATAAGAATTATTCAACTAAACCTCACCACACATGGCATCCGAATCATTCAATAAGGATCAATTTTAACTTTCTAAACAAGAACAAAAAGGAGCCACATTTTCCATTATCAGTGGTAATGAGTTAAGAGTCATAAAAATATCAAAAGAGTTATCACAAAGTCACTCTTTGCCATGCATTTTGCACAAAACTTTCGGAGGGGTATGCCCATTTCCATTTGCATGCAAGACTAACTCCATTAGAACCAAACATGTCATGATTCAAAATTATCTCAAAAGATGACCATTTTCCCTTAAGAATGACATCACCCAATCTATCATAGGGCCAAATCATCAATCTAAATTGATATGGGCACTCAGAATTCACCAACGTACATACCCCAACACACAGGCAATTTCATCTAGCCTAACAGGTACTTAGATTTCCCCTAGCTCCACACACCAAACAAAGTGATTGTTTTCCTTAAGAATATCATCACTCGATCTATCATTGGGAACCGTCACTAAAAACAACTACAAATGAAATTAAAGAAGATAAGAAAAAGGAGAAATTACTAATCCAACAAAATTTCAACAAACAAAGCCGGTGAGGGCACAATATCCAAGCTAGAATGAAACAAGACTGGCGAGGGCACAAACTCCAAAACAAATCTGACAAGGGCATAAAATCCAAATCTAAATAACATAAGCTCGGCAAGGGCACAAAACAAGTATAAAAATCCAACATAAGCATAACCCAAATGCCGCCACCCCCAACTAAAATCTACTGCAGTGCCCTCAGTGCATAAATCCAAAATGAAATACGGAGAAAGTAATGTGAGGGGCTCTATGAGATTTAGCTAGAGAGGGCTCGTTGGAGCACTACCATCGCCCAGAGTCATGGAGTCATCATGATCCTTGGTGTCTGAACCCCAAAAAACTATGTATACTCTTCCACACACTCTTCAGCAATTTATCTCTTTCTTTGTTCGTTTTCTTCTGATCATCAAGGCTATCACTCATTGCTTTCATTTTCTTCTCTTGCTCCTCAAACTTCTTTTCCAACCTTTGTTGACTCTCCTCAATCTTTTTCTGATGGTTAACCACATCATACAATGTTTCAATCTGGGTCTCAGGTGGTCCTGAAGGAATGCTAGTGGCCAATGCACAAATTGATGCTTGAACTCCATATATCTAAGTGGAGAGGTGCTTGAATGGCCTAGGCATGGGTGGAGGTACCTGGCTGGAAGTAGTGGTACAAGGAGAAGGTTGGGCACCCTCTATAGCTCCCGAAGTCAAACTAGCATCCCCCTTCCTCTTCTTGAGCACATTTCTAGAGCCAGTCTTTTTCAAAGGATAAATAGGAATATTTGAATCAATCCAAGAATCTCCTGGAGCATTCAAATCAACTCCAGCTGCCTGACATAGCTCAGTAATTAGGAAAGGGAAGAACAAGTTCCCATTGTTACCTTTGACATAGTTCTTTATCTCCCAAAGTATTAGTGGCCCCATATTAACTGGAATTCCATCAATCATTGCTGCCATATTAACTTCTCTGTATACAGGAACTTCACTCTCATTCTGAAGTGGTTACACCTGAGTGCATATGATGGACAACCAAATCCTTGCCTCCGCACTGAAGTTATGAGAGTAGATCTTTGTTTCAAACATAGCCCATTAAGGCTCCACTCCGAGACATACCTTTGAAGCAATCCAGGGCCTTCCTATAGCTCTTTTCTCCTCCAGAAGAGTGGTGTCATGATCATCGAGCCCATAGTACCTGTTGATCTCCTCGTCCCTAAATCTAAATATTTTCCCCTGGACAGTTACCACCAGGTCCTTGAAGTTTATGGCCGACGCATTAGAATTAAATTCTTGAATAACTGTTTCATTGGCTCTATATGGTGGAGCTATAAAACAGTTCCACTTTGCTCTATGCAATCGGGCGAAACATTCAGGTAAGGCCACCTCCACCCCTTGCATTGTGATGCTCCTTTCAGGGACCACCTTTTTGGATAAGTCAGACCTATACCGTTCCTCACAAGCTGCTGACATAAACTTTGTGCAATCATACTTCTCCTCCATAATTTCATCCACTTTACTTCTCAAATTTGATGCACTAGTACTCATTTTTCAATTCAAAGTACCTACAAAAATTGTGTTTTAAGTGAGAATGTGGTCACAACATGTAGCACAATGAAAAACAAGTGTTTTAAGCAAGAAAGGTGAGTTGAAAGGTATTGGAGTAGCTCTGAACAGAGCTACTATTTTCTGCCAGCTTCAGTTACTCAGTGCTATCGCGTTACACCAGCACGATTGCGCAAAATCAATTTTTTAGTGCTATCGCTTCACAACAGCATGATCACGCAAGTAACTTTTGCTCACAGGAAGCGTGATTGCACTAGAATAGCGCGATGGCACTGAGCAACACGAAGAATACCTGTTGAATTAGAGGAGAGGTGAGGAACTGAAAAGTTCCCGTTGTTTTGAATTACCAGGCTGACCTTTCCTTTAGCGCGATCATGGTAGAGTAGATAGATAGCCCTACTATGTGAAAATTTTCTCAGTGCCATCAGTGTTGCCTCATCATGATCGTGCTAAACACCTTGCCTGAAAAATTTTAGCAGCTTACTGATTTGATGTGTGATGGATGGTGTGACGGGCACACTTCCATGTGCAAAATGCACCAACTTCACATGTTCCATCCAATTTTTAGCAGCTTACTGTTTTAGGGTGCGGCAACTAGTGCAACAGGCAAACTTTCAGGTGCAAAACACACCCATTTCGCACACTTTGACCTCCTTGGCAGTCTCACTATTTTGGGGTGTGATTGCATGTGCAATGCGCACACTTAGATGTGTGTTCGCACCCTATTTAGCATGTCATTTTGGCACCCTTTTTGGTCTTTGATTGTATATTTATAAGCCCTCCACTTCTCAACCTGCCAAACCAACTCAAAAAGACTTGAAACTACATGGATTAGCCAAAAATCTACAACTAATCTACTCTAATAAAGAAAGAGAAAATTGTAAACCTTCAAAAAATTTGAAACGATGGGTTTCCTCCTATCAAGCGCATAATTTAACATAGCGGCACGACATAAGTTACCTCACCATCTTGATCTCCACTTGGAAGGTTTCAACCTTTGACCCAAATTCCATTGACAAGCACGAGGTGAATGTGTGAACAAGAGAAGGCCATTTTCATGATTTCACATTTCGCACTTTTTGCCTTCAAGTGAGGAGGGTCACTTTGCCTTCTTTCCATGAAAAACTTAAAACCATAAAAACTTTCATCCATCCTTCTTCCTAGGTCTTCCATAAGCTTGATTACTTCGACTTTTATCCATTCAATCAAACTTAAGGTTGAAAAATGGTTGGAGTGAAATTTGAACAACTCCACCTTTGAGCTTGCCTCATTCATAACATCCTCACTTCGAGATGCCATGGCATCATTCAACACAATAAAACCAAATAAAATAAAAACAACTATTCACAAAAAAAATTGAACTAGAGTAAGTAAGCTCAAATTATAAACTAACTTAATATGCCAAATTGTTCATCGACAATGGCGCCATTTTTATTAACACTCAAACGTACTCTCCAATTAGGAGGTATCTGCGATTGTTAAGCAAAACACATTTATAATTTCCAACGGAAGTCGGGGTCGAACCCAAAGAGAATAATGTAATTGTGATTGAGGTAATAAAGAATTCAAGCAACTTATAAAAGTTCAAGTAACGAAAGGGGAAAATATATCTAAAGGGGGGTTTATGAACTAAAACAAAAGATAAAAGAAAATCAAATAAAAGATAGATTGATCAATGGCTTTCATCTTGCTTTCACCAAGCAAGGACAATAAGGGAGAATTGGGAATGGGAATTCAATTCACAAGACTTGCACATGATTAACACATGGGTAGTCTTGGTTAAAGGTGTACTCAACCATTTTTCAACCAATCAAACAACTATCCCCATGGGTTCTCTCGAATCACCACGAGTGTGCAATAACCAACAAATTAACTTGGGTGAGTTGGGCTATTTCTAACCCCAACTCTTAGATGGGAGTTTCCGACAACAAAACTATCTCTAGCCTTGATCTAGAGTGAAAAGACCCAAATACCCACTATTAAACCTTCCCGAATTTAAGGAAATCCCCTTTCAAGCAAAAACCTAAATTAATATGCTAAGTAAATGTTTGCAACCATTAGCTATAAATTCAAGCATGGAGGATTTAATAGACCCAAATAATTAATCAAGAGCAAAATCTAGATAAGAATTTAACACCCAAACAAGTATTATCTCTAATACAAAAGCCAAATCTCAATTCAACAATTACACCAACATAATAGCAATGAAGAACAAGAGTTGAAGCATGGAAACTAAAGATTTTACAATAAAGAACATCTAAATCTCCATCCTATGGTGTTGGTTGATGAACTTGCTCTCCAAGCTTTGCAAAAAGTTTTGAGAATAGCCAAAGATCCCTTCCAAAACGGTTGAGGAGTCTTTTGTATGGATTGGGGTTTCCACAAAGGTGAAATATCATTTTTTCCCATTTTCACATTCAGGCATAGTGAAGTGCCATCGCGCTAATGCAGCAGTATTGTGCTCAAGGTATTTATACTGGTTAGTGCAATCGCGCTATCTTAGAGTGATGGCACCCTTGTCTTTGACTTGTGTTGACCACTTCTCTCTGCAGTGCTATCGTGCCACCCCAGCGCCATCGCGCATAAGCTTGTCCTCTGCCTTCAACACCATTAGTGCCTGTCAAGTGCGATAGCACTAAGTTGCCCAGATTTCAAGAATTTTTTCCATCTTGACTTGTTTTCTGATTCCGCATTGATCACTTATAAATCACTTACACATTTAATATAGAAGCAAATTGTAATGACCCTTTAGGTCATTTTCTATTTTTTGTCCTTTTTCTAAATTTCAAGCTTTCCCTAAGTGGCTACAGATCATTTATGACTTGTCGGAACTGACGGTTTGGTGCTCGGGCCATTCGTTAATTCGCTATGACTATTTTTCTATTTTAGAACTTGAACTTAGAAAATCTTTGACTTCAGTCAACTTTCTTGATAAATGTGCTCAGAACCAAAATTTGACAGTTCTAGGTATGAATGCTTTCAGTTTGGTTTTATGTTGCTTTATGTGTTTTCAAGTCATTTTGGCTGGCACGGTTGAATTTGGTCAGTATCCGAAGAAGACAGCCTCAGATAGAAAATCTGTTAGCTCTGTTAGCTCCATAATGCTGACTTTGGGATAGGGGGACCTTTCGTTCAGGTCCTGGGGCTTCAAAAAAATTTTTGAGGTGTTGAGTTCTGTGTTGGTTTTTGGCATGCGGCCCACTTTTTCCTTAAAATGATCTATGTTGGGAGTTTCAACAATTCCATTGAGTCTGAAATATTGTTTTTGTTTGGTAGCATGGTTGATTTGTGTTTACGGGGTTCTGAATGAATCCTGAGAGTCCGTCGGATGACATTTTCTACCTTGTAAGTTGCTTGTTGCTGCAATAAAGTTGCATACCAGTTTGTTCATTGAGATCGCGAGGTGGTCGTTGCATTCGCGATGGTCTAGTTTCTTGACCATCGTGATCGCAAAGGTTGCTACTCGCGTTCAGGATGAAGCAGGCTGGGGCTGGCACTACGTGATCGCGTGGCTGGCCTGTCACGACCACGATGGTCTGTACTGCTCCTCTTTGCGAACGCGTGGGGTTCTGTCGCAATCGCGATGAAGGACCCCAGACAGCTATTTAAAGTGGTCCACTTCATTTTTCCAGCCTTATATGCTCTTGTTTTCAAACTCTAAACACCTTATTTCCTCTACAAAATACTCCTAATAGCTCATAAGCTTGGTGAAATCAGTTGATCTTCAATAATTCATTCTCCCTCAATAATTGGTAAGTTATCCTTCCCCAATGCTCTCTTCTTCTCCATTTACATAAACTCCATTGTTGATTTATTTTTGTAGCTTGGATAATCCTTGTAGAAATCTGTTCTTGAGCTTGCATGTTGGTAGGGCAGTGAAACGCACCTCCTAGTCATTTGCTCTCTCGATTTTTGGTAAGTTTCCGCCCACCAAATCCTTGATTCTCCATTGTTGTCCTCTTGAATTAGTAGTACTTCGGGGCTGTTTTGAGCCCCGAAACAAACTCCATTCACGCTCTAACTTTGAGCATGGATTCCTAAATCCACCACGGGTTGTTGTTCTTCTCATCTTGACACTTGGATTATGTTCTTCATAGCATGGAAGCTTTCTTAGGCTGTTCGGAAGGGGAAGGCACATGAGTGATGGTTCATATTTGTAGTTCGTCCCCGAGGTCGGTTATGATTTACCTTTTAGACTGAGTTTAGCTAGATTATATGTATTTCTATGATACTGGAATGTTAGGTAGGATATTAGATAGATTTAGGCTTAAATCATGTTTATAGCTTTAAATCGGCCATTTCGAGTTATAGTTTAGAATTATCATACTTATCCTTAGCCTGGGAGCTTGTAGTATCTTTATAGCTAGTATAGAATCCTCAGTATGCTTTTAGGAGGCTTTAGAGGTACAGTAGAGCTTCTCGGTGCTTTTTGCTTTATTTTTGGTATCTTTTTTCTTTATTCTATCGTTATATGTAACAGTAGGCCCAAGGCCACAACTTGGATTTGGACGGAGACCCAAATTAGTTTTCCTGGTTTGAAGGGTGCTTTGCCTTGTTTTGCCTTGTTGTGTGTTTTCTCTGAACAAGAAAATTTATATGATCATGCTGCATTGTCATGCTATCGCTACGAAAATGAATGATTTTAAGACTTTTTGGTCCTACACTTGACAACTATTGGGTTTTCATGATCTTTGGGCTTTTAAAAAGATTGTTTTGGAATTGTTACTAATTTTTGGGAGGAAAAGGGAAAAATACTACTTTTTATGCATACGTTGATGAGTTCGAGGTTAAATTCCGGGTGCCCGATGTGTTATCTCGGGTATTACTTTTTATCCATACATTGATGAGTCTGAGGTTAAATTTTGGGCGCCCGATGTGTTATCTCAGGTTTTACTTTTATGCATATGTTGATGAGTCCTAGGTTAATTATGGGCACCCGATGCTCTATTTTGGGTTTTTCCTTCCTGCACTCATTTGATAAGCTCAATGTTCCATCTCTGGTGCCCGTGTACTAGATACCGAGTTTGACTTGTACACATTCATACATTACATCATTGTCATATTGCATAGCATTGGCCTTGTGTATGTTTGGATTGACGGTTGATTTGGGTTGATCTTGTTATTACTTTACCCTTTTTATTGATTTGGGTTGTTTCAATTTTCAGCTTTATAACTAGATTTAGGTGGATCCATGTATTTTAACTGCTTTCCTTTATCTTATTATATATATTATCTTTCTGCGCTCGGTCGGCCTATGATACCTACTGAGTACCCATTGTCTTGGTACTCATACTACACTCTGCATGTTTTACTGATGTAGCACCTAGTACGAGCCACCCTCACTGACTTTCATGTCATTTGAGGCCTGTTGCAGTTCGGATCGCGGTGAGCTCCTGGCATTTTTGGAGACTTTACATGGTTTCCATCTTGTATATTTTGTATTTTGGATAGACAGAGTCTGTTCTATAGCTACTTCTTACTTTAGTCGCTCTTGTACTAGTGACACCAGGTCTGGGTTGGTTCTAGTGTTGTTTTGTCTTTTTGGTCACTTTAGGGTCATCTTATGTATATTTTGTATGTTGGTATGTATATATGCTATTGGCCCTGTCATTCCTTTATATCTTCCACTTTTCCTTAGTTTAATTGTTATTAATTGTCTTTCACATTATTGGGTTTTGGCTTGTCTACTGGGGGTTTATGTAGATGCTATCATGGCCGGTTTCGGGTCATAACAAAGTGGTATCAGAGCTCCAGGTTCACCGGTCTATCCAGTACAAGATCAAAGTGTCTAGTAGAGTCTCGTGGATCGGTACGATGACGACTGTATCCAGTTTGCGAGAGGCTATAGGACATTACTAGGAAATGTGTCATGTTGTTGATTCCCTGTCATGCGTTCTTAACTTGTTCAACTTCTGAGTATCTTTGTTTCACTCTTTCTCAGATGGTTTGGACGAGGTCTGCAGTGGGTGAGGACAAGGCCTCTACGCCTGCAGTTAGAGCCCCAGCTAGGGGACATGGTTGTAACACCTCAGAAATTGATTCAGCTTTTAAACTTAGAAACTTGCAGAATTTTTGAACTTCCAGGGATCACGGTTCAAGTCCATGCGCTGTGGTTCCATGAGTCATGGAAGGGACTCGTGATTCCAATCTTGCAGACCACCCTTAGGTCTTAGAACCACGAGTCAGTTTCATGGTTCGTGGAAGTTTCCACGAGTCAATTTCACGGTTCGTGGAAGTTTCCACGAGTTGTGGAACCAACCCGTGGAAATCAGACAGAGAGTGGGCCTTTCTTCAGAAACCACGACTGGGTTTCACGACTTGTACAAGTTTCTATGGGTCGTCCTATCAATACGTGAAAAATGATTCGCAGCCTAAAATCTTGGCCCAGGAACCAAGACTCCAGTCCACGAGTTGTGATTAGTTCTGATATTTGTGGAAGGGACTCGTGGAACCTGAAGCCGAGTTTTAAACTAGCTTTTTTAATTAAGTCCCAGGGGTATTTCAGCCATTACCCTCCCTTTTAACTCCTAAGTGAGGTCATTTTGGCCATTTTTAGCATGATTTCTAAACCTAATAGCCTAATTCCCTTCTCATTACCTCATTCATCTCAAAAAAAGGAAAAGAACTCTCCCAAGCTCAAGGTCTCAAGCTCCAAGTTCAAGTCTCCTAGTCTTTTCAATTTCAAATGGGTTAGCTTCAATCAAGGTATGTGGGTATTGAATAAGAGAATTCCTTCACCATTATACCCAAAACCCAATCTTCTAAATTGATTTTATGAATTCCTAAATTAGGGTTCTTACCCAATTCTTGTGGGTTCTTCTATAAATCATTTCCTCATGATTCTTCTATGAATTCTAACTCTAAATTGCATGATTTTGTAAGGATTTTTGTAAGTGGTTTCCTATTCATGATTTTAAGGCTAATCCTTATCCAATTTATAAAAGTAGGGTTCTTACCCAAATTGCGAAAAAGTTATGGGTTCAGTTTTAAAGTATCAGTTTATGGTTTCTCATTTATCAGCCATGATTTATTTGAGATATATATTAAGTACTTTCAAAGGACCATATGTTGATGATACATTCCAGCATGATTTCATTGAATTACATGTCTATAATTAAAATTGGTATGTTTAGATACCATGACCTCTATTTTCATGAAATTGCATGCCTAATTATTCAAGTTATAATTTTAGAAAGGAAAGTATGTTTTGAATGATGGCTATGCTAAGCTCTAAGACTCATGAATTTGTATTGCATGACATCAGATATGTACTTATGCTTTCAAACAGATTTTACATCAGATATGTCATTAGTTATGATCAGTTTTGGCATCAGATATGCCCCAGTACTATATGATTTATATATATGTTTTGGGATTAGTATTTAGCACCTAGTTGGACTGGGTGAGAGTACCCTTAGTCCCAAAACTTCGTGCCCCCATAGGTTTAAGTCCCCTCTGTTGGGCATCAGATTTAGTAATCATGCCACATTCATGCCTCTATACCCTGGCAAGGTATATTTGGTCCTCTCAATGGGTTGTATACATCAGATTCCATGTAGCTCACATGGTCTATGTCGGTTAGAGAATCTCCCACAGAAATAGTTTCAGGTTTTAAATGCATTGACTCACTGCTTTCAGATTTCAAGACTTCTATTCTTACTATGATTCTAAAGGTTTTTTCACTAGGGTGCCAGAGAGTTATCTTGAGGTCACTTGTGATCTTGGGTTCTGTGTTATGTCCAGGGGGTAGGCTCGAGGCATGACAAACTTGATATCATAGCATCAGGTTCAACAGTAGTTTCGAATCGTCGTAGTTAATCAAATTTCCCAGTTTTAATCTCTTTGTTCAAGCAAATCAAACCTAGGTATGTTCTAATGTTTGAAACCATTATAAAACGTAAATAACGAATGATTAACCACATGACAACATATAAATTTAACCCAACGCTACCCGGAATCTACATTGTGACTATTGCCATGGATCCCACAACCCTAGTTGTGGGGAGTTTAGCCCCTCATGCTAGCAAAGCAAAGTAAATAAATACTAGTATTCATATGAGAAGAAGGAATTCTTACAATAGAAAATTAATACTTTACTTTGAACTTCGTAGAATCCCAGCACCAATGGTGAAAATCCCAGGAACAATGGAAGAAGAGGAAGAAAAATGAGTTTGTGTCATGTTTTCTCCTCTCAAAACTCGTTCAAAATGTCACACAAACTATTAGTTAATCCATAATAAAATAACCCTAACACAGGTTAT
The DNA here is from genome assembly GCA_003996215.1 of Jaltomata sinuosa. NCBI lineage: Eukaryota > Viridiplantae > Streptophyta > Magnoliopsida > Solanales > Solanaceae > Jaltomata > Jaltomata sinuosa. The sequence continues at coordinate 206,304 of QJPP01002513.1, read as the reverse complement.
TTATAGTAGTCCAGGAAATAAAATCCAAAAATAGAATTTTCGGAATCCCACTTTGTATTTGGTGGCCCACTTGATGGACCGTCACATGAGTGACTGGCCGTCAGGGTGGCCGTCGCCACTATCCAGAACCCAAGATCATAAGTGACCTCAAGACTTCTGTTCACTATCGTGTGATACAGTTTGACTCGACTTACCCTTCTAAACTATTCCCTACGACATTTTAGATAATTTCTCTGCAAAGTAACCCCACGAGGAATTCTAATCCGACCGCTCTAGATTATGAGGCTACAAATGCAGAATTTTGCGAAGCCATCTGTATGTTGGATCAAGCCATGACAATTAAGTTAAATGAGAAAGTGAAACTAAAAAAGAGGAAGAGGAAGAATAAGAAGACCAGAACATGGAACCAATCTTCTTCTCAGCAGAGGTCATCCGGACCAACCCCATCTTCAGTTGGCACACCTCCCCTCGATTCTCAGTCCTGTCACCATAGGGCTTCGACTACCTTGAGGTACCCTCGTTGTAGTAGATGCGGTAAGTTTCATCTAGGTGAGTGACTTGCTGGAAAAGGAGGGTGTTTTGGGTGTAGTCAATTAGGTCATAGGATCAGGGATTGCCCCTCAGCTAAGCAAAGAAACCATGGTGTTCAGCTTCAAAACTGATTCCCTTTATTGCCTAGCCAGCCGGGTTAGAGTATTCCTCCAGAAGTTGAATCAGGTACGTCATTTGATACGCCCAAATTACAACTCCAATTACGAAGCGTAAGCGGTCGTCATCAAATATAGAACCCAACAAAGGTTGGGGTCGATCCCACAGAGAATAAGGTGCAAATTAAATCGTTAGTGAATTAGTTGCCTAGTAATCAATAGTTTCGGTAAATTGGGGGGGTTTCTCTGATCAATATTTGAACAATGCAAGTAACTAATTGCGAGTTTCAACGAGTATTAATCAATATGAGAATGAACTAGGGATGTGTTCACCATGGCATCGTAACAATTTCGACTCAAAGCTTAACCGGGTTCGTTCTATATGCATATCACGATGTGATTGAATTAATGGTATCATCTAAATGTTTCTCAACCAAATAAACGAATTTCCTTTTCAATTCTCTCGAACTTGAAAAGGTGAACTTTCTTATTTCAATCCTAAACATCGAGTAGATTAATCTAGTTACAACATTAATCATAAGACAACAGTTGGTAGTCTCGAATCCTCGTAGTTAATCAAATTTCCTAGTTTTAATCTCTTTGTTCAAGCAAATCAAACCTAGGTATGTTCTAATGTTTGCAACCATTATAAAACGTAAATAACGAATGATTAACCACGTGACAACATATAAATTTAACCCAACGCTACCCGGAATCTACATTGTGACTATTGCCATGGATCCCACAACCCTAGTTATGGGGAGTTTAGCCACTCATGCTAGCAAAGCAAAGTAAATAAATACTAGTATTCATATGAGAAGAAGGAATTCTTACAATAGAAAATTAATACTTTACTTTGAACTTCGTAGAATCCCAGCACCAATGGTGAAAATCCCAGGAACAATGGAAGAAGAGGAAGAAAAACGAGTTTGTGTCATGTTTTCTCCTCTCAAAACTCGTTCAAAATGTCGCACAAACTATTAGTTAATCCATAATAAAGTAACCCTAACACAGGGTATTTATAGTAGTCCAGGAAATAAAATCCAAAAATAGAATTTTCGGAATCCCACTTTGTATTTGGTGGCCCACTTGATGGACCGTCACATGAGTGACTAGCCGTCAGGGTGGCCGTCGCCACTATCCAGTGGTTATGATTCCTTTGCCTCATCTTGGTGGCCTTGGTGACGGCCCACAAAGTGTGTGGTGGCCAGTCATGCCAGCCACCACTCCTATCCAGTGTTGCTGCCAGACTTGGTGGCCTGGGTGACGGCCCACCAAGTATGTGGTGGCCAGTCATGCCAGCCACCACTCTTATCCAGTGTTGCTGCCAGACGTTGTGGCCTGGGTGACGGCCCACCAAGTGTGTGGTTGCCTGTCATGCCAGCCACCACTCCTATCTAGTGTTACTGCCAGACTTGGTGGCCTGGGTGATGGCCCACCAAGTGTGTGGTGGCCAGTCATGCCAGCCACCACTCCTATCCAGTGTTACTGCCAGACTTGGTGGCCTGGGTGACGGCCCACCAAGTGTGTGGGGGCCAGTCATGCCAGCCACCACTCCTATCAAGTGGAGCTCTTCGATCATATTTCCTTCCTCTTCTATCTTTGTCTCCATTTCCTGCAAATATAACATAAAACATCAAAAACGACAACGGTTGCTTGAAAACTCACGATTATTCTTAGTTAAAGAAATCAAATGTGCCGTAGAATGGCGGAACATCAACACCCTCAACTTAAAACATTCGCTTGTTCTCAAGCAACATGACAACAAAAACATAAAGATGACTCAACTAAGAAAACAAACACGTGTCACTAGCAAATCATGGCCATTCAACAGCTTATTCAATTTAAATCAAGCCCCCTGGTAACACACAAATGTATGAAAAGCTAACTTGTAAGGATCCAAACATGTCATTCCGATATGATAGAATATTCTGCATACACACACAATAGCTATCCCAACAGTCAATAGATGATATAGAAATCTCGGTGCCCTCACCACAAATAAGTCCCACACACAAGATTTGGGATTAGGTAAGGCACTCACACTCACAAACAATTTCAAACAATGCACATGCGATGCCATAAGCTTGCCCTTGCTATTCTATTTCAGTTTTTCAGAGAGCCGCTCAGGATCACTACAGGACTTGTTTTGTCTTGAATTAGGCTTCGGGTGCAGGTAGGATACATTTTGGGAATAGTGACTAAACCCTCCTTGGAATCACCGACCTACTATTTCCACTTAACTTTACTTCGTCCATCCTTATTCACCTTTTTATTCCCTTCTTTCTAGCTACAGGCGCGGCCTCTTTATTTTGACAATTCTTTTTCATCTCTTTTTCTTTTTTTTCTTTCTTTTCTTAGGCACACACCCAAAAATTTCATTCTATCCACAACCAATCTTATCCATCCTATTTTTCTTATCATTTACCTCTATAGTAGCCACCCTCAACTTAGGCTGATTGCCTGAGTTGAGGTGCACGATGTCCAAGGAAGGACCAGGGCCAAAATAGGGCTTCAAAGTTAAAAAGAAGCGGTGACAGGTTATTGAAAGAATAGGGTCAATTATGGCTCAAACAGGGATCAAAGGGATTATTTGCATTTGGACGGTCTTATAGGCTAAGTGGACTGCACACAAAAAGGACCTGTGATCCTTTCCTAAGCAACCAACTTCAAGTTTAACAAAATAGACCGAGCAAGTTCTAGATGCATGCACAGAGTAAGAGTTTAAAACAATAAGCTCACACAAACTTGGCACCAAGAAACCATACCACTACCAACTATCAAAACATCAGCTCGGCTTAAGCATAATTATTACAATCACAACCACACAATGACATTCAAGGATCCAGAACAGTCAATCGTTTCAAACATAAGTACAAAATCAACTTTTTCAGAGGGGGCTCCTTTTAGTTCAACTTTCAAAAAGCCATGCTTTCTATAGACATCACAACACAACCAAAATTTAAACGACAACCTAAACATACCGGTTCTACTAGATATCACACCGGAGGGAAAAGAAACACAGCAACAAAAACCCTCGGTGGTGAAAGACTCACAGGTATCCCAACAACACCCTCAACTTAGACTCATGCATTGTCCCTAATGCATATATGTGAAAGCTCAAATTGTGAGAGAAAGGAATACCTGTGAAGCCCATAGGACTCGGATTCTAGCATGATGTTGGAGACCACCAGGGTCTCCAAAGCAGGAGCAATCGCTGGAATAGGTACAAGCGACATCATCCTGTTGAGCTCCAACTTTCTCTTTTATCGGCTCCTCAGCTAGTCGAGACAACTTCTTTACTCTTTCTAACTCTTTTTCTTTGCTGGTTCTCTTGCGGTGTTTTCTTTTCCTTGATTTGTTCTCACCGCATTCCTCTATAGGTTTCTCTTCTTGCGATCCTAACACCATTCTCATAACAACTACGATTTCAACAAAACCCTTCTCCTCAATATGCACATCCGTAGGGGCTTCATCAATAACATTGATAACCGAGACCACCCTCATGTCTCTTGGTGGCTTCATCAATTTACACACATCAAACTTGACCAATTCATTATTTAATCTGAATGTCAGTTCGTTTCTTTCCATGTCGACCAACACTCTTGCAGTGGCTAATAATGGTCGTCCCAAGATTATGGGAACTTCAAAGTCCACTTCATAATCTAAGATTACAAAGTCAGTTGGGAATATAAACTTACCAACCTTTACCAGCACATCAGACAATATTGCCACCGATTGCTTTACTGAACGGTCAGCCATTAACACCCTCATGGTAGTTGGTTTGGGAGCTCCCAAACCCAATTGTTTATAGACTGCTAGCGGCATCAAGTTGATGCTAGCACCAAGATCACATAAGGCTTTTTCAAAGTTGAATTTCCCAATAGTACAGGGAACAGTAAAAGCACCTGGATCTTCCTTCTTTTCCACTAACGATATTGAAGAAATAGCACTGCAGTGGTGGAGGTTATCTTCTGGTTCAAAGCTCACTGACCTCTTCTTGGTAATCAAGTCTTTCATGAACTTGGCATATCCAGGCATTTGTTCAAGAGTGTCCACCAGTGGGATGTTCACTGATATCTACTTGAGCATGGTCATGAAATTTAGGAACTTTCTATCTTCCACTTTCTTCTTCAACCGTTGTGGGAAAGGAGGCGGTGGCCGAGGAATCATAGTTGGAAGTTTTTCAACTTCCTTGCTTTTATCCGTGAGCACTTGAGTAGCATCCTCTACCACAACGGGTTTTTCAACAGATACACTCACACCCTCATCGACCATATTTTCAGCATCTACTAACTCATCTTCCACAGCAACATTACCTTTCTAAGTCTGAATTACCGGATGTGATTCCGATAATATTTTACCACTTCTCATAGTGATCGCCATACAACTCCCATCATTCCTAGGGTTTTGAATGGTGTCACTCGGTAAGGTACCTGTCTTTCTTTGATTTAGAGACGCTGAGATTTGACTCACTTGCTGCTCTAATTGCTTGATCGAGGTGGAATATGAATCCACTACCTGACTCATTGCTGATAATTCAGTCCTCATCTCCTTTACCCCGGAGTCAGTTGATTCTACCTTCAACAGCATCTTAGCCATCATATTCTCTAGTTTGGACGTCCCTGACTCATTGCTAGCTTTGTCACGATTCCCAGGTGGTATGTATAATCCACCTCTATCGTCTTTGCTCCTCCAATCACCTTGTTCTCGACTCTTACAACCCGACTTTTAATAGTAATTGTTCTGACCTTGGTTTCCTTGGCCATAAGCCTGGAAACCACCCACATAATTTGCCTCCTCATCAGATTCAAACTCTGCTGCTCTACCTTGGGAACCCACAGCTTTCACTTTCTCCATGCCTCCTGACAACAAATGTTTTGTTAGTAGGTCCATTTGCGTTTCAGATGGGCCATATCTTGGTCCCGCTCTTCCTCCTTCCTGCGCTGCTCTGTTGACATACCAACTGCATAAGTGCTAGCCGCTACCTCTGTATTCCGTGTATGCCAGGCCCTGTTGGTTTTGGTGAGCCGGTCCAAAATAGTTGTGGCATTGATAAAGGTAATACCTATAAATGCTCCACCTGCTGCATTATCCTATGTCGGCTTGGTAGCCGAATTCAGTTCCCTGTAGAATGTTTGCATTAGGAAATTATCGTCAACTGATGGTTCGGGGATTGTGTCAGCTTCTTCTTGAACTGCAACCAAGTCTCATGTAAAGCCTCATGAGGTTGTTGTCTGAAGTTGCTAATTTCATACCTCAACTGTATCATCCTAGAGGGAGGAAAGAACCTTTCTAGGAAAGCTCCTTTCAACTCTCCCCAGGTTGTGATAGAGTCGGGGGTTAGCTCTGTCAACCATAATGATGCCTCATCAGACAGAGACAACGGAAACAACCTGAGCCTGATCATTGTCTGACTTACTCCAGGTAATTCGAAAGACTTGCAGATACCCATAAAATTCATCAGGTGTCAGTTTGGGTCATCACCAGCCACACCACGAAACACCCCTCTCAAATTCAACAGTTGAATCATTGTGCTCATAATATTGAACTTGGCCCCAGGCAATAGCGGAGGAAGCGCAATAGCGCCTATGGCACCAACTCCATCTAAGTCGATATCCTCATTATCATCCAAAGCAAATTGCCTTGGTTGCTGTCGACCTCTACCCCTCTGCTGCTGCCTTTGGTTTGCGGGGGCTATATTTTCAACACTCTCCGCAGCTCTACCATCACCCACTGCAGCCTCATCATCCAGCCCAATATCGTCCTCAATATCATCAATATTTACGTGTTATTGGGCCTGCTGAGCTGCAGCTAGTCTTGCTGCCTCTTATTGTTGTGCATTCATGGTTTGCCTTAACACTCTAGCAAGCTCGGGATCGTAAGGTAATGTTGATTCACCCGAGAGCCGGGTACTTGGCATGCACAACTATGTACCCTGTAACAAACAAAAACAATAAATAAAAGTAAAAGCGGGAAATATGACTAAGAGTCAAATAAACACACCGGACTTAATAAACAACCGTAGTCCCCACCAACGGCGCCAAAATTTGATACGCCCAAATTACAACTCCAATTACGAAGCGTAAGCGGTCGTCGTCAAATATAGAACCCAACAAAGGTTGGGGTCGATCCCACAGGGAATAAGGTGCAAATTAAATCATTAGTGAATTAGTTGACTAGTAATCAATAGTTTCCGGTAAATTGGGGGGGTTTCTGTGATCAATATTTGAACAATGCAAGTAACTAATTGCGAGTTTCAACGAGTATTAATCAATATGAGAATGAACTAGGGAAGTGTTCACCATGGCGTCGTAACAATTTTGACTCAAAGCTTAACCGGGTTCTTTCTATATGCATATCACGATGTGATTGAATTAATGGTATCATCTAAACGTTTCTCAACCAAATAGACGAATTTCCTTTTCAATTCTCTCGAACTTGAAAAGGTGAACTTTCTTATTTCAATCCTAAACATCAAGTAGATTAATCTAGTTACAGCATTAATCATAAGACGAGAGTTGGTAGTCTCGAATCCTCGTAGTTAATCAAATTTCCCGGTTTTAATCTCTTTGTTCAAGCAAATCAAACCTAGGTATGTTCTAATGTTTGAAACCATTAGAAAACGTAAATAACGAATGATTTACCACGTGACAACATATAAATTTAACCCAACGCTACCCGAAATCTACATTGTGACTCTTGCCATGGATCCCACAACCCTAGTTGTGGGGAGTCTAGCCACTCATACTAGCAAAGCGAAGTAAAGAAATACTTGTATTCATATGACAAGAAGGAATTCTTACAATAGAAAATTAATACTTTACTTTGAACTTCGTAGAATCCCAGCACCAATGGTGAAAATCCCAGGAACAATGGAAGAAGAGGAAGAAAAATGAGTTTGTGTCGTGTTTTCTCCTCTCAAAACTCGTTCAAAATGTCACACAAACTATTAGTTAATCCATTATAAAATAACCCTAACACAGGGTATTTATAGTAGTCCAGGAAATAAAATCCAAAAAACAGAATTTTCGGAATCCCGCTTTGTATTTGGTGGCCCACTTGACGGACCGTCACATGAATGACTGGCCGTCAGGGTGGTCGTCGCAACTATCCTGTAGGTATGCTGCCTTTGCTTCATCTTGGTGGCCTGGGTGACGGCCCACCAAGTGTGTGGTGGCCAGTCATGCCAGCCACCACTCCTATCTAGTGTTGCTGCCATACTTGGTGGCCTAGGTGACGACCCACCAAGTATGTGGTGGCCAGTCATGCCAGCCACCACTCTTATCCAGTGTTGCTTCCAGACTTGGTGGCCTGGGTGACGGCCCACCAAGTGTGTGGTGGCCAGTCATGCCAGCCACCACTCCTATCCAGTGTTGCTGCCAGACTTGGTGGCCTGGGTGATGGCCCACCAAGTGTGTGGTAGCCAGTCATGCCAGCCACCACTCCTATCCAATGGAGCTCTTTGATCATATTTCCTTCCTCTTCTATCTTTGTCTCCATTTCCTACAAATATAACATAAAACATCAATAACGACAACGGTTGCTTGAAAATTCACGATTATTCTTAGTTAAAGGAGTCAAATGTGCCGTAGAATGGCGGCACATCAGTACGTCACTAAATTTTCTTCCTTCATGCATCCATAGCCCCCGTACCCCTATTCTTTTTTGGTTGTGAGTTCTCCTTACCTAGAACAGGGTGGGAATAGGAGGGTTGAGGCCTAGACTTTTAGGCGGAGGAGGGTCCTAGACTATAGAAGGAGGTGGGTATTCGTGCTGGATTCTGGAGTAGTGTATTTTATTTTAGGGCAAAATGATCATAACTCCTTTGACAGGTTGGTGAGTGGTTCATAGACTTAGAAGGGTAGCCTGAATATAAGGAGGAGATGGTGGGATGTAGAATTTGTCAAATTTTGGAGGCTTAGGTGGTGATGCTTTTGGGTGTTAGAACAAAGTCAATAAGGGAGGCAAAAGATTATTTCCATCCTAACGTCCTAAGTATACTTCTACCATTACGATACCTTTTGTATGCCTTGTGTGTCAGTGTCATGGTCCAATTTCAGATTCATGCTCATATTTAGCTTTTAGAATGACAAGTAATTGCTTCAGACAATGACTCTATTTTTATCTTGTGATTCTATAAATTCTAGTTTTATGCCCTGAAGGTTGGTAGCTATGTAAACTCATGTCACTCAGTATGCTCGGTCCTATTAGCTCAGTTCATTCTTCATACATGTCTCTATGGCTAATCAAGTCATGCTTCTTCATGTATATGATCAGACCAGATTTCTTGAAACAGGTTGCGCTTATGATTTCCTTGCTCTAAAGCCCTTTGACCTTGTCTTGGATGACGAGTGGTGGTGATCCTCACTATTCATGTATTACGTGCTTCATATAAAAGTCACCTATACCTATTGCGTTCAATTCCCCAAGCCTCTTCTTGAGTGGCTTGATCACACTAAGTGTAAGTCAATATTAATCAGTAATCCTTCATTCGTGACGCTCATGCTCCTGCTCTTCTCTTTCAGTGATTCTGGTTTATATTGTTATAAATGTTAGGGGAGAAGGCCTTGTAGTAGACTAGATGGGAGGTAGCAAATTTCTTTTCTTGTTGGTGTACTTGTTCCCCCTTGACTTCTAGGTGTAGATGAATTATGAGGTAAGCTTTATTCATGAGAAGTAGCTAGATGAGGAATTTTGGCATGTGCCTCTGTAGAAGTTCTTAAAATTGCAACTCCTAATATGCTAGGGAAGAGGAGAGAAGTCTTAAATAGGGTAAGGTACAAAACTATAAGGTGACCATAGTTATAAGCTTGAATATCGTGATGGGATACATGTGGATCGTTATTTTGCACAACCAGTGACCCTTTTTAATTAGGAGCCCAAGGTTAGTTGATTGTTGTGATAAGAAGGAATACTATTCTTAGGAGATAACTCTAGATGCAAGAGTTTAAGTCGAGATGGGCTTGGACATGGTGGAAGCAGGTAGTTAGAATCTGACCTTAGTATCTTTATGGGCGCTGGTGAGAACTGTAGTTTCTTTTGGTCAGTATGGTGTTTAGAATGGTTAATGTGGATAGAAAGGTTTTCCACAGCCAAAAAGTTGTCAACCATGTTGTTAAGGAGGGAAGAGTCTTATTCTTACTCCCTGCCCAGAATGCTTATATTCTATGTCCAGTAGCTTCAGCTTCCAGTATGTTAGACCCCTCATATCAAATTGGTTTAGACCTATCGGTGTTTATTTCAAAGACCAGTGGGTCCTACGCCCTATACATCCCTTGGCGGTAAGTTCAGTTGGAAGGAAATGGTTCCTCGTATAGTCCTTCTCTCTGATTGATATCCCTTTTATCTAACTACAATTTCTAAGACTGCGTTCATTTTTATAAGTTTTGGCTATGGCCTTACTCTCATTCAAGACCAGTTATCATGTCGGATATCCAATTTCCTATCCTATTAGTTTTTCTTACGCGCTGAGTATGCATATACGTCTCACGAATCCATCTTAGTTTTTATTTCGATCAGGAATCAATTACCCAGTTAGTACTTCAATCTTTAAAGCTCAGTTGAGGGAGCTACTTGGGAAGTCAAAGCAGCCACGAAGGCCAAGTACCCTCATCTCTTTCTTTCCAATTCTGTTTCAGCTTGAGGTAATAGTTTCCTCCTTAGTATGTTCCTCCGAGTTTATTCCATCAGTTTTCCTCATGATCCTAGCATGTATTCATGTTTTCGAAGTTGATTCAGTCATGTTTTAAGTTGAAAAGTTCAGTTTTCATGTTTGCTATTCAGATTTTATGTATTGTTGATTGGTTGGGTTGTTTTCTCTTTAGTTCTCCCTTGTTTAGTCTTCATTTGAGGATGAATGATCCCAAGGGGGAGATATTGTAACACCTCAGAAATTGATTCAGCTTTTAAACTTAGAAACTTGCAGAATTTTTGAACTTACAGGGATCACGGTTCAAGTCCACGAGCCGCGGGAAGTTCCATGAGTCGTGGAAGGGACTCATGATTCCAGTCCTGCAGACCACCCTCAGGTCTGAGAACCACAAGTCAGTTTCACAGTTCGTGGAAGTTTCCATGGGTCGTGGAACCAACCCGTGGAAGTCAGATAGAGAGTGGGTCTTTCCTCAGAAACCATGACTGGGTTTCATGACTTGTAAAAGTTTCTACGGGTCATCCTGTTAATCCGTGAAAAATGATCCGCAGCCTAAAATCTTGGCCCAAGAACCACGACTCCAATCCATGAGTCGTGAGTAGTTCTATAGTTCGTGGAAGGGACCCGTGGAAGTTGAAGCCAAGTTTTAAACCTCTTTTTCTTAATGAAGTTCAGGGGTATTTCAGCCATTACCCACCCTTTTACTCCTAAGTGAGGTCTTTTTGGCCATTTTTAGCATGATATCAAAACCTATTAGCCTAAGTCCCTTCTCATTACCTCATTCATCTCCCAAAAAGGAAAGTAACTCTCTCAAGCTCAAGGTCTCAAGCTCCAAGTTCAAGTCTCCTAGTCTTTTAAATTTCAAGTAGGTTAGCTTCAATAAAGGTATGTGGCTATTCAATAAGGGAATTCCTTCACCCTTATACCCAAAACCCAATATTGTAAATTTATTTTATGAATTCCTAAATTAGGGTTCTTACCTAATTCTTATGGGTTCTTCTATAAATCGTTTCCTCATGATTCTTCTATGAATTCTAACTCTAATTTGCATGATTTTGTATGAATATTTGTAAGTGGTTTCATATTTATGATTTTAGGGCTAATCCTTGTCTAATTTATGTAAGTAGGGTTCTTACCCAAATTGGAGAAAACTTATGGGTTCAGTTTTAATGTATCAGTTTATGGTTTCTCATTCATCACCCATGATTTATTTGAGATATATATTATGTGTTTTCAAAGGCCCATATGTTGATGATAAATTCTAGCATGATTTCATTGAATTACATGTCTGCAAGTAAAATTGGTATATTTAGATAACATGACCTCTATTTTCATAAAATTGCATGCCTAATTCTTCAAGTAATGATTTTAGAAAGGAAAGTATGTTTTGAATAATGTCTATGCTAAGCTCTAAGACTCATGAATTTGTATTGCATGACATTAGATATGTCTGTATGCTTTCAAACAGATTTGACATCAGATATGTCATTAGTTATGGTCAGTTTTTGCATCAGATATGCCCCAGTACTATATGAGCTATATATATGTTTTGGGAGTAGTATTTAGCACCAAGTTGGACAGGGTGAGAGTACCCTTATTCCCAGAACTACGTGCCCCCGTAGGCTTAAGTCCCCTCTATTGGGCATCAGATTTAGTGATCATGCCACATTCATGCCTCTATACCCTGGCAAGGTATATTTGGTCCTCTAGATGGGTCGTATACATCATATTCCATGTAGCTCACATGGTCTATGTCGGTTAGAGAATCTCCCACAGAAATAGTTTCAGATTTTAAGTGCATTGACTCACTGCTTTCAGATTTCAAGACTTATATTCTTACTATGATTCTAAAGGTTTTTTCAACTTATGATATTGCATTGAGCCATTTTATTAAACACTTTACTATCACTATACGACTTTAGTTTTGGCTATGCTTTTAGTATGTTTTACTATGACATATGCATGATATCAGTTTTAAGCACGCATTTAAGTATATTTAATCATGACATATTCATATCTCGCATACTCAGTACATTCTATAGTATTGACTGCATACTTCTTTGTGCTGCATCCTATTATGATGTAGATCTGGTAGCCAACTCCCCAGTCTATGCTAGTAGATCAGCAGCACACCTAGTAAGCTTGGTGAGTCCTACACCTTTAAGGACTTGGAGTTTGGTGTTGTTTTTGCAAGTTTGTTTATTCAGTATTTCAGTATCTAGAGTTAGTTGGGCGCTTGTCCCAGTAACTTGCCAGTAGTAGAGGCTTTCAGATATAGAGTCAGATATTCAGCTGTATTTAGATCTTAAATATTAGACTTTATTCATATAACAGATTAAGTTGTTCAATACTTTAGTTAATCTTCTGTCCTTGTATTTTGTTCAGTCTTAAGTCATGCTAGTGCCAGAGGGTTATCTCGAGGTCACTTGTGATCTTGGGTCTCGTGTTACATCCAGGGTATAGGCTCAGGACATGACAGGGGTAGATATTAACCTAAAGGTCGAGGTAGGGCATGGGTTGTGGTGCTAGCTCAGGACTGGGCTAGACTATCATCACCAGAGCTTGACGTTAAGAGTGGATGAGGTTCAGTATAATCCAGAGCATGTGGGGCCAGCCCAGCATCCGATAAGTTTTGTGGCTACTCCAGTGTTGTAGGACACTTTTGTTTGATTATTGGAGTTTCTTAAGGTTATGACTTCACCAACAACTTTTCCGACCACTCTGATTGGTTCTCAAGTTAGAGATGAGGGTCAAACTTTAGCTTCGGCAGGAGCATAGGGTGCAGGAGCATAGACTGCTGCTACAGCTCCCAGATTGGAGGTATTACCGGTTCCTGCAGTTGCTTCACCTCTACCATCCATGCCAGTTATGTCTTCTGAGGGGCAGAAGATGTTTGCTAGGTTCTTGTGATTGGGTCCTCCAACATTTTTGGATGCTTCTCGAGAGGATACACAGGAGTTTCAGACTAGATTCCAGGAGATGTTACATAATTTGGGGTTAGTTGAGTAACATGGAGTAGATTACACCGTGTTTCAGCTGGATGGTCCAGTGAAATAGTGGTAGAGGTCATATGTTGCTTGTAGACCAGTCGGGTCACCTTCGCTTACTTGGGCCCAGTTCTACGTAGCTTTTCTGAAGAAGGACGTATCGCATATCATAAGAGAGCGGTTGATAGATCAGTTCTCTGGGTTGGAGCAGGTATGCATGACTATGACTAAGTAGGAGGTTCACTTCCACCAGTAGTCCAAACACACCACTATAATTCTTCCCACCGAGCACGAGGGAGTACGTTAGTTTTTTCAAGGTTTGACCTTGCATCTTTGCTTGGCTACAGAGGGTATGGTAGCATCGATTCAGTCTTTTCTTGAGGTGGTGGATCATGCCCATACCATTGAGGGCATACTTTGTGAGGCCCAAGGGGGAAGCAATAAAAGGCCCCGCCATTTGGGTTGTTTTAGCGGTTTCCAGACCCATGGTAGAGGCTACTATTATAGAAGTCAGCACCAGCAACGCTTCCAGCCTAGTCGGCCTGTTCAAGCGGCGTTATAGACTTCTGAGGGTCAGAGTAGCTAGAGTATTGTTCCTACTTCACGAGGTAGCCATTCAGGGTCCACAGGTCATGGTGGTCACTCTGATTCAGCCGACTCTTCACAACAGGGTACATATGGTCGGGGTTGTTACGAGTGTGGTGAGATAGTCCACTTTTCTAGAGATTTTCAATTAGTACCGCACTAGAGGCAACAGGATCAGTTGGTTCAGGCCCCTAGGGCTCCAGTACCACCAGATAAAGGTAGTTCATAGAGTAGTAGGGATTATCCCCAGGGTACTAGAGGTTGTCCTCAGTCCGGTAGGTCAGGTGGTCATGCCGGTCGAAGCCATATGTATGTAGTTTCGGGTCGGACAGAGGTCGAGGCTTCAGATATTGTGATCACACGTATGATTTTTGTTTTTCATCAGTCTGCTTCTGCTTTGTTTGATCTGGGGTCTACATTTTCATATGTATCTGCTTATTATGCTACTCGTCTGGAGTCTGCTTACGAGTCTTTGTCTGCGCCCTTGCGTGTATCTACCCCAGTAGGTGATTCTTTTATAGTGGATGAGATGTATCGAGCCTGTCTGGTGATTATCTTAGGGTATGAAATGTGTGTAGACTTGGTTGTACTTGATATGGTTGACTTTGATATGATCTTGGGCATGGATTGGATATCTCCTTATCATGCGGTCTTGGATTACTTTACCAAGATGGTTACTCTTTGGATGACTAGTATCCCTCCTATCATATGGAAGAGAGTCGATAGCCACATGCCGAGGGGAGTTATATCTTTTTTGAGCGCCCAATGGTTGGTTGGGAAGGGGTGCTTAGCTTATCTTGCCTACATTTGTGATACTATTGCCACCACACATCCTCTAGAGTTAGTTCCCGTGGTTTGCAAGTATTCACATATGTTTCCTTCTGATCTTCCGATTCTTCCTCCTGATTGTGACATTGATTTTGGTATCGATGTTGAGCTGGGCACCAAGACCATTTCTATTCTGCCATATCGGATGGCACCTACTGAGTTCAAGAAGCTTAAGGATCAGCTCCAGGATCTGTTGAGTAGAGGGTTAATCAGGCCTAGTACGTCTTCGTGGGGTGCTCCGGTTCTGTTTGTGAAGAATAAGAATGGATCTATGCGTATGTGTATTGACTACTGATAGTTGAATAAGGTGACGGTTAAGAACATATATCTAATGCCGCATATTGATGATTTGTTTGATTAGCTACAGGGTGCAGTGGTATTCTCTAAGATAGATTTAAGGTCCGGTTATCACCAGTTAAGGATTAGGGCTGAGTACATCCTAAATATTGCATTTAGGACTCGTGTCTTTTGGATTGACTAATGCCCTAGTAGCATTTATAGAGTTGATGATCCATGTGTTCAGTGCCTACTTGGACTCATTTTTGATTGTGTTTATCGACAACATTCTGATTTATTCTAGTAGTAGAGAGAAGCATGAGCAGCATCTTAGAGTTGTACTTCAGACCTTGCGAGACCATTAGTTGTATGCCAAATTCACTAAGTGTGAGTTTTGTCTTGAGTTGGTGGCAATCTTGGGGCACGTTATGTCTAAGGTGGGATTTTGGTAGATTTGGAAAAGATTGGAGAAGTTCGTGATTGGGCTAGGCCTACTTCTCCTACCGAGGTTCATAGTTTCATTGGGTTAGTAGGTTATTACAGATAGTTTATAGAGGGATTTTCTTCAATAGCAGCTTCATTAACTAGATTAACTCAGAAGAATGTTTCCTTCCAGTGGTCAGATGAGTCTGAGGCGAGCTTTCTGAAGCTCAAGGCCTTGTTGACTTGAGATCCAATTCTTACTCTCTAGGTTGAGGGTCAAGGTTTCATCGTGTATTGTGACACATCAGGTATTGGTTTGGGTTGTATGTTGATGCAACAGGGTTGGGTTATTGCATATGCTTCCAGACAGTTTAAGGTTCATGAGAGGAACTACCTCACACATGACTTAGAGTTTGCAGCAGTAGTCTTCGCATTAAAGATGTGGAGGCATTATCTTTATGGCGTGCATTGTGAGATCTTTACTGACCATCGTAGTCTTCAATACATTTTCAGCCAAAAGGATCTAAATTTGAGGTAGTGTATCTAGTTGGAGTTACTGAAGGACTATGACATCTCTATTCATTATCATTAGAGCAAGGCAAATATAGTGGAGGATGCCTTGAGCCGAAAGATGGTGAGTATGGGTAGCTTGGCTTTCTTAGCGACAGAGGAGCGACCTTTAGCTTCAGATATCCTGTCCTTGGCTAATAGGTTGGTTAGACTTAACATTTCTGTGCCGCGTTGCATTCTTGCTTGTGTTGAGGCTAGATTTTCCTTGTTGGAGCAGATTCGGGCACAGCAGTTTGATGATGCAAGGTTGAGGATCATTCATGACAAATTGTTGGGCGGTGAGGCTAGGAAGGCGACAATGGATTCAGAGGGTATTTTGAGGATTGAGGGTCGTATCTGCATTCCTAGAGTTGGTGACTAGGTCAAATTGATATTGGAGGAGGATCATTGTTCTAGGTATTCCATTCATCCCAGGGAAGCTAAGATGTATCACGACTTGAGGAAGCACTATTGGTGGTGTGGGATGAAGAGGGATATTTTAGCTTTCATATCTAGGTGATTTAACTATCAGCAGGTGAAGTTTAAGCACCAGAGGCTAGGAGGTTTGTCTCAGAGGCTACCCATTACAGAGTGGAAATGGGAGTGGATCACTATGGACTTTGTAGTTGGTTTGCCACGTACTTTGTGGAGATTTGATGCTATTTGGGTTATCATGGATAGGTTAATAAAGTTTGGTCACTTTCTGCCAGTTCAAACTTCCTACAGTTCTGAGAGGTTGGCTCAGATCTATATTCGGGAGATTGTCCATTTGCATGATGTGCCAGTTTTTATCATCTTTGACTGAGGTACTCAGTTCACTTTGCACTTCTGGAGGTCTATTCAGAGAGAGTTGGGTGTTGGGGTTGAGCTTAGCACCGCTTTTCATCCACAGATAGATGGTCAGTCAGAGCATATTATTCAGGTTAAGGAGGCTATGTTGCGAGCCTGTGTTATTGATTTTGGGGATCAGTGGGACCAGTGTTTACCCTTGGCAGAGTTTGCATATAATAATAGTTACCATTCCAGCATTCAGATGGATCCGTTCGAGGCTTTGTATGGTAAGCAGTGCAGATCTTTGGTGGGTTGGTTTGATGCTTTCTAGGATAGGCCATGGGGTACTGACTTGCTTTGTGATTCTATGGATAGAGTTTGGGTTTTTCAGGAGAGACTTCGCAATTCCCAGAGTAGGCAAAAGAGTTATGCTGACCAGAGAGTTCGAGATCTAGAGTTCATGGTTGGTAACAGTGTATTCCTTTGGGTATAACCCATGAAGGGCGTGATGAGGTTCGGGAGGAAGGGTAAGCTCAGTCCTAGGTTCATTGGGCCATTCGAGATCCTCCATCATATTGGAAAGGTTGCCTATGAGTTAGCCTTGCCTCCTGCTCTTTCCAGTGTGCATCCTGTGTTTCATGTCTCCATGTTGCAGTGGTATATTTCGGATGAGTCTGACGTGCTTCAGTTAGAGTCAGTTCAGTTGGATGAGTACTTAGCCTTTGAGGAGGAGCATGTTGCTATTTTGTACATGCAGGTTAGGAAGTTGAGGTCCAAGGAGATTCCGTCAGTTAAGGTTTAGTGGCGGCATCGTCTTGTCAAGGAGGCTACTTGGGAGATCGGACTTACATACAGACTTGTTATCCTCATCTTTTTGAGTCTTCAGGTACTATCCTTTTTCTAACTTTCGTGGATGAAAGTTCATTTAGTAGTAGATGTTGTAATGACCCTCTGGGTCATTTTCTATTTTTCATCCTTTTTCTATGTTTTGAGCTTTCCCTCAGCGGCTATAGGTTATTTATGAGTTGTTGGGAGTGATGGTTTGGTGCTCGGTCTGTTCATTAGGTCGTTATGACTATTTTCCAATTTTAGAACTTGAACTTAGAAAATCTTTGACTTTGGTCAACTTTCATGGTAAACTTGCTCAGAATTTATATCCGACAGTTCCATTGGCTCTGGAACGGGGATTTTGGTTTAGTAGAACCATTGGTCTGGGTCTAGTTCTTTCGGTTTAGTTTTGTGTTGCTTTCTGTATTTTCAAGTCAGTTTGGCTGGTAGGATTGACTTTGGTCAACATTCAGAGAAGACGGCCTTGAATGGAAAATCTATCAGCGTTGTTAGCTCCAGAATGTCAACTTTTGGCTAGGGGGACCTTTGGTTCGGGTCCCGGGGCTTCTAGACTTGTTTTGAGGTGTTGAGTTCCAGGTTGGTTTTGCGAATGGGGCCCACTTTATCCTTAAAATGATCTCCGTTGAGAGATTTGCCGATTCCATTGAGTCTGGAATGTTGTTTCTATTTGGGTAGCATAGTTGGTTTGTGTTCACGGGGTTCCAAATGAATCTCGAGGGTCTGTCGAATGACTTTTTCAGCCTTGTAAATTGTTGGTTGTTGCAATAAAGGTGCAGACCAGTTTGGTCATCGCAATAACAAGGTGGTCATCGCTTTCGTGATGGTCTAGTTTCTTGACCATCGTGATTGCGAAGGTTGCTAGTCGCCATCATGATGAAGCAGGCTGGGGATTGCTCTACACGATTACATGGCTGGCCTATCGCAATCGCGATGGTCTGTCCCGCTCTTCTTCGCAAATGCGTGGGGTCCTGTTGCGATCGCGATGAAGGACCCCAGATAGCTATTTAAGTTGTCCACTTCATTTTTCCAGCCTTATGTGCTCTTGTTTTCCAACTCTAAACACCTTATTCCCTCTACCAAATTTCTCCTAATAGCTCATAAGCTTGGGGAAATCAGTTTATCTTCACAAATTCATTCTCCCTCGATAATTGGTAAGTTATCCTTCTCCAAAGCTCTCTTCTTCTCCATTTTAGATTTATCTTTGGAGCTTGGATAAACCTTGTAGAAATCTGTTCTTGATCTTGCTTGTTGGTGAGGCAGTGAAACCCACCTCCTAGGCATTTGCTCTCTCGATTTTTGGTAAGTTTCCGCCCTTCGAATCCTTAATTCTCCATTGTTGTCCTCTTGAATTTGTAGCACTTCGGGGCTGTTTTACGCCCTGAAACAAACTCCGTTCGCGCTCAAACTTTGAGCATGGGTTCTAAAATCCATTGTGAGCATAATTGTGAATTTTATATCCTGTTTCATTGTATGGGCCCCGAGGGTCATTTTTTGACCCGATTTTCGACCTGATTTTCCGTATATCAATATGAGTGTCATTCTTCTTGTCTTGACACCTAGATTATGTTCTTGCTAGCGTGATAACTTTTTGAGGCTATTCGGAAGGGGAAGGTACACGAGTGATGGTCTGTGTTTGTAGTTTGGCCCCGAGGTAGGTTACGGTTTACCTTCTAGACTGAGTTTAGCTAGAATATATGTATTTCTATGATACTGGAATGTTAGGTAGGATATTAGATAGATTTAGGATTAAATCATGTTTACCTCTTTAAATTGGCCATTTTAGGTTATAGTTTAGAATTATCATGCTTATCCTTAGCCTAGGAGCTTGTAGTATCTTTATTGCTAGTATAGAATCATTAGTATGATTTTAGGAGGCTTTAGAGGTAGAGTAGAGCTTCTCGGTGCTTTTTGCTTTATTTTCGGTATCATTTTGCTTTATTCTATTGTTATGTGACACTGTGGGCCCGAGGACACAACTTAGATTAGGACGGAGTCCCAGATCAGTTCTCTTGGTTTGAGGGTGCTTTGCCCTGTTTTGCCTTGTTGTGTGTTTTCTGTGAACATGAAAATTTATATGCTCATACTGCATAGTCATACTATCGATATGAAAAAGAATGATTTTAAGGCTTTTTTGTCCTACACTTGACAACTATTGGATTTTCATGATCTTTGGGATTTTAAAACGATTGCTTTGGAATTGTTACTGATTTTTGGGAGGAAAAGGGAAAAATACTACTTTGTATGCATACGTTGATGAATCCGAGGTTAAATTCCAGGCGCCCGATGTTTTATCTCGAGTTTTACTTTTTATGCATACATTGATGAGTTCGAGGTTAAATTTTGGGCGCCCAATGTGTTATCTCGGGTTTTACTTTTATGCATATGTTGATGAGTCCTAGGTTAATTCTGGGCGCCCGATGCTCTATTTTGGGTTTTTCCTTCATGCACTCATTTAATAAGCTCAATGTTCCATCTCTGGCGCCCGTGTACTAGATATCGAGTTTGACTTCTACACATTCATACATTACATCATTGTCACATTGCACTACATTGGCCTTGGGTATGTTTGGATTGACAGTTGATTTGGGTTGATCTTGTTATTACTTTACCCTTTTTATTGATTTGGGTTGTTTCAATTTTCAACTTTAAAACTAGATTTAGGTGGATCTATGTATTTTGACTACTTTCCTGTATCTTATTATATATATTATCTTTCTGCGCTCGGTCGGCCTACGATGCCTACTGAGTACCCATTTTCTTGGTACTCATACTACACTCTGCATGTTTTACTGATGCAGCACCTAGTACGAGCCACCCTTACTGACCTTCTTGTCATTCAAGGCCTGTTGCAGTTTGGATCGCGGTGAGCTCCTGGCATTTTTGGAGACTTTACATGCTTTCCATCTTGTATATTCTGTCTATATTTTATATTTTTGATAGACAGAGTCTGTTGTATAGCTACTCCTTACTTTAGTCGCTCTTGTACTAGTGACACCAGGTCCGGGTTGGTTCTCGTGTTATTTTGTCTCTTTGGTCACTTTAGGGCCATCTTATTTATATTTTGTAAGTTGGTATGTATATGCTATTAGCCCTGTCATTCCTTTATATCTTGCGCTTTTCCTTAGTTTAATTGTTATTATTTATCTTCCGCATTATTGGGTTTTGGCTTGTCTACTGGGGGTTTACGTAGACGTCATCATGGCCCAGTTTCGGGTCGTGACATAAATCATGTCAAATGCACTATTTTCTCTCAACTAAGATGGCAAAAGTGTAAGCTTAAAGGCTAAATAAGTCGATAAATTACCGACTTATCAATCCCACAGAGAACAGTATAATCGCGATTGAGCTAATAAAGAATCCAAGCAACTTATCGGAGTTCAAAGGGCAAAAAGGAAAAGATATCAATTGGGGGTTCTAAACTAAAACTAAGGATAAAAGAAAATCACATAAAAGATAGATTTGATCAATGGCTTTCACCTTGCTTTCAACAAGAAAGGACAATAAGGGAGAATTGGAAATGGGAATTCAATTCACAAGACTTACACCCAAGTAACACATGGATAGTCTCGGGTAAAGGTATACTTTCAACCAATCAAGAAACAATTCTCATGGGTTCTCTCAAATCGCCACGAGTGAGCAAAAGCCAACAATTTATCTTGGGTAAGTTGGGTTATTTCTAACCCCAACTCTTAGATGGGAGTTTCCGGTAACCAAACTATTTCTAGCCTTGATCTAGAGTGGAAACCCCAAATTCCTACTATAAAACCTTCCCGAATTGAAGAACTCCTCTTCCAAGCAAGAACACAATTAGTAAGCTATGTCAATGTTTGCAACCATAAACTATAAGGTTAAAGCATGGAAGATTCAATAGACCCATATGATTAATCAAGAGAAAGCACAAGATAAGAATTAAATACCCAAATTAAGTAGTATCTCTAATACCAAACCCAAATCTAAATTCCACAATTATTCCTACAAATTAGAAATTAAGAACAAGAGTTGAAGAATCGAAACAAAAGACTTTACAATAAAGAACATCCAAATCTTCACTCCTATGGTGTAGGAAGATGAACTTGCTCTCCAAACTTCCCAAGAGTTGTGAAATTAACCATTTTTAATAACGCTCAAGCATACTCTCCTATTAGGAGGTATCGACAATCGTTAAAGCAAAATACATTTATAGTTCCCAACAGATGTCGGGGTCAATCCCATAGAGAATTTAGAGTTTAGCCTAGGTGATTATAAAATAGAGTTCACAACGAGAGTGAGTAATATAAAAAAGGGGGGAATTGGGAATCTATCACAATTTTGCAATTCAACAAAATAAAGAAATAAAGTAAAATGGGGTGTAGACAATAGAGAGGATGACTAGGGATGTGTGTCAAATGGGACTCGAACATGGGATAGGGTGATTGCTTATTCATGAAAATTCATGCTAAACGACATGGGTAACCTTGGTTTTAGGTATGGTTATTTATCTCTCAATCAACAACCAATATTCAATAGTCTCAAGTCAAGCACTATTGATTAATCACTAAACAACCAAGCTAATGTTTAGGAAGGTCATACTATTTCTAGCTTTAGACCCTTAAATGGGTGATTCCGTCGATTTGAGCTATTTCTAGCCTCAATCTAAATGGAAGCCCAAGTTCCTACTAGTAATTTCACATCCAAAGTTATGATTTCCTCTTTCAAGCATGACCACAACCAAGTAAGGAAAATCAATGTTTGCAATCACAAATTTTAAAGTTAAAATATGGTGAAATCACTATACCCATGTCAATAAAGCAATTATAAACAAGAATTAGCAACACCCACACTCATTTATCAAGTACCAATCATCAACACATCCCTAGATAAGAGGTTTCGCTACTCATGCTTAAGAAAAGAGATATACCAAATGGGTAACTCAATTTCCCTTCCATTCAAGCTAAATTTCTCAATATCCAAGCTCAATTTGTACACAAATGGCGGTTCTAAGAATTGGCAAGAAGGAATTTTATGAAACCCTCTTGTTGTTCTTAGAAAGGAAAACTTGTTCACAAAGCTAGGAATAATGTTCAAAATTTAGAACTATTTACAATTGTGCCTAAAATGGGCTTATAAAAATTCCCAAAATGTCACATAAATTTGGACAAAATTTCCCTTCGGGTGATACGTGTCATGACGTGTGGTTCGTACGTCAGCATGTGCGTGTTGCATACCCTCTTCAGTGATCCAGTGACTCAACCCAATTGGGAAGCTTCATGCGAAGTGGGGTGTGGTTCGCACAAGGCATTGTGCGCGTTGCACATCAACCACACCTTTTAGCAGATCCTTTAGTGAACTTTGAGCTCCATGCGGTGAAAGGTTCATTCCGCACCAAGGCAATTGCTTGCCACACGAGCACCCCCATCTCTCAGCAGAATATTCATCTTGTTTGCTCAATTCACACTTCACTCCTTTTTGGATATTTTTGGGTCCATTTCCTTGTTTTCTATCTTTGATCACAAGTACCTGCATAGATATCAATAAAGGCCATAAGAACCTCTAAATCTCATCAAAACATAGCAATAATTCATGAGTAAAGGATCAATAAGTTGGTAGATTATCGACTTATCAACTATTACTTGATTCCAATTGGTATCTAACTTTTTCACTCTTGTCTTACAAATGGTGAGAACACGTTCTTCTAAGGCTAGAGAAGTATCACTCGAGATGGTGGTTAAGCTTGTTTTTTGTGGTAGAGATAGAGTGAGAGGCAGGCCCAGAAGAAGGAGAGAAGGTGCATCTACCAGGGGTGGAGCATGAGCTGCATCTCAGGCTCGAGATATGTAAGCATCTCTTCCTCATCAAGAACAGGCTCCAGAGGTAGTAGTGGAAGAAGAGGTTCCTGCTGTTCGTGATAGAGATAGAGTGAGAGGCAAGAGAGAATCCCACTCACAATCATGAAATTCACAAAACAAAGGGATTATAAGAGAACTAAGAATACTCTCACTGTCTCAAGGAAGTTCAAGTGCACATATGTCGACCCATAGGCTTGCCTTTCATGTAAATCACCACTAATGTAGGATGTCCAAGCTCTAAATAACCTAGGACTTGCGGGTTACGATGGTGGGTAGGGCTAAGGTGAGGATTTCATTTGATTCAAGTGACTACACCTCCCTAATGATTTTTGTTATCATTTCAAACACCGCTCACATTTTTTACTTTAACTTTACCTTATTTCTCCCTCACACAACCCAAGCTTCTCCTTTTCAATCATGATCATTCAAAACTCCTTGTATCACCTTTTTTTGGTAGCACCTATTCTTTCTTTTCATTTTTGCTCATTTGATTGAACTTTTTAGAGCAATTTAAAATTCAAATTAAGGTGATACCTTGCACTTGAAGTGCATCCTTTTTCTTCTACTCATTGATCACATACACCCCAAACTTAGGCATTTGCCTATGTTGTCTTTTCATTTTCCCCCTAAAATTAGGCTTTTAGCCTACTTTTCATTTTCGAGTACTTAGGAAGGATGGGTGCCAAGATAGAGGTTTCAAAAAGGTTAAGGTGTTAAACAAGGTGCAAAAGAACGGTCACAAGCTCAAAGGGGTTCACTAGGATTGATCTTGAGGGAATTCATTTGGGTGAAGTGGTTGTTCAAAAAGGTCCTAAGGTCATTTTCCAAGCTCGGTCACACCTAGAATTTCACCTTGATCACATTCGGGGCAAGTTCTAGACAACATGCATGCACAAGAATCAAGGTAAAGTCTCACCACACAAGGCATCATGCCACAAGACATCTTTCATTAGTCTCAAAATCAATTGGGACAAATGAATTTCGATAAGCTATTCCAAGTTCATTACACACTCATTTGTGAATCGATCAAGCCAAAGGGAGATTGTGCAAGTCATGACAAGAGAATACTTTCCTCAAAAATTTGTTTTCCCTCTTTCCTTTCTTTTTCAAAAATATCTTGCCAAGAAAAAAATATCGGTGGGTCCATTTCGAGACAAGCATACTACGGACTAAAATTTAAACTAAAACTTGGCATTTTCCCTTAATAAAGTTGTCTCTCAAACTATAATAGGGAAACACCAACCCAGTTTGATATAAAAAACAAAGAAAAGAAAAAGAAAATGAAGAAAACAATTTGCTCCTTGAGAAAGAACCGTGGTATTAAGAAAACCCTCGGAGTTTATTACTAAACTACTATTAACAAGGAAATAACCAATTTACACGCTCATGAATCATTCGAAAAATAAGCCTCGGCATAGGCCCTTAGCGCATTTGCGTGAGACAATGGGGAATGTAAAACTAACCCGGTAACACAATCAAAATTAAAAATCAACCCCGGGGAGGGTGCAGTTAAGCTCAAAAACATAACAAACATATGCCCATAGGCCCCGCGAGGGCAATGTCATAACAATCATCCAAAATGTACCCGACAAGGGCCAAATCAAATCTAGCAAGAGAAACTAAGAATGTCAACAAGGCCCGGCAAGGGCAATAAGAATATCTCAAGCCCAATCACGGGAAACCAACAAAAATCAAATCACACCTTCCCCCATAAAAATAGGGATTACCCTTAATGCTTTCAAGCTCAAGTAGGGAAAGAAAGGGGAAACTCCCTGGAGGACTATGCCTCATCATCATCATCAGTTGCTGCCTCATCATCTGCAGACTCTCTACTAGGGCCAGCACCACTCTTTCAGAAGTGCGCATTAACTGAGGAATCTCTAAGGGCCTGCTGAAAATCTGGATTCCGGTCATCCTCATCAAGCAATGAATCCACATAACCGAGTAGCTCCTTCTTATCATTTGCAAGGGATGCAAACAAGTCATCCATAGGACCATGAATGGTACGAGGTGGTGGTAAGGTGCTCAAATCTGCCTCTACTATAGGGTCCTTACCTTTTGTCTTGTCGAGGTCCTTAGGAAGTGTTTTGATGAATCCCTCAATGACATCTACCCTTTTGCAAAGATTGTACACGCTATCTATAACTCTCTTGATGGCACTCTTGACCGCCCTATCAATCAATCCTAGTAGATCATTCCCAAGTTTCTCAATTACCTCTCATGGTTGTATGTTTTGTCAACCATATCTTGGAGGACACTCTTGGTCAATAGTCTTCTAGGCACAGTAGGGGTAGGAATTTGTGCCTTAGAAGCAGTATGAGAAGGAGTGGAAGCATTCGCTTCAGCATCTGAGTCATCAACCTCAACTTCCACTGATGTCTCCACCCTACGCCTTTTGAAATGAGGGGTGTCCTTGTCAGTTTTTTTGTCAAGATAAAACACCCCAATGGCAGCAGTAGAAGCGTCACAGCTGAAATAAAGAACGCCAGCATTTGCATAAAGTTTAGTGATTAGCACAGGAAAAGGGAGTGCATCACCACCCTTACGAGCCTTCCTTTTGATTACTAAGGCAATAACCTTGCCAAAGTTTATATGGTCTCCCACCATGGTTGAGGCTATCAGAATGGCCTCATCATGGGTGACCTTTTGGTCATTCTAAGAAGGCATGAATGAGAAATGAACAAAATCATACCAAAGGCTTGCTTCAAAGTATCGAGTCCAGTGTGGGATTTCTCCCCCAAATGTAGCCCAGAGAGGTGTGTCAGGAGCAATGATAGGAGCAGCCCGCTCCAGAGGTTTGTGCTTGGCAAGTAGCTTGGCCATTAGTTTATGGGCTGGTTCAATTGGGGTGCTGTAATATATGGCATTAATTGCAGTTGGAGTGATCCAAATTTCTTTACCCTGAACGAGGATTGATTCCAGCACGGGGAAAGTTTCACAACCCTCTTTATAGCCCTTAGCATTTTGCGTAGCCTGGTATAAGGCAAAGAATTCCTGGACTAGCTCCTCATAATAGTTTCTGGGAACCTCCTAAAATGGTTGCCACTAACAATTGGCAACTAATTTAGGATGTTAGGAAGGTTATCCCCCACTGCATCTAGGTTGAAAATCTGCTCCGTGTTGAAGGACCTACTTATGTCACGATCATAAATTGCCTTCATACCTTCCACTCCTAACTGAACTCTCTCATCCTCTGAGGCTTGGGTATGGGAAGATGAGGATTTCTTCTTCCCTTTTAAGGTTGGATTGGAGGAGCAGGGAGCTATTGGCCTTCGTAAACTTCGATCAGCGTTTCTCCTGCTATAAGACATGTTCTACACAAGGAGATTGTGAGCCCAAAAATGACAAAAACAAAATCTTTTTTTTACTTTTATCATATGTGAAAGAAAAAGATCAAAAAGAAGTTAACAAACTAAAAAGGACGGAACACAAAGGAGTAGAAAAACAAAGTAGGTGACTGTTGGCTCATGCAGACCACACTAGACGAGGTGCGCATCGCATATGGCATCACATGAACTAATAGAAACCTTTAGTGGTTTTAGCTCGGATGTGCGAAGTTGGAGTGGACTAAACCAACTAGTATGTGCATTGCACCAGCTGCCGCACATTAAAATAGTGAACTAGTGGCCTATTTTCACATGGTGTGATGCATTGTGCATTCTACCCATCAAGATCTACGCATCATATTTAAAACGCACAAAGGCACAATTGGATTTTTTGGTTCCTTGTGTTTTTGTGAATTACGTATGTGATTCATAGAGCAAGATTTGCTTTATGTACTTGGCACCAAGAAACAACCAACAATTATAACAACAGGGACAAGGGATATTATGACCACATAATCGTCCGGGTACTAAGACTACACTGGACTTCCATTATCACCAATCAACAAGCAAAAGAAAACTCAATGATTTCCCTTAAGAAGGATGTTACCCCGTCTATCATCGGGAATATCAAGCCTTCAATTAATCAATTGGGCACATAATTAATAATAATAATTACCACCTCCCTGCACAAGATCATACATCCAATAAGATTTTCAACAAAGAGCATGGGTATATGACTAGCAATAATTTTCATCCCAAACAACAATTCTTAAACAAACCTCATGAAAGATGATGATTTTCCCTTAAGAATGACATCACCCAATCTATCATAGGGCCAAATCATGCATCAATCACAAGTGGGTTACTCAGACTTCATGCCAAATACAATTTTTCAAGGATAAAAACTACTACAATAAACATGCATTATCACAATTCAAGTACTACCATGCTTATCCTAAACAAAATCCATGATACAATTCAAAATTGGGGACCCCAAAAATTTCGTATCGCACCTATAATCAACATGGAAATTCTAACAAGCATGATTCACAATATGAGTTCCCAACCTTTATAAAAACTTGTATTTAATGTCGGAGAACTTACCACAAGTGAAGATTAAGAAAAGAGAAGCAAAAATTGAAGCTTTTGGAGAGAAACAAGGGTGACCCAACAACGTGCCCGAAGAAACAAACAGCGGAGATGGGTGGTGAAGCAATGGAGAAGTTTGGATGATATAAGGAGGAGACTTTTGGGGAAGTTTGAGAGATTTGTGGGAGGTTTTGGGAGAGAATTTGAAGAGTTGAGGAGAAAATATGGAGAAGATGGTTGAGCGTGGCAGAATATAAAAGAAAAAAAGAAAAAAATTAGCCGGGTAAGTCTCCAGGTCGGGTCGGTCAATGGGTTAGGTCAATTAAAAAATTTGAATTTTACCTTGGTGTTCCGCGATGTGCAATTTGCACCAGCCCTGGTGCGGACCACATTTCATTTCTCACCTCACCTTTTAGGCCCTAAATTTTGCCTAATCCTCTGCTTCATCATGCGATGGAGGTGCAACGCGCACTTGGGCTCGTGCGGACCACACAGCCCAGTGTACATCGCCTCAAATTTCCATTCTTTCTTCCTAGCTTTCTGACTTGGCATGCGTTGGGTCGTGAAACACGCACAATGGCTTGTGCAAACTGCATAGTCCTCCGCACATCTCATTTTTACCCTATTTTACACTTGCTTATTTCTTTGTTCCTTGCATTCCTAAAACAAACCAAAAACAACAAAAGATAGCCAAAAATAAAGTAAAAACACTTGAGTTTCCTCCCAAGAAGCACTTGATTTTACATCGTGGCTCAGCGATAGTACCTCAACCTTAGTCATTGTCGGATAGAAAGCCAATCCGGTTGGCGTGGCCCCATACCAATAAAGGGAATTTTTCCTTCAACGTTCTCAAAACATCAACATATTGCTGACTTGGCAACTCTTCAATCTTGGGCGTCTTGCCCATTTCACACTCTTCAAGGACATGATCAAGCTTGCCCTCCAACTCTATCACCGAGATAACTCACAAGTCATCCGAAGGTCTTATGGGTTGGCATACATTAAATGTCACCACTTCATTCCCCACTCAAAATTTAAGCTCATCGAGTTTAACATCCATGAGTGCTCTCCCCGTGGCTAATAATGGTTGCCTTAAGATGATGGGCACCTCAATATCTACTTTTCAATCCAAGATCACGAAGTCTGCTGGGAGAATGAACTTATCGACCTTCACCAATACATCGAATAGGATTCCTACTGGATTCTTCATGAACCGATCAGCCATGAGAAGTCTTATAGATGTAGGTTTGGGTGTACCCAATCCTAACTTATTGATGATCGCTAAGGGCATGAGATTGATTCTCGCCCCTAGATCACACAAGGCTTTATGGAACACAAAGAGCCCAATAGTACATGGTATGGTGAATGCACCGGGATTGTCTCGCTTTGTAGCAACATTGCTTGTCATCATAGTGTTGCCGCTGTGTGATATCTCAACGGTTCCCACATCAACCACCTTCTTTTTTTAAGCAACTCTTTCATTAATTTTGAATACCCCAGCATTTGCATCAAGGCTTCAACTAAAGGAATATTTATTGATAGATTGCTAACATGTCAACAAATAAACTAATGATCTTCCTTCTTCTTGTTAAGCCTTTGAGGGTACGGAGGAGGTCCCTTGTGTAGTGTGGTCAGAATACTTTGCACAAGAGGGGGATCCTCCTCAACATCAATAGCAACTTGGGAAGGATATTTATCGTCCTCCATTTCATCATTAATATCAACACTTATCGGGGCATTGGATGCACTAAGCTTCACACCAACCCCCGGTTCTACAACATCACTATCACGTATGATCTCTTTTCCTTTATCACTTGGCTCAATGATGGCTTCAACAACAGGTTTCTTTGCTGCAACCACCGGTACCACAATAGGCTCTCTTACCACTCCCCTTGTTCTCCCACTCCTAGTGATAATCGCCATGACATGAACATCATTCTTAGGATTTGTGGTGGTGTCACTAGGTACTATTCCTTTCAATCTCTGGTTCATTTGGGAGGAGAGGTGATTCATTTGGGTTTCAAGATGTTTAATTGAAGCTGAATAAAAGCTCATAATTTGATGAAGTGTAGACACTTTGCTTTTAAGCTCACTAACCCCGGTGTTTGTTGTCTCCACCTTTTTTAGCACCAAGGACAACATGTCCTCAATCTTTGAATTACCGGGATTGCTTTTGGTTGGTTGATACAAAGAATCCATTTTTTTGGAGGAACATATGGTTTCGAACTCTGATGGTTGTATCTATCACCATCCTTGTGTTGGTCTTTCCAATTGCCATCTCTATCCTTATCCTTGTTCCAGCCTTGATTCTCATCCCTTAGGCGATAATACCCCGTATGAGAACCTGCTGAAATAGCAAAGTTTACCATCCACGATGGTTAATAGCTTGTCATCACTAGCCTTTATCTCTGGTGTACTCACACCATTCACGGTCTTAGCATCACCTTCCCCTATCATGTGCTTGGCAAGCAAGTCTATTTGTATCATCATTTTTGCTATTATCTCATCCATTTCTTCATCCTTTCTCCTAATCTCATTTTTTAGGGTGGATGTGGTCACTGCTGAGGTTGCGATATCCACCTCTCTTGTGTGCCAAGCTTGGTTAGTCTTGGTCATTCTCTCAAGAAGGGTCGAGGCAATAGGAAATTAGAGATCCATAAAGATACCGCCACCAAGATTGTTGGCTACGGATTTATTCATTGAGTTCAAGGATCTAAAGAAGCTTTGCAACAAGACATGGTTCGGCAAACCATGGTTAGGACATAACACAAGCTTCTTTTTAAATCTCAACCATGCCTTGTGTAAAGGCTCATCGGCGAGTTGGCGGAAGTTGGTAATCTCATCCCTTAGCTGCATCATACGCGATAGAGAGCAGAATCTCATTGTGAAGGCATCCATCTATTCATTCCAGGAGGTGATGGACCCATCCGACAACTCCTCAAAACACGTCATGGATTTCCTCATTAAAGAGAAGGGGAATAGGCGTAGTCGAATGAATTCTTGGGAGATATTTTAGAATATAAATAGTTGGCATATCTCCACAAAATTGTGGATGTGTTGGTTGGCATATTCGTGGGCTTATCCTATAAACATACCCTTCATTTGGATCAAATGGAGCATTGTGTTAGTAACGTGAAATACTGTATTTCCCAATATTAGGGGTAGGCAGATTGCACCTAGTCCCATTTGTATCGCAGGCTCAGCAGCTTCTGCATCCATGTAGCCTCCGTTAACACTATCGTTGTCACCGACCTCACTCATGGACTAGCTTGCTTAATCACAACACAAACAACAAACAAAATAAAAAGAAACAGACACTCTCAAGTTGATTTCAAATCTACAATCAAAAAGGCTAAACAACTTAATTCCCCGGCAATAGCGCCATTTTTGATAATGGTCAAGCGTACTCTCTTATTAGGATGTATCGCCGATCATTAGAGGAAAACACATTTATAGTTCCCAACGGATGTCGGGGTCGATCCCAGAGAATTTAGAGTTTAGCCTAGGTGATTATAAAACAGAGTTCACAATGAGAGTGAGTAATATAAAAAAAGAGGGAATTGGGAATCTGTCACAATTTCACAATTAAACAAAATAAAGTAATAAAGTAAAATAGGATGTAGACAATAGAGAGGACGACTAGGGATGTGTGTTAAATGGGACTAAAACATGGGATAGGGTGATTGCTTATTTATGCAAATTCATGCTAAACGACATGGGTAACCTTGGTTTAAGGTATGGTTATTTATCTCTCAATAAACAACCATATATTCAATAGTCTCAAGTCAAGCACTATTTATTAATCACTAAACAAACAAGCTAATATTTAGGGAGGTCATACTATTTCTAGCTTTAGTCCCTTAAATGGGTGATTCTGTCGATCTGAGCTATTTCTAGCCTCAATCTAAATGGAAGCCCAAGTTCCTACTAGCAATTTCACATCCGAAGTTATGATTTCCTCTTTCAAGCAAGACTACAACCAAGTAAGGAAAATCAATATTTGCAACCACCAATTTTAGAGTTAAAATATGGTGAAATCACTAGACCCATGTCAATAAAGCAATTATAAACAAGAATTAGCAACATCCACACCCATTTATCAAGTACTTATCATCAACACATCCCTAGATAAGAGGTTTATCTACTCATGCTTAAGGAAAGAGATAGACCAAATGGGTAATTCAATTTCCCTTCCATTTAAGCTAAATTTCTCAATATCCAAGATCAATTTGTACACAAATGGTTGTTCTAAGAATTGGGAAGAAGGAATTTGATGAAACCCTCTTCTCGTTCTTAGAAGGGAAAACTTGTTCACAATGCTTACAATAATGTTCAAAATTCAAAACTATCAGAACTATTTACAATTGTGCCTAAAATGGGCTTATAAACATTCCTAAAACATCACATAAATTTGGACAAAATTGCCCTTCGGGTGATGTGCGGTGTGATGTGCAGTTTGCATGTTAGCATGTGTGCATCGCACACCCTCTTCAATGATCCAGTGACACAGTTCAATTGGGAAGATTCATGCAAAGTGGGGTGTGGTTTGCACAAGGCATTGTGTGCATCGCACAACAACTGCACCTCTTAGCAGATCCTTCAGTGAACTTCGAGCTCTATGCAGTGAAAGGTGTGTTACGTACCAAGGCAAGTGTGTGCCACACAAGTTCCGCATCTCTCAGCAAAATCTTTTTCTTGTTTGCTCACTAGCTTTACACTTTACTCTTTTTTGGATCTTTTTGTGTCCATTTCCTTGTTTTCTATCTTTGATCACAAGTACCTGCATAGATATCAATAAAGGCCATAAGAACCTCTAAATCTCATCAAAACATAGCAATAATTCATGACTAAAGGCTCAATAAGTTAGTAGATTGTCGACTTATCAGCTATTACTTAATTCTTATTGGTACCTAGCGATCCAAATTTGTATCTAACTTTTTCACTCTTGTCTTACAAATGGTGAGAACACGTTCACCTAAGGTTAGAGCAGCAGAACCCGAGCTGGTTGTTAAGCCTGTTGTTCATCGTAGAGATAGAGTGAAAGGCAGGGCCGGAGGAAGGAGGGGAGGTGCACCTGTCAGGGGTGGAGCGTGAGCTGCAACTCAAGATCGAGAAAGGTAATCATCTCTTCCCCATCAGGAATAGGCTCTTGAGGTAGTAGTGGAAGAAGAGGTTCTTGTTGAGAATGTAAAGCAGTACCAGTTCAGGAATTAGGGGCAGCACCAGTTCAAGGAGTTGTAGCACAGGTTCCTATGTCAGCATATGAGATCTAGCAGGTCCTTAGCTTCCTGAGCAGACTAGCAGGGAATGGGGCTACTCCTGCCATGCCCAGGATATACCATACGGTAGCCTAGCATATTGCAGCAGTGGATCTGCGGTTAGATGTTGTGTAACACTTCAAGTATTTAATGTTGTCCTTCATCCCGTATCAAAGGCTTAGGAGCCTAAATTTGAGAGGTTTATTAACACTGCGCGTGATTCAAAAATATTTGATATGAATTAGAATTTGTAAAAAAATTATATTTTTATTGCCTTTTTAAAATGTCTTTAATATTTATAAAAAATGATATCTTTTATTACGATATATTTGTGTATGTTTTTATTTTATAATAGTTTTATAATTTATTAATATTTTAATAGAGATAGTAAATCTAGTTATATTGAAAAATTATTATTATATTGGGAAGGTTTTATTCAAAATATTTTTTTATTAATTATGGTATATCCAAATACTTATATGTATATTTTTCTATGAACCTACGCAATATCCAAATGCATATGTAATTAGATAAAATAATTTTAGTATTATCACCTCTACTTCCACGTGAAAGTGGAGGGAGTGGACAACCAAATATTCTTTATGTGGTGGGTTAGTTATTTAAGTGACACATGTTAAACAATTAGTTAAAGGTGAAAAATCCATTATATTAAGTGTTGTATGAAAATATTTATATCAACTTGTATAGAATCTCTTAAACTTTTATTATATACCAAGGCTACACCTTTATGTTTTAATAAAGCTAGAACGCAAGTCATTTGCTTAATTAGATAGCAAAAATAATTTTTCACAAAGATGATATCACATATAGATTTCATATGAAGCAAATAAAAATTATTTCTAACATAGTCAAATATGTAATTGCTCTTTCATTCTCGTTTTACCAAGAAGGAGAGCTGAAATTATGATTTGCAATGTTGCGTCTATTTATGGAGTTACACGCTGATAGAATTTTTGCGGCAAAAAAATATTTTAATATTATATTTGATTTTTGAGAGGAAATTGATTATCTATATCAAGTTATTCGAGCTCCAATTCGAGGTATGTAAAGGCTATTACTTTCATTTTTGGCATGATTTGTTAAGATTGGAAAAGTTCGTGTCTAGCATGCTATGAAGAGTCTATTGTTCGATGTATCCAAATTATTGTTGTTATTATTCTTGTTAAAAATTCATACCCGATGTTGTCAGTTTTTTGGTAAGTTGGAAGTAAGAAGTGGTGTATATATAGTTGTT
The DNA here is from genome assembly GCA_003996215.1 of Jaltomata sinuosa. Lineage (NCBI taxonomy): Eukaryota > Viridiplantae > Streptophyta > Magnoliopsida > Solanales > Solanaceae > Jaltomata > Jaltomata sinuosa. The sequence continues at coordinate 171,984 of QJPP01002513.1, read as the reverse complement.
ATTATCTGACTATAGTCATTTGTCAGGTTAATTATGGTATTATAGTTGTGTTGAGGATTATGATTAGTTGTGTAGCTCTGGGTCAGCTATGGATATGCGTGGTTGATTGGTGGTGTGTCACACCCCGAGGCTACCCCCTAGACGTGGCATGGGACATAGTATCACAAGTAACCCCAAGCTAACCCTTGGTCTTAGCATAACGTAAGCATCATAATGAAAATCATAGCGGAAGCATCAATAACAAAAGTAGGTAATCCAACTAAGCATAAGATAAAGTTCTAAGAGTAACAAAATATGAAACATCAAATACTCAACGTCTAGATATGTCTCAAAAGCTTCCAAATCTGTCATAATGAGTTGTTGGGACAAGACCCCAGCAAACGCTAAGTGTTAAATGAAAGGCACCTACTAACTAGGAATCATAACTAGTACTCGAAAGATGAGAACTCACAATTGGAGCTGGAAATCCTACTGGGTCTAGCCATGAGTTTGAGAGCGAGTGCCTAAATCTACATCATCAAGGGATACAACACAAAGAAGTATGTTATCGGTACTATGGAATGTACTGAGCATGTGAGAGATGCATAAACCGTAGCAAAAACATGCTTAAAACATAATTAAACCTAAAGTTATGCAATGATGGTAAAATCAATAATGTAATGACCCAATGCAATATCATAAGCTGAAGATATATCTATATTCATAAAGCATAAGTAGTAAATATTAAATCTAAAAGCAAAGAGTCAAATACATTTAAAAGCTTTAAACAAACCATGTGAGCTACATGAAATTTAGTGTGCTGCTCTACACCGAAAAAGGTTGTCCTAACCGGCCAAGGTTAGAACCATATACTAAAGATCCTGTAATGAGCCATGGAGAGCAACCTATGGTGGCAATGTAGTTCTGGGACTTAGTGTAGGCTAAACCCAATCAAACTCAGTGCTAAATAGTACTCCCAAAATATACATATAGCTCATATATTTAACTGTAGCATATCTAATGCAAAAACATGTGGACATATCTAATGTCATGTTATTCATAAGTTCATAAGTCTTAAAAGCATAGCATGGCCATAGTTTAAAAAACTTACTTTTTACTAAAACTCATAATTTGAAGAACTAGGCATGCAATTTCATAAATACTTGACGTCATGTTATCTAAACATGCCAATTTTACTTGATAATATGCACCAGGTAAAATCATACTAGAAGTCATTCTAAATTCATAGGCTTTTGAAATACTTGAAGAATCTCATAAAAAATCATGGGTAAGAGATTAGAAAGAATACTTTAATGTAAATAAATCAGTTTCATAAGAGAAATCATATTTGGATAAGAACCCTAATTTCCAATTTCATAAAATCAAGTGAAATCATAGATTTTGGGTATAAGGGTGGAAAAAGTCCTATATTGAATACCCAAATACCTGAACTTGAAGCTTTCTTAACCTAGAGTTTGGGGATGGAGACTTGAAGATGGAACCCTAACTTGAAGCTTGGAAGAATTGAGCTCATTTTCCCCTTTTGGAACTTGATTGAGAGAATGGAAGAGGACTTAGGCTAAATGAGAGTAAATTCCTTCTAATATTGCCCAAAATGACTTAACTTAGAAGTAAAAACAATAGGAAAAAGATCAAAATACCCCTGACTTAAAATATAAGCTGCAGGAAATTTTTCGTTGGATGGGCTACCCAATAAGCGTCAAACCTGCGATGGCCCATCGAACTTGGTCATCAAAGATGGGCTGGCTGGGGATGGGTTGCTGGTCCAATCCGATGTTCGGGGTTGACGGTTCGTGATGGCTCTCATGCCCATCACCCTTGGTCATCGTGCTAAGGTTGTCGTGCTGAGAGAGTGACTTAGGGCCACTAGAAGTTTCCCATGGTAGGTCCCATGGCCCATCAAACTTTCGATACCCGTATTGACCACCCGTTGGGGCTGAGACTGATAGGGCTGCTTCCTTGGCTAGCTCGATGGGCCATCATGCCTGGCATGGCCCGTGGCATGTTTCCATGAAGCTTGGAAATTGCAAAAAAATTTGGAGATTCTAAGTTTAAAAGTTGGTCCTAATTCTGGGGTGTTACATGGTATGTCATAGGTCATAGAGCTCGGGTGTCACTCCCCGAGGCTACCCCTTAGGCATAACACGGGGCCTGAGGCTACAAGTGCCCCAAGTTAACCCTGGCTAAAGCATGACTTAAACAAACATAGATAAACTTAATGGAAGCATCAAGTTAAAGAGATAAATAGACTGAGTTGAGTCATCAATAGCTCAAACATAACATAACAGAATCTGAAACCCAAATACAGAATCTCTACTAAGTCTGAAAGCCTCTATACTGAATAATGAGATATTGGGACAAGACCCCAGCTAACTCCAAATACTAAATAGAAACCATAAAGATAGACAACTGATACTAGTCCTCAAAGTATGAGGACTCACCACTCGAAGCTGGGACACCGGCTAATCTCTAGCAATGAATCTTAGGAACTGAACTTGAATCTACATCATCAAGAGGATGCAGCGCAAGATATGCGTTAGTACTATAGGATGTACTGAGTATATAAGATATGCAAAATTTGAGTAATCATGCTAGATATGTTATAAAACTGATTTCATGCTATAACCATTAAACTCTAATGTAAATGACTCAATGTAATATCATAAACTGAAAACATAATCATAAGTAACTCTGAAATCTGAGCAAGAGTCAAATACATTTTTAAAACATGAAACTGCTTCTGTGGGAGGTTCTCTAACCGACATAGACCATGTGAGCTATATGGAATACGATGTATCAATTCCATTGAAAGGACCCAATATACCTTGCCAGGGTATAAAGGCATAACTAGTGTGATCACGGTGTCTGATGCCCACAGAGGGGACTTAAAGAACCTATGGTGGCACGTAGTTCCGGGATATACAAGGGGTACGGTCACCCAATCCAATTAGGTGCTCAATACTACTCCCAACACATACTTATACCTCAACTTATACTTAAGGCATATCTAATGTCAAATATGTTTGAAAAGCATAAGGGTATATCTGATACCATGCAATTGACATAGCTTAGGTAGACATATCTAGATGCCCAACCTCTTCATAAAAACATAGGGACATATCTAATGTCATGCAATTCATGCTTCAAAATCCTTAAAACTTAGCATGGCCATAATTCAAAACATACTTTTCTTTCTAAATTCATAACTTGAAGAATTAGGCATGAACTTTCATAAATACATAAGGCCATGTTATCTAGACATGCCAATTTTCACTTGAAATCATGGTAGAAATCATCTTTAATACATGGGCTTTTGAAATAAATCAAGAAACCTCAAATAAATCATAGATAAATAATGAGAAACCATGAATTGAAGCTTTAAAATTGAACCCATAAGTTTTCCCCAATTTGGGTAAGAACCCTAATTTCATAAATTCATAAATACAAGTAAAAATCATTGGTTTTGGGCATAAGGGTGAAGGGATTCCCTTATTGAATACCCACATACCTTATAGAAGCTAACTTGATCTAAGATGAAAAGAAATGAAGGCTTGATCTTGGAGCTTGAGACTTGGAGCTTGAAGGATTTCTTTCTTCTTTTGGAATAGAATTGCATAGAATGAGAAGAGTTTAGGCTATTAGGGAATAAAACCCTACTAAAATGGTCAAAACAACCTCACTTAGGAGTTAAAAGGGTGTGTAATTATAAAAATATCCCTATGATTTAATTAAGAAAAATTGATAAAAAGACTCGGCTTCTGAGACCATGAATCAGTCTACAAACCGTCAACTGAAATGACGAACCATCAACTGAAATGACGAACCGTCAACTAATTCGTGTTTTCAGGTGCCACTTCTAGGAGCTTGCTAGAACTCAACTCCATGAGTCACTCTATGGTCTGTGATTTAGAATGATGGACTGTCCTGTTGAATCGTGGTCATGACCTAGGGGCATAAGGATCCTCTGATCCTTAGGGGTTACGGATGGAAGGACGACCCGTGGTTCAAAATGACGGTTCATCAACCAACTCGTCATTTCTAGGACCCTTCATGGGGGTCCTCTGGAACTTAAACCATGAGTCCACAGGATAGGCCATGGTTCTAAACCATGAGCCATCGAGTGACTCATAGACTGAGGGAAGAACACAACTGAGGAGAAGACCACGAATCAAACTACGGGTCGTGGTCCATGACTATGGTCCGTGATCTGGTCCGTGATCTCTGGGAATTTTACAATTTTCATAGAAGTCAGGTTTAACAGCTGAATCAAATTATGTAGTGTTATAATATCCCCCTTGGTATCATTCATCCTCGAATGAAGGCTAAGCAAGGAAAACTAGGGGGAAATAGCCCAACCAAACAATAAACATGCAAACTCAAGGATAAACATGAAAACTGAGCTTTTCAACTTAAAACATGATTGAACTAACTTTGGAAAAAATGAATGCATGCTAGGATCATGAGAGAAACTGATGGAATAGAATCGGAGGGACATACTAAGGAGGAAACTAGTACCTCAAGCTGGAATTGAGTCAGATGGAAAAATATGAGGGTACTTGGCTTTCATGGTTGCCTCCATTTCCCAAGTATCTCCCTCAACTAGTTGATTTCTCCAAAGGACCTTTACCGAAGCAACTTCTTTGTTTGTCAACCTCTGAATCTGTCGATCAAGAATCTTCACGAGAACTTTCTCATAAGTAAGGCTATCCTTCACACCTACATCCTCCAAAGGAATAATCAAGTCTTGATCACCAACACACTTCTTTAACAAGGAAATATGGAAAATCGGATGAACCGCTTCTAAATCTGTTGGCAAATCCAACTCATAAGCAACACTACCAACTCTCCTTAGAATCTGATAAGGACCTACATAGCAGGGACTTAGTTTCCCTTTCTTGACAAATCTCATCAAACCCTTCATGGGTGACACCTTCAGAAATACCCAATCATCAACGTCGAACTCTACCTCTCTTTTCCTAACATCTGCATATGATTTTTGTCGACTCTGAGCGGTCTTCAACCTCTCCCTAATGATCTGAACTTTCTCCATAGTGTCATGAACTGAATCTGGACCAATCAAAGATGCCTCACCTACCTCAAACCAACCAATAGGAAATTTACACCTCTGCCTATAAAGTGCCTCATAAGGATCCATCAGGATGCTAGAATAAAAGTTGTTGTTGTAGGCAAACTCGATAAGAGGTAAGTGATCATCCCAACTACCTTTGAAATCAATCACACAAGCTCTCAACCTATCCTCTAAAGTAGTATGATCTACCTTGCCATCCGTCTATGGGTGAAAAGTTGTGCTAAGCTTAACCTGAGTACCAAGACCTTTCTGAAATGACCTCCAAAACTAGGATGTAAACTGAGTACCCCTATCAGAAATGATAGACAATGGAACACCATGCAATATGACTATCTCCCGAATATAGAGTATGGCATAATCATTTGATGAATTTGTAGTCTTAACAATGAAGAAGTGGGATGACTTAGACATTCTATCAACAATCACCCAAATCGAATCATGTTGCCTACGAGTACGAGGCAAATCAGTAATGAAATCCATATTGATCGCTTCCCATTTCTATGTAGGAATATCAATATCCTAAATCATACCACTCAGTCATTGATGCTCTACCTTCACTTGTTGATAGTTGGGACACTTAGCCATAAAACTTGTTATGTCCTTCTTTATGCCATTCCACTAATAGACTTCCCGTAGGTCACGGTACATCTTGGTTGCACCGGGGTAAATGGAATACCTGGAGTTATGAGCCTCTATCAAAATTCGATGTCTCAACCTATCTATGTTAGGAACACATAATTGACCCTGATATCGAATCACACCATCTCCCCCTTGGGAGAAAACCTCTACCCTTTGTTGATGGACTGCACCCTTCAGCTGGTGCAATATAGGATCACTGTCTTGCTTCTCTTTCACTTCAGCTACCAAAGATGATTTGGAACCATTCTAAACAATAACACCACCTTCTGTCAAATCCATAAGGCAAAGTCCCGTCCTCAACCAAAAACACACTACCCATGGACAATCTACTAACTGTGTCCGCCAAGATATTGGCCTTACCCGGATGGTAATGCACACTCATTCATAATCCTTAAAAATCTCAAGCCATCTCCTTTGATGAAGGTTCAATTCCTTTTGTGTGAACACATACTAAAGACTTTTATGATCGGTGAATACATCCATATGAGTACCATACAAGTAGTATCTCCAAATCTTCAAAGCAGAGACCACGGCCACCAACTCAAAATCATAAGTAGGGTAGTTATTCTCATGAATCTTAAGGTGTCTAGAATCATAAGCAATCACATTGCAAAGCTGCATCAACACACAACCCAAACCAATCCTAGAAGCATCACAATACACAACAAAATCATCTAAGCCCTCGGGTAGAGCCAGCACTGGAGATGTGGTCAATCTAGTCTTCAATTCCTGAAAGTTCTTCTCACATAGATTAGACCACTGAAATTTAACCTTCTTCTGAGTCAACCGAGTCAATGGGGCATCTATAAAAGAAAACCCTTTCACAAATCTCATGTAGTAACCAGCCACACCCAAAAAGCTCCTAATATCAGACGGAGAAGTGGGTCTAGGAAAGTTCTTTACTACCTCGATCTTTTGAGAATCAACTTGAATACCATCTCTAGTCACAATATGACCCAGAAAAGCAACAGACTGCATCCAAAACTCACACTTGCTAAACTTAGCAAATAGCTGCCGATCCTTGAGAGTTTGTAACACCACTCTGAAATGGTCTTCATGCTCCTCCTCACTCCGAGAATAGATAGAATATCATCAATGAACACAATCACAAACATATCCAAATACTGCTTAAACAAACGGTTCATCAAATCCATAAAAGCTGCAGGAGCATTCGTTAGTCCAAAAGACATAACCACAAATTCATAATGACCATTCTGAAGGCTGTCTTTGGAATATCACATTCTCGAACACGAAGTTTATGATAACTGAATCTAAGGTCGATATTGTAGAAGCAACTAGTACCCCAAAGTTGGTCGAACAAGTTATCAATCCTGGGAATGGAATAGTTATTCTTGATTGTGACTTTGTTCAACTGACGGCAGTCGATGCACATCCTGAGGGAACCATCTTTCTTTCACATGAATGAGACTGGAGAACCCCATGGAGATATGCTAGGTCAAATAAACCCTTATCAATAAGGTCTTTCACCTGGTCTTTCAATTCCTTAATTTCGCTAGATCCATTCTATAGGGAGGAATAGAGATAGGATGTGTATCTGGAAGAATTTCTATTCTAAAGTCGATCTCCTGCTCAGAAGGGACTCTAGGAAAATCCTCGAGAAACACTTTTGAAACTCACTCACAACAGGAACTGATTGGAGAGATGGGGTTTCAAACTCTGTATCCATAACCCGAACTATATGATAAGCATAACCCTTAGAAATCATATTCCTAGCCTTGAGATAAGATATGAAATGAGCTTTTGAGGATGGAGGACTACCCTGCCACTCTAATACAGGTTCAGTCAAAAATTTGAAACTAACAACTCGAGTACAACAATCGACTAAGGCATAACATGCATACAACCAATCCATACCAAGAAAAACATCAAAATCAGTCATCTCCAACTCTACTAGATCCACTGAAGTGACTCTATAACGGACTGAGATAGGGCCATTTCAGTAGATTCTTTTGGCTAGGACTGACTCACCAACAGGAGTAGAAACAAAAAAGGGTTCTAAGATCTGATTAGGACAAATCTTAAACTTGCAAGCAATATAAGGGGTCACAAAAGATAAGGATGCACTGGGATCCATAAATCATACACATCAAAAGAGAAGACCTTCAACATACCAGTAATAATGTCTAGTGAAATCTCCTGGTCCTGGCGAGAGGACATATCATAAAGGTGATTCTGGTAGTGACCACCAGAACTAAAAGCAGTGCCTTGCTGGGCCGGTCAACCTCCTAGGGCTGCTGGAGCAGAGTGAGTCCTACTACCTCCATGACCCTTCTTAGCTGAAGCACAATCCTTAATCCTATGTCCAACCTGTCCACACCTAAATCACCTCTCTCTACCTGCTAGACACTCACTGGGGTGACTTCTACCACACTTGCTGCAAGAAGGGTAAGGAGTCCCCTTTGCAACACTCCCCTGCGAATAGGAACCAGATCCTCTACCAGTCTAATAATGATAAGTCTTGTAGGCCTAGATAGGTGCACTAGCTGAAGAATGAACGGGTCCTGATGATTTCTTCTAAAACAAAGAGCAATGTCAACCTCCAAACAAATGATGGCCAAAACCGGAAATCTCTGACCTAACCCTCTTGTTCTCCATTGCCATCTCCCTCAACTTGCCTCCCTCAATCTGTTGGGCATGAGTCACAAGTCAAGAAATGTCCATGTCACCCAAAAGCATCGTGAACCTACACTCCTTCTTTACTAGATTCGATACTCCATAAACATACTTACTCATATCATCTCATAGGTCAGCCACCATGGAAGGATCATACCTATAAAGTTGGGTGAACTTCAATCTATACTCTTGAGCCGACATAGAACCTTGCCTCAAATTCATGAACTCTTTGACCTTAGCTTGCCTCAACTCCCTCGGGAAGAACTGGTCAAGAAAAGCCCTCTCAAAACATTTCCATGTCATAGGGACCACATCCCCAACCCTAGCATCTTTCCATTGGGTGAACCAAATATGAGTCATTTCCTTGAGTTGATAGGAAGCTAGCTCAATACAATCAACACCACCCACTTGCATCACACCAAAGATCTTATTTACCTCATCCAAAAAAATTTGTGGATCCTCGCCAACTTTCGAACCCCATAACTTAGGTGGGTTCATGCGAATAAAATCTCAAACTCGGGCTACTATTCCACCTTGAGGGTGGACGGGGATAGGAGCCTGCTGATTGGCCTGAGTGGCTATAGTCTGGGCTAGCATATGAATGGAATTTCTAAACTCCGCATTTGTGACCTCGAGGTTTGGAATTGGAGGGTCAACATTTTGAGCATCTCGGCGAGGCATGGCATGGCGAGGAGGCATAATCTGAAATGCATAAAGAATAGATTAGAGGATTAATAGAGTTAAACTCTATCGCATGATATTGGTTAAAAAAAAGTGATGTTTTTCCAAAGACACCTCGTAGCTTCTCTCTCATAAGTGTGGCGTGCTTCACACACATGAAAGAGACTCTACTCGATGCGGCTTTCAGACACCCTAAGACTCTTGAACTTGATGCTCTGATATAAAGTTGTCACAGCCTGAGGCTACCCCTTAGGCATAACACAGGACCTGAGCCCACAAGTTCCCCATGTTAACACTTGGCTAAAGCATGACTCAAACAAACATAGATAAACTTAATGAAAGCATTAAACTGAAGAGATAAATAGCCTGAGTTATCAACAGATCGAACATAACATAATAGAATCTAAAACCCAAATACACAATCTCTACTAAGTCTAAAAGCCTCTAAATTGAATAATGAGTTACTGGGATAAGACCCCAGCTAACTCCAAATACTAAACAGAAACCATAAAGATAGACAACTAATACTAGTCCTCGAAGTATGAGGACTCACCACTAAAGGATGGGACACTGGCTACTCTCTAGACATAAATCTGAGGACCTGAACCTAAATCTGCATCATCAAGAGGATGTAACGCAAGATATATGTCAGTACTGTAGGATGTACTGAGTATATGAGATATACAAAATCTGAGTAATCATGCTAGATATGCTATAAAACTGATTTCATGCTATAACCATAAAACTGTAATGTAAATGACTCAATGCAATATCATAAACTGAAAACATAATCATAAGTAGTCAGTCTGAAATCTGAGCAAGAGGCAAATACATTTTTAAAACATAAAACTGCTTATGTGGGAGGTTCTCTAACCGACATAGACCATGTGAGCTACATAAAATCTGATGTATCCACCCCATCAAAAGGACCCAATTTACCTTGCCAGGGTATAAAGGCATAACTAGTGTGATCACGGTGTCTGATGCCCACAGAGGGTACTTAAAATACCTACAGTGGTACATAGTGATGTGCCAGGATTCTACGGCAAATTTGATGCCTTTAACTAAGAATAATTGTGAGTTTTAAAACAACCCTTGTGGTTTTTGATGTTTTATGTTATATTTGCAGGAAATGGAGACAAAGATAGAAAAGGAAGGAAATATGATCAAAGATCTCCACTGGATATGAGTGGTGAATGGCATGACTGGCCACCACACACTTGGTGGGCCTTCAGCTAAGCTACAAAGCCTGGCAGCAACAGTGGATAAGAGTGGTGGCTGGCATGACTGGCCACCACACACTTGGTGGGTCGTCAACCAGGCCACCAAGTCTGGCAGCAACACTGGATAAGAGTGGTGGCTGGCATGACGGGCCACCACACACTTGGTGGTCCGCCAGCTAAGCCACCAAGTCTGGCAGCAACACTGGCTAAGAGTGGTGGCTGGCATGACTGGCCACCACACACTTGGTGGGCCGTCAACCAAGCCACCAAGTCTGGCAACAACACTGGATAGGAGTGGTGGCTGGCATGACTGGCCACCACACACTTGGTGGGCCGTCACCCAGGCCACCAAGATGAAGCAAAGGCATCATACCCACTGGATAGTGGCGACGGCCACCCTGACGGCCAGTCACTCATGTGACGGTCCGTCAAGTGGGCCACCAAATACAAAGCGGGATTTTGAAAATTCTATTTTTGGACTTTATTTCCTGGACTGCTATAAATACTCAGTTTAGGGTTATTTTATTTATTCATTACCCGATACTTTTTCTCACGTTTTGGATGACTTTGGGAGGAGAAAATATGACACAAACACATTTTCTTCTTCTTCTTCGATTGTTCTTGTAATTTTGGCTTTCGTTCTTGCATAAACTGAAGCTTGTGTTAATATATCGTAAGAATCTCTTATTTATATCATGAATACTTTCATCTTCTCTTTCTCTGCTAGCATGAGTAGCTAATTTCCCACAACTAGGGTTGTGAGAGCCATGGCAAAAGTAACAATATAGATTTCGGGTAGCGTAGGGTTCAATTTATATGTTGTCACATTGTTAATCATTTTTTATTTACGTTTTCTAATGGTTTCAAATATTAGAACATACCTAGGTTTGATTTGCTTGAACAAAGAGATTAAAACCGAGAAATTTGATTAACTATGAGGATTCGAGACTACCAATTCTCGTCTTATGATTAATGTTGTAACTAGATTAATCTACTTGATGTTTAGGATTGAAATAAGAAATTTCACCTTTTCAAGTTCGAGAGAATTGAAAAGGAAATTCGTCTATTTGGTTGAGAAACGTTTAGATGATACCATTAATTCAATCACATCGTGATATACATATAGAAAGAACCCGGTTAAGCTTTGAGTCAAAATTGTTACGACGCCATGGTGAACACTTCCCTAGTTCATTCTCACATTGATTATAAACTCTTGAAAATTTGCTGATTGTTAGTTAACTTGTGTGAATTTGATATTTAAATCCCCCCCCAAATCACCGGAAACTATCGATTACTAGCCAACTAAATTACTAACGACTTAATTTACACTTTATTCCCTGTGGTATCGACCCCAACCTTGGTTGGGTTCTATATTTGACGATGAACGCTTGCACTTCTTAATTGAAGTGTAATTTGGGCGTATCAAATTTTGGCGCCATTGCCGGGGAATACGGTTGTTTATTAAGTCCGGTGAGTTTATTTTACTCTTAGTCATATTTCCTGCTTTTACTTTTATTTGTTGTTTTTGTTTATTACAGGGTACATAGTTTTGCATGCAAAGTACCCGGCCCTCGGGTGAATCAACATTACCTTATGATCCCGAGCTTGGTGGAACGTTAAGGTAAACCATGAATGCACAACAACAAGAGGCAGCGAGACTCGCTGCAGCTCAGCGAGCCCAACAAAATTTGAATGCTGATGATTTAAGGATGATATTGGGTTAGATGATGAGACTTTAGTGGGTGAGGGCAGACCGGTGGATATTGTTAACAATAATTCTCAAGCCGATCAGAGGCCACAATAGTGAGGTAGAGGTCGACAACAACCAAGGCAGTATGCTTTGGATGATGATAAGGATATCTACTTGGATGGAGTTGGTGCTACGAGCGCCATTGTTCTTCCTCCGCTAGCGCCCGGGGCAAAGTTCAACATTACTAGCACAATGATTCAGCTGTTGAATTTGAGAGGGTTGTTTCGTGGTGTGGCTAGTGATGACCCCAACAGGCACCTGATGAATTTTGTGAGCATCTGCAAGTCGTTTGAATTGCTAGGAGTGAATCAGACGGCCATCAGGCTTAGGTTGTTCCCAATGTCTCTGTCTGATGAAGCAGCGATGTGGTTGACTGAGCTAACTCCCGATTCTATAACAACCTGGGGAGAGTTGAAAGGATCTTTCCTAGAAAGGTTCTTTCCTCCCTCTAGGATGATACAGTTGAGGGATGAAATCAGCAATTTCAGGCAACAACCTCATGAGGCCTTACATGAGACCTGGTTGCGATTCAAGAAAAAGCTGACACAATGCCTAAACCATCAGTTGACAGATAATTTTTTATGCAGACATTCTATAGGGCACTGAATTCGGCTACCAAGACAACACTGGATAACGCAGCGGGTGGAGCATTTATGGGTCTCACTTTTATTGAGGCCACAACTATTTTGGACTGGCTCACCAAAACCAACAGGGCCTGGCATACATGGGATACAGAGGTAGCAGCTAGCACTTATGCAGTTGGTATGTCAGCAGAGCAGCACAGGAAGGAGGAAGAGCGGGACCAAGATATGGCCCATCTGAAAACGCAAATGGACCTACTGACAAAGCATTTGTTGTCAGGAGGTATTGAGAAAGTGAAAGTTGTGGGTTCCCAAAGTAGAGCAGCAGAGTCTGGGTCTGATGAGGAGGCCAATTATTTGGGTGGTTTCCAGGATTATGGCCAAGGAAACCAAGGTTGGAATAATTACTATGAAAGGTCGGGTTATAAGAGTCGAGAACAAGGTGATTGGAAAAGCAAAGACGATAGAGGTGGATTATACATACCACCTGGGAATTGTGACAAAGCTAGCAATGAGTCAGGGACGTCCAAACTAGAGAATATGATGGCTAAGATGTTGTTGAAGGTAGAATCGACTGACTTCAGGGTAAAGGAGATGAGGACTGAATTATCAGCAATGAGTCAGGTATTGGATTCACATTCCACCTTGATCAAGCAATTAGAGCAGCAAGTGAGTCAAATCTCGGCGTCTCTAAATCAAAGGAAGACAGGTACCTTGCCGAGTAACACCATTCAAAGCCCGAGGAATGATGGGAGTTGTATGGCGATCACTATGAGAAGCTGTAAAATATTATCGAAATCACATTCGGTAATTCAGACTCAGAAAGGTAATGTTGCTGAGGAAGATGAGTTAGTAGATGCTGAAAATATGGTCGATGAGGGTGTGAGGGTATCTATTGAAAAACCCATTGTGGTAGAGGATGCTACTCAAGTGCTCACGGATGAAAGCAAGGAAGTTGAAAAACTTCCAACTATGATGCCTCGGCCATCGCCTCCTTTCCCACAACGGTTGAAGAAGAAAGTGGAAGATATCAAGTTCCTCAAGTTCACGACCATTCTCAAGCAGATATCAGTGAACATCCCACTGGTGGACGCTATTGAACAAATGCCCGGATTTGCCAAGTTTATGAAGGACTTGATTACCAAGAAGAGGTCAGTGAGCTTTGAACCAGAAGATAACCTCCACCACTGCAGTGCTATTTCTTCAAAATCGTTAGTGGAAAAGATGGAAGATCCAGGTGCTTTTACTGTTCCCTGTACTATTGGTAAATTCAACTTTGGAAAAGCCTTATGTGATCTTGGTGCTAGCATCAACTTGATGCTGCTAGGAGTCTATAAATAGTTGGGTTTGGGAGGTCCCAAACCAACTACCATGAGGGTGTTAATGGTTGACCGTTCAGTAAAGCGACCGGTGGGAATATTGTATGATGTGCTGGTAAAGATTGGTAAGTTTATATTCCCATCTGACTTTGTAATCTTAGATTGCGAAGTGGATTTTGAAGTTCCCATAATCTTTGGACGACCATTGTTTGCCACTGTAAGAGTGTTGGTCAACATGAAAAGAAACGAACTGACATTCAGATTGAACAATGAATTGGTCAAGTTTGATGTGTGTAAATTGATGAAGCCACAAAGAGACATGAGGGTGATCTCGGTTATAAATGTTATTGATGAAGCCCTTATGGATGTGCATATTGAGGAGAAAGGTTTTTTTGAGACCCTAGTTGTTATGAGAATGATGTTGGAATCGCAAGAAGAGAAACCTATAGAGGAAGGCGGTGAGAACAAATAAAGGAAAAGAAAACACCGCAAGAGAACCAGCAAAGAAAAAGAGTTAGAAAGAGTAAAGAAGTTGTCTTGACTAGCTGAGGAGCCGATAAAAGAGGAAGTTAGAGCTCAACAGGATGATGTCGCTTGCATCTATTCTAGAGATTGCTCCTGCTTTGGAGACCCTGGCGGTCTCCAACATCATGCCAGACTCTGAGTCCTATGGGCTTCACAGGTATTCCTTTCTCTCAAAGTTTTAGCTTTCACATGTATGCATTAGGGACAATGCATGAGTCTAAGTTGAGGGTGTTGTTGGGATACCTATGAGTCTTTCACCACCGAGGGTTTTTGTTGCCGTGTTTCTTTTCCCTCGGTGCGCTATCTAGTAGAACCGGCATGTTTAGGTTGTCGTTTAATTATTTTATTTTATTTTTTTGTGTTGTGTTGTGGTGTCTATAGCAAGCATGGATTTTTTAAAGTTGAACTAAAAGGAGCCCCCTCTAAAAAAGTTGATTTTGTACTTATGTTTGAAACGATTGACTGTTCTGGATCCTTGAATGTCATTGTGTGGTTGTGATTGTAATAATTATGTTTAAGACGAGCTGTTGTTTTGATAGTTGGTAGTGGTATGGGTTCTTGGTGCCAAGTGCGTGTGATCTTATTGTGATAAACTCTTACTCTGCGCATGCATCTAGAACTTGCCCGGTCTATTTTGTTAAGCTTGAAGTTGGTTGCTTAGGAAAGGATCACAGGCCCTTTTTGTGTGCAGTCCACTTAGCCTAAAAGACTATCCAAATGTAAATAACCCCTTTGATCCATGTTTGAGCCAAAGTTGACTTTATTCTTGCGATAACTTATTACCCTTCCCTTTTTAACTTTGAGTATTTATTTTGGCCCTGGTCCCTCTTTGGACATCGTGCACCTTAACTCAGGTAATTAGCCTAAGTTGAGGGTGGCTACTGTAGAGGTATATGATAAGAAAAATGGGGTTAAGTTGACTTTGTTCTTCCGATAACCTTTTACCTTCCCCTTTTAACTCTGAATCTCTATTTTGGCCCTAGTCCCTCCTTGGACATCATGCACCTCAACTCAGGCAATTAGCCTAAGTTGAGGGTGGCTACTGTAGAGGTACATGACAAGAAAAATGGGATTGTGCTTAGTTGGTTGTTGTTGGGATAGAAAGTGCAGGTATGTGCCAAATGAAAAGTCAGAAAAAGAACTGAAAAAGAAAGAAAAAGAGTTATCATGTTAAAAAGACCACACCTGTAGCAAGAAATAAAGAAATCAAAGGTGATTATGACTGGATGGAAAAAGGTTGAATGGAAATTATAGGTCGATGATTACAAGGAGGGTTTAGCCACTATTCCCTAAATGTATCCTACCTGCACCCGAAGCCTCATTACAAGCCAAAACAAGTCCTGTAGTGATCTTGAGCGGCTTTCTGAAAAACTGAAATAGAATAGCAAGGGCAAGCTTATGTCATTGCATGTGCATTGTTTGAAATCATTTGTGAGTGTGAGGGCCTTACCTAGTCCCAAATCTTATGTGTGGGAATTCTTTGTGGTGTGGGAACCGAGATTTTTGTATTATCTATTGATTGCTGGGATAGCTGTTGTGTGTGTATGTAGAATATTCCATCATGTCGGAATGACATGTTTGGATCCTTGCAAGTTAGCGTTTCATACATTTGTGTGCTACCGGGGGGCTTGATTTACATTTAATAAACTATTGAATGGCCATGATTTGCTAGAGATATGTGTTTGTATTCTTAGTTGAGTCGTCATTTTGTCTTTGTTGTTATGTTGCTTGAGGACAAGAGAATGTTTTAAGTTGAGGGTGTTGATGTTCCAGGATTCTACGGCAAATTTGACGCCTTTAACTAAGAATACTCGCGAGTTTTCAAGCAACACTTGTGGTTTTTGATGTTTTATGTTATATTTGCAGGAAATGGAGACAAAGATAGAAAAGGAAGGAAATATGATCAAAGAGCTCCACTGGATAGGAGTGGTGGCTGGCATGACTGGCCACCACACACTTGGTGGGCCGTCAGCTAAGCCACCAAGTCTAGCAGCAACACTGGATAAGAGTGGTGGCTGGCATGACTGGCCACCACACACTTGGTGGGCCGTCAGCCAGGCCACCAAGTCTGGCAGCAACACTGGATAAGAGTGGTGGCTGGAATGACTGGCCACCACACACTTGGTGGGCCATCAGCCAAGCCACCAAGTCTGGCAGCAACACTGGATAAGAGTGGTGGCTGGCATGACTGGCCACCACACACTTGGTAGGCCGTCAGCCAAGCCACCAAGCCTGGCAGCAACACTAGATAGGAGTGGTGGCTGGCATGACTGGCCACCACACACTTGGTGGGCCATCACCCAGGCCACCAAAATGAAGCAAAGGCAGCATACCCACTGGATAGTGGCGAAGCCCACCCTGACGGCCAGTCACTCATGTGACGGTCCATCAAGTGGGCCACCAAATATAAAGTGGGATTCCAAAAATTCTATTTTTGCACTTTATTTCCTAGACTGCTATAAATACCCAGTGTTAGGGTTATTTTATTTATTCATTACCCGATACTTTTTCTCCCGTTTTGGACGAGTTTGGGAGGAGAAAATATGACACAAACACGTTTTCTTCTTCTTCTTCGATTGTTCTTGGGATTTTGGCTTTCGTTCTTGGATAAATTGAAGCTTGTGTTCATATATCGTAAGAATCTCTTATTTATATCATGAATACTTTCATCTTCTCTTTCTCTGCTAGCATGAGTGGCTAATTTCCCACAACCCTAGTTGTGGGAGCCATGGCAAAAGTAACAATATAGATTCCGGCTAGCGTAGGGTTCAATTTATATGTTGTCACGTTGTTAATCATTCGTTATTTACGTTTTCTAATGGTTACAAACATTAGAACATACCTAGGTTTGATTTGCTTGAACAAAGAGATAAAAACCGGGAAATTTGATTAACTACGAGGATTCGAGACTACCAATTCTCGTCTTATGATTAATGTTGTAACTAGATTAATCTACTTGATGTTTAGGATTGAAATAAGAAATTTCACCTTTTCAAGTTTGAGAGAATTCAAAAGGAAATTCGTCTATTTGGTTGAGAAATGTTTAGATGATACCATTAATTCAATCACATCGTGATATACATATAGAAAGAACCCGGTTAAACTTTGAGTCGAAATTGTTACGACGCCATGGTGAACACTTCCCTAGTTCAATCTCACATTGATTATAAACTCTTGAAAATTTGTTGCTTGTTAGTTAACTTGTGTGAATTTGACATTTAAATCCCCCCCAAATCACCGAAAACTATCGATAACTAGTCAACTAAATTACTAACGACTTAATTTACACTTTATTCCCTGTGGGATCGACCCCAACCTTGGTTGGGTTCTTAATTTGACGACGTCCGCTTGCGCTTCTTAATTGAAGTGTAATTTGGGTGTATCACATAATTCTGGGATATACAAGGGGTACACTCACCCAATCCAACTCGATGCTTAATACTACTCCCAAAACATAATTATAGCTCAACTTATACTTAAGGCATATCTAATGCAAAATATGTTAGAAAAGCATAAGAGTATATCTAAGACCATGCAATTCACAGAGCTTAGGTAGACATATCTAGATGCCCAACATCTTCATAAAAATATAGGGACATATCTAATGTCATGCAATTCATGCTTCAAAATCCTTAAAACTTAGCATAGCCATAATTACAAACATACTTTTCTTTCTAAATTCATAACTTGAAGAATTAGGCATGCACTTTCATAAATACATAAGGCCATGTTATCTAAACATGCTAATTTTCACTTGAGATCATGTAATTCAATGAAATCATGCTAGAAATCATCTTTAATGCATGAGATTTTAAAATAAATCAAGAAACCTCAAATAAATCATAGATAAATAATGAGAAACCATGAATTGAAGCTTTAAAATTGAACCCATAAGTTTTCCCCAATTTGCGAAGAACCCTAATTTCATAAATTCATAAATCCAAGTAAAAATTAGGGGTTTTGCGCATAAGGGTGAAGGGATTCCCTTATTGAATACCCACATACCTTATAGAAGCTAGCTTGATCTAAGATGAAAAGAATGGAGCCCTGATCTTGGAACTTGAGACTTGGAGCTTGAAAGAGTTCTTTCTTCTTTTGGAATAGAATTGCATAGAATGAGAAGAGTTTAGGCTATTATGTCACGCCCCGAGGTTACCCCCTAGATGTAACACAGGACTTGGGACCACAAGGATCCCAATATAACCCTTGGTTATAGCATTCTCAAGCATAACAACAGATAAGCGGAAGCAATCTAAGATAGAAACTCAGAATATCATAAATAGAAGTCAATTACGAAGTACAGCTCAGAAATCGTCTCATAAGATCTATGTATGAAAAGCCTCTACTACTATCATAGAGAGTTGTTGGGATAACACCCCTAGCTAACTCGAACATCTGAAAATAAAGAAGACATAAAACTGAGGTGGAGCCTAGCCCTCGGACTATGAGGACTCACCAATAGCTAAGTATGAGTGTCCGGATCTCTAGCCAAGGATTTGAGAAGGAACACCTGAGTCTGCATCATAAAAGGATGCAGTGCAATATGCGTTAGTACTATGGAATGTACTAAGTATGTGAGCAATGCATGAACATGGTGAAAACATGCTAAGAATACTTGAATAACTGAAATCATGCTTTTAAAGAATAACTGAATGCAATGACTCTAGAATATCATAAGCCAAAGCATAATCATAAGTAATAAGTCTGAAATCTGATTTAGAGTCAAATGCAACTTTAATCATAAACTGTTACTGTGGGAGGTTCTATAACCGACATAGACCATGTGAGCTACATGGAATCTGATATATACGCCCCATCGAGAGGACCCAATGTACCTTTCCAGGGGTACAAAGGCATGACTGTAACGTGATCACCTGAGACTGATGCCCAGCACGAGACTTACCATACGGGGGCAACGTAGTTCTGGGACTCATGGGTACTCTCACCCGTCCAACTCGGTGCTAATACTACTCCCAAAAATATACATATAGATCATATAATACCAATGACATATCTGATGCCAAAGTTGTTGAAACCCAATGACATATTTGATGCCAAAGCTAAGAAAAAAACCAATGACATATCTAATGTCAAAGCTAAGTAAAAATCAATGACATATGTAAGGCCAAAGCTATGTAAAAACCAATGACATATCTAATGCCAAAGATATTTTGAAAAGCAAAAGACATATCTGATGCTATGCAATTCAAAGTCATAATCTGAAGGCTTAGCTTAGCCATAGCTCAAAACATGCTTTTCATACAAAATTCATAGTTGAACAATCATACATGCAGTTTCATAAGTTCATAAGTTCCATGATATCTAATCATGCTAAATTCCTCTTGAAATATGTAAATTCATGGGTTCATGCTAGAAATCCACTTTCATGCTTGGGCTTTCAAATTCAACGAAAGAATTATAATCAAATCATGAATAATCAATAACAAATCATGAATTTAAATATAGAAACTGATTTTATAAACTTTCCCCAATTTTGGTTCAAGACCCTAGTTTCATAACTTCATAATTCAAATTCATGAGTTGGGGATTTTGGGCACAAGGGTGGAAGAAACCCATTGCTAAAGACCCACATACCTTAGGTAAAGATTACCCACTTTAATGGAAAAGATTTGGAGACTTGGCTTGGAGATTGGAGACTTGAGCTTGAAGAGGGATTTTCCTTTTTGGGAGGAGAATGAGGAACTTGGGATGAACTTAGGGTAATATGGGTGAAAACCCTTCTAAAAGTAGTCAAAATGACTTCACTTTTTACATAATAGGGTAGGAAATGACCAAAATGCTCCTAGGAATTAATTGGAAAAAGGCCAGAAATTGGTCAACTTTCAGTGACCACGATTGGAGTCTACGACTCATAGACTTTTCCATGACTCATGGACTGCTAGTCGTGGAAGCTTCCAGAAATTCAACCTGCAGGAGAATTTCTACAGTTTAACAGGATGACTCGTGGAAGCTTCCACGAGTCGTAGAACCTAATTGTGGAACTCAGGGAACTTGACTAACCTTTGATCAACTTCAACGAGTCAACAGTATGACCCGTAGAAACTTCTATGAGTCTTGGAAGTGACTCGTGGTTGTCAGTAATGAGGTTGGTCTACAGGACTGGGATCACGAGTCACTCCCACGACTCGTGGAACCTTCCACGACTCGTGGACTTGACTCGTGGTCCCTGGAACTTGGATTTTTCTGAATTTTTCATCTTGGATAGCTGGATACTTGTACGGGGTGTTACATATTAGGAAATAAAACCCTAGTAAAAATGGTCAAAACAACCTCACTTAGGAGTTAAAAGGGTGGGTAATTACAAAAACACCCCTAGGATTTAATTAAGAAAAGCTAATAAAAAGACTCGGCCTCAAAGACCACGAATCAGTCTATGGACCGTCAACTGAAATGATGAGTCATCAACTAATCTGTGTTTTCAGGTGCCACTTCTGTGAGCTTTCCAGAACTCAACTCTACGAGTCACTCTATGGTTCGTGATTCAGAACAACAGACCGTCCTGTTGACTCGTGGTCCTGACTTTGGGGCATGAGGATCCTCTGATCCTTAGGGATTATGGATGGAAGGATGACTCATGGTTCAAAAGGATGGGTCATCAACTAACTCATCATTTCTAAGACACTTCATGGGGGTCCTCTAGATCTCGAACAATGAGTCCACAGGATGGGCTGTGGTTCCAAACCATGAGCCGTTGAGTGACTCGTAGATAAAGGGAAGAACATAACTGAGGAGAAGACCATGGATCAGGCTACGGGTTGTAGTCCAGGACTACGGTCCATGATCTGGTATATAATCTCTGGGAATTTTATAATTTTCACAAAAGTCAGGTTTAATAGCTGAATCAAATTCCGGGGTGTTATATCGGGTAGTGGTCTTGTGATGATTGTTGTGGGCTGTTGGGTTAAGTTTGTATTGTATTGTATTATGTGCTACATATTATATTATATTTTATTATACTTTGTGATTGTGATTGCCTGGAGGGCTCATGATGACCTGTAAGGCATGAGACCTTTTTGTATGGTTGAGCTCGTGGCTTTGCGAGGACTTGTAAAGCGTGAGACCTTTTTGTATGGTCGATCACATGAATTTGTGAAGACATGTAAGGCATGAGTATTTTTGTGCATGGTTTTCTTTGTGTATTGCTCTCTTGTAAGGTGTGAGTTTATTTTGCGGGTTGAGCCTATGTATTTTGTTGTTTATATTGTATTGCATTTCTATGTTATGATTATTATGGTTAGCTATATCTTGAATTTCAGAGGTGATGTGTGGTTCGAGATTATGGTTGTTGTGGGGCCTGGAGTAGGAGAAGTTAAGGTAGTGTTGGGCTGATATTGTGTCTGTGCAGGTTGTGGCTGGGATGTTGGTATTGTTTCTATTTCAACTTCCTTCATATTGTGGTTTCAGTTTGGATTTATGCTATTTATGTTATTTTGTCGCGTTACATATTCAGTACACTCTTTTGTACTAACGTCCCCATTGCCTGGGGGCACTGCATTCATGTCTGCATGTTATTAGGTAGACAGTGGTCCTTGTTCCGTGTGATTGAGTTCAACTAGTGGTTGGTACACTTCGTTCTCTCTAGAGTTGCTGAGTATAGAATCTTCTTTGGCCTCGTATAGGTAACGGGTATATCGAGGCCCTATCCTTACTCATGGTTAACCATTTTTAATATAGAGGCTTGTAGACAACTGTTGCAGGTTTGGTAGTCAGTTGTGGCCTGGTCGGCCTTGTATAATACTTTTGTTATATTTGAATTGGTTTTGTTTCATTTCATTTTGTTTGGCTTGGCCTTAACAGCCCACAATTATTGTTGGTTTGCTCGATCAAGTGGGGAACAAGGTGCCAGTCGCGCCTCTCCAAATTTGGGGTGTGACAAACTTGGTATCAAAGCATAGTTGTATCCTAGGGAGTCTACAAGCCATGTCTAGTAGAGTCTTGCTTATTAGTGTGTTGTGCACCACACTTATAAATAGAAAGCTTCAGGGAATTTAGGATTGTTTACCATTCTTTCATTTTTTTTTTTAGATCGTGCTATTGAGCTGAGTCTTAAGAGTTGGTTTATCAAAATCATGCAATACTAATTTGCGATTGTCAGACCTCAACAGACCTTGTGGAGAGATAGATCTTGATTCGTAGCATTATAGTATTTTCAAGGATGGGGTTATATGCATTTGAGGTAAATTTTCGTTCTAGTTATGAGTCTATGTCACCAACGACCATGAGGGGCCCAATGAGTTTTTGGTAGCTGCTAGTGGTCTTGTGAGGCATGTAACTTATTTTATGGGCGGTTTTGCATGAGTGGTATAGTCATGTATATAGTAGAGGTTTTGCCAAAAATTAGAGAAATTTCAAGCTTTAATCATGTTTTCTATTCCACATTTAAGGATGAATGTTCCTAAAGAGTAAAATATGTAACACCACAGTTGTTTAACATTTCCCTTCATCCCGTATCAAAGCCTTAGGAGCCTATATTTGAAAGGTTTGTTAACACTCCGCGTGATTCAAAAATATTTGATTTAAATTATAATTTGTAAAAATTATATTTTTATTGCCTTTTTAAAATGTCTTAAATATTTGTGAAAAATAATATCTTTTATTACGATATATTTTTGTTACGATATATTTTTGTTACGATATATTTTATAAAAAATTTATAATTTATTAATATTTTAACGGAGATAGTAAGTCTAGTTATATTGAAGAATTATTATTATATCGGGAAGACTTTATTCAAAATAATTTTTTATTAATTATGATATATCCAAATATTTATATATTTTTTTCATGAACCTACACAATATCTGAATGCATATGTAATTAGATAAAATAATTTTGGTATCATCACCTCCACTTCCACGTGGAAGTGGAGGGAGTGGACAAGCAAATATTCTTTATGTGGTGGCTTAGTTCTTTCAGTGACACATGTAAAACAATTAGTTAAAGGTGAATAATCGATTATATTAAGTGTTGTATATAAAATATTTTCTAGATATTTTTGCACGGGCCCAACATACTTGTCAAAATATTTCATAGAAATCATTAAGCATGGGCACACACAAAAATTGAAGATAATCAACCTGGTCAAAAATCACAAGTTTGTTTTTTGTGTAAGAGATATTCAGTCCAAAGTATAAAGATACAAAAAAATAGCCGATCCATCATAAGTGAAACAATTTCCACCAACAAAGAACCAAAAATAATGAAAGTTTGTTCAAGAAAGCTCTCAGGAACATTCAAACTGATTATTTTGTCTCTTGGATTTCACCAATTCTTCTTGGTAAGTTCAATAAATTAACAGTTACACATTATTCAAAAATGTAACATATTCAAATATTCACCTGCAATTAAGAAGTAGGTTATTTAGAGGGGGGGAAAGCAAGCCCTTTAATGAAATACGAAGAAAGGAATTCAAAGCAATCTTATAAAGAAGGAGTCGATCCTTCACGATATCATCTCATAAAATGAATGAATTTCTACTATATATAAGTAGAAAAAAGCAGGTATGGGACAAAATATAACTTAAAGCAGACACAATAACTTAAACATCAAAAGACATAAAGCAATAGAACCTCCACTAGAACATCTTTAGTTTCTTCTATTCCACAAAGTATATGCAACAAAAGATTTTTCAAGTCCTGTTCCAAACGTAAAATGTACACAATAGACAGAACTGTAGGACATCTAACATACCAAATCATCTTAAGATATTGTACGGGACTTTTGCATCACTTTTTATGTTATAAAATACTTCAAGAACCAATACTGGAGAAGAAGGGAGAAACTTGTTTGGACAGTCATATTTTCTAATGATATTTTGATAGTTTTAGTTTTAGTAGTAATCTACCTTGTTTCAAATATGGGATTATTTTAATCAGGTTTAGGTGTGAAACTTTAGCGGCAGATCTCAGATTAACAAAATTGGTATATTAAATTGGGACTTACCGTGCATAAAGATGTCTTTCGAACTATTGGATTGTTGTTGCGGATCTTGTTCTCTCGGTGTAAAACCAGTTGGTTGCGTAGTTTTAGAATTATGTTAATCATGAGTACTCCATATCTATCATTGCATATAGGAATATAGAAAGTAAAGAGGAAGAGGCATTACCAATAGTGGAATGGAAGGCAGTAAAAGAATTAAATACACCTTTCTTTTCCAATCGCCCGTGAAGACATACACTCGGAAAGGTCATCGAGATTCTTAATTATAGTAATAGTGATTGACCTAATAATTCAATTCCTTTAGCCTAGCAGTGGTATCTTTATAACAAATACATAATTCTCTTGATGTTCATTCTTCTCATGACAAACATGTTTCCCTTTCACTAAGGAATTTCGCCAAACATATCTGAGGGAAATGAAATGAGGAAAAACATGATTGGACTACAGGACATACATGTCAAAAAATCTTTTGTGGCCCATACGGGCCATTCATTCAGAACATACATGTCCAAAAAGCTTATATGGACCATTCACTCATAACATATATGTCCAAAAATACCGGATGATCAAATGGGGGTAAAATATATCAAATCTTCAAAAAGAAGAGACAATTAGAACAGGAGATTTGATGTTATACACCACCAATCTCATAGAAGCAATGGAAATTAATTTTTACGTACATCTTCAGAAGATCACCAAAAACAGTCATGAGTATGTTAATGTAAAAGTTAAGCAGCAAATAAAGAGGGAAGATAAGCAACAAAAGCTCATTGATAAAATAAACCCAATGAAGCTAAGAACAAAATCCTGAAAATGCCACCAAAGCCATCTGAAGAGAGAAAATAGTAATGCAACAAAGTGAGACATGGTAGAAAAGTAAAACTATAGAAGCAATAAAAAAAGGAAGGCGTTAACATCAATAGGTAGTCTAAAAGACATATGTGGTGTTTGGTTAATGAAACCAGGTAGCATCAAAATACAAAGGAGCAGACACGTGTAAAGGGTTGAACAAGGAGAATCATACAAGAGAGTGAGTGTATGAAAAATAGTCAAAATTTGATTTAGTTTCATATACATCCGTATTCGTCCTAGTACAACTTACCATACTTCTTGTATCATTATTTATGCGAAGATTGTATACCCTTCACTTCCATGATAATATAGAGTAATGCATTTTTAATTTATTTTGACCATATGATAAGTTCATTAGCCTTTGTTTTAACCTTTTGCCTCAATTTAAAATTTAGTAAACATAACAATAGAAGATATAGTTAAAGGGTTTGTCCAGTTATATAATTTCATAATTCAACATGAAAGATCAAACTCCCATTGTTATAGTTTACGATTCGCAAACTCAATTATGCACATATAATTCGAGAGTATGAAAATTTCTTAAATTGCTTTCGTCTTCAGAGGCTGAAGAAAATGTGACCATATTATCAGTTTCACCGTAATGATCATATTAAGTGAAAAACAAAAATAAACAAAAAATATAACTTAGTAATAGTGAAAAAAATAATAGAAAGGAGCTGGATAATCATTGATAATAAAAACTTACACATTTGAAGAAAATTTCCATAGATATACATGCGATATATCTGTGGTTTTCCGACTCAAGCTTTGACTTCTCAGTTGGAAGAACAGATGCACATAGAATCAAAGTCAAATAAGTGGAGTCTCAAAACTGCTACAATCCTAAAATATAGGTGTTACTCACTTTATTCTATGAGATTTGTTTTCTTTTTAGGGGAATTTTTTTTTCTCTTGAATAAATTTATAATTAAATTTTTTTATGAAGCAAAACTACAATTAAGTTAGGGATAACACGGAAGTAACAAAGAACAATACCCTTTAGAAGACACCAATATAGCGTACTTCATCTAAATTTCTCTTTAACCATGTAAAATTACATGTTAGATTCACCATCTTCTAGAAAAATTTAGGGTAGAAGCTTAATTTTGAAGTCAAATAGAGGAGAACAGAGAAGAGAGAAGAAAGCAAGTGGTGACCATTAGCTATAAAACTTTGGAGTACACGTGTTATATCGAGAAGAATCTAAAATTCGTAAAATAACTATAATACCTTTGCATATGCCAGGCAGGCATATTGACCTCATGTGTGGTTACTCCCTCTTATAAGATAGTTGAATATGAACTTGTACAGAATCTTTTAAACTTTCATTATATACCAAGGATATACCATTACGTTATAATATAGCTAGAACACAAGTCATTTACTTAATTATATAGCAAAAATAATTTTTCACAAAGAAGATATCACATATAGATTTCATATGAAGCAAATAAAGATTATTTCTGACATAGTTAAATATGTAATTGCTCTTTCATTCTCATTTTACCAAGAAAGAGAGCTAAAATTATGATTTGCAATATTGCGTCTATTTATGGAGTTACACGCTGATAAAATTTTGGTAGCAAAAAAATATTTTAATGTTATATTTGATTTTTGAAAGGAAATTGATTATCTATATCTGCTAGTGTTCCATGGGTTAGAATCTGAGGATGCCTACGAGTTTATTATTGACTGTAATAAATGGGTATATAGGATGGGTGTTGTCGAACGGGTTAGGTTCATTTCATTTCAATTACAAGGTAATGCAAAAGTATGGTGGAGAGCTTATGTGGACGCAGGCCTATTGGGGCACTTCCGATGACTTGTAGCCAGTTCTACCAAGTCTTTCTTGAGAAATATGTCCCACACACTTTGAGGGGGATGAATTTGTGAACATTAAGCAAGGGGGTTTATCTGTGGCTATTTATGAGGTTTGTTTCCATGCTTTAGCCTATTATTCTTCACAGTGTATCAGTACTGAGGAGGAACATTCCACCACTTCATAAAAGGTTTGAACACAGGGCTATAAATCTCATCCTTGCAGGTGGTATCTTCTGGTAAGTCCTTCCAGGAAGTGGTTGAGCTTTTTAAGAATGTTGAAGGGGTGAAGTTAGAGAGTCAGGCTAAGATAAATTCAATGAAGCCCTAGTTTGGGGGAGTTTTAATGGGCAGTACTTGAAGGGTTAGGGCTCGTGGAGATACCCTGCGCGCCTTATTCAGTCATCAACATAGGTCTCTACTGGGGGTTCATCAGGGACCAGTCAGCCTCCTTCTGATTTTGGTGGGTACCTTACTTTGCCAGCCCCAGTGCAATGTTCTATTAATAACTGTGCATGTTTTGAGTGCGATGAAATGGGACACCTGAGGAGAAATTATCCTCGGCTCTATGAGACAGTTTAGTAGCAGGCTCCCAGAGTGCAGATACCAGTAGGTAGAGGGAATGGCTTTGATAAAAATAATTTGCAAGGCGGGCAGGGTGGTCATACAGCTGGTAGAGATGGTGCCAATCCCAACCAGGGCAGTGAAAATGGAAAAAGAGGTGATTAGCCAGCAGCAGCGGTGTGCAGGTGGGTATCAAATCCACTTTTACACTTTTTTGGGTAGACCAGAGGCGTAGGCATCGGATGCAGCGATCACAAGTACTATTCTTGTTTGTGACCACATAGCTTCAATTTTGTTTGACCCTGGGTCTACTTTCTCTTATGTGTCTACTAGATTTGCTAAGAGTTTTGATATGATATGTGGATACCTTGATTTTCTTGTTAACTTTATCTACTCCAGTGGGGGATTCTATGATTGTGGATAGGGTCTTCCGGGCTTGCCCTATTATATTTGTGGAGAGAGAACTTAGCAGATTTAATGATCCTCGACATGGTAGATTTTGACATTATCCTGGGTTGAGTTGGTTGTCTTCGCACCATGTTATTATAGATTGTCATGCTAAGACAGTGGCTATGGCTATGCCTGGATTAGATAGGTTAGAGTTGAAGGGTAATTATAGCCCTATTCCACTAAAGTTTGTTTCCTTCTTTCATGTTCATAGTCTAATACGGAAGGGGTGTTTAGCTTTCCTAGCCCACCTTTGAGATAGTAGTTTCGATGTTCCAGCTATGGAATTAGTCCTAGTGGTGTGTTAATTCCGAGAGGTCTTTCCTAAAGATTTGCCTGGCATGCCATCTGACTGAGATATTGATTTTTGCATTGTCTTAGAGTCAAACACGCATCCTATCTCTATTCCTGCCTATAGGATGGCACTGACTGAGTTGTGAGAGCTTAAGGCTCAATTGCATGAGCTACTTAGTAAGGGTTTCATCCGTCCGAGTGCCTCCCTATGGGGTGATCTAGTGTTATTTGTTAAGAAGAAAGATGGTAGTTGACGCATGTGCATAGACTACAGGAAGCTGAATAATGTTACTATCCATAACCAGTACCCTCTTCCTTAAATTAATGGTCTATTTGACCAGTTATAGGGAGCTTTAGTATTCTCCAAATTGACTTAAGGTCTGGTTACCATCAACTGAAAATCTGACCATCAGACATTCCTAAGACTGCATTTTGGAATCGATACAGACACTATGAGTTTCTACTGATGTCATTCGGGTTGACAAATGCCCCAATTGATTTTATAGGGTTAATGAATGGAATATTCAAGCCTTATCTCAATTCGTTCATCATAATTTTTATTGATGATATCCTATTATACTCCAATAGTGAGGAAGAGCATGGTGTTCACTTGAGGATTATGTTAGGACTGTTAAACTAGAGAATTGTATGCAAAAAATTTCAATGTGAATTCTGGATGTCTTTGGTGTCCTTGGGGCATGTGGTTTCGAAAGAAAGAGTGATGGTTTACCCACAGAAAATAAAGGCAGTTAAGAACTAGTCTAGACCCACTTCGGTGACTGAGGTGCATAGCTTTGTGGGGTTGGCAGGTTTACTACCCCAGATATGTGAAGGAATTTGCATCCATTGCAAATTATCTGACCCGCTTGACTCAGAAAGATGTATTGTGTATTTGGTCTGATGAATGTGAGGAGAGCTTCCAAGACCTCAAGATTTGTTAACCATAGATCCTATCCTTGCCTTGCCGATTATAGATAAAGACTTTATTATGTATGATGCCTCACGGTCTGGTTTAAGTGCTATGTTGATGCAGGAACAAAATGTTATTGCTTATGCTTCAAGGCAACTCAAGGTGCATGAGAAGAACTATCCTACTCATGATTTAGAGTTGGTTGTTGTGATATTTGCTCTCAAGATTTTGAGGCACTACTTGTACGGAGTCTGTTGTGAAGTGTTCACACGCCACCGTATCTTACAACATGTCTTTACCCTAAAGGATCTGAAATTTAGGCAGCGGAGGTGGATGGACCTACTCAAAAGTATGACATCACCATCGTATATCATCCGGGTAAAGCTAATATGGTAGTTGATGCTTTAAGAAGGAAAACTAAGAGTATGGGTATCTTGGCCTACCTAAGCGTTAATAGGAATCCATTGGCTAGAGACATTCAGTCTCTAGTTAACAGTTTCATGAGTTTGGAGGTGTCCGAACATGATGGCTTACTGGTATGTGTCGAGGTGAGGTCATCTTTTATTGATCGGATCAAGAGTAATTAGTTTGATGTTGTTAAATTGAGCATAATTCATGATAAAGTTCAGGGGGTGAGGCCAAGGAGGCCATCATTGATGATGGTGGTGTTCTTCATATTAAAAGGTGAGTTTGTGTGTTCCGTGTTGAAGAGTTTATTCCCACCATCTTAGAATAGGCTCACAGTTCTAAATATTCTATATATCTTGGTGTGACCAAGATGTACCGAGACTTGAAACAACACTATTGGTGGGAAAAATGAACAAGGATATAATAGACTTTGTGGCTAAGTGTCAAAACTGCCAGTAAGTGAAATATGAACATCAAAAGCCTAGTGGTATACTTCAGAGGATGCCCATTCCTGAGTGAAAGTGGGAGAGAATCACCATGGACTTCATGGTTGGCCTTCCCAAGAATTTGGAAAAGTAATATTTGATATGGTTCATTGTTGACAAATTGACAATGTTTATACACTTCATCCCTATGAAGGTGACTTATAATGCGGTTAAGTTGGCCAAGATTTATCTGAATAAGGTTGTTAAATTGCATGGGATGCCTATCTCTATTATTTTTTATAGAGGTACCCAGTTCACTTCTAATTTCTGGTAGAAGTTACATGAGGTGTTAGGTACGAGGTTGTACCTGAGTACAACTTTTCACCCTCATACTGAAGGGTAATCTAAGCGTACGATTCAAGTGTTGAAGGACATGCTTCATGCATATGTGATAGATTTTGGGGGTCACTGGGATCAGCATCTAGCACTGGTTGAGTTTGCATGTAACAACATTTATCACTCGAGCATAGACATGGACCCGTTTGAAGCCTTGTATGAGAGGAGATACAGATCTCCCTTTGGCTGGTTTGACTCATTTGAAGAGAAACCTTTGGGTACAGACCTAGTAAGAGACTCTATGGAAAGGGTGAAGATCATCCAAGGAAAACTTTTAGGAGGTCAAAGTCAGAAGAAAGAATGTATAGACAAAAAGGTTAGAGACATGCACTTTGTGGAAGGCGAGTAAGTTTTGCTCAAAGTTTGACCCATGAAGGGTGTTATGCAGTTTCGGAAGCATGAAAAGCTGAGTCCATGATATATTAGGCTTTTTGAAGTTCTTTAGAAAGTAGGGCCAGTAGCTTATAGCTGGCTTTGCGACCTAGTTTATTGGGGGTGTATCCTATATTCCATGATTTAATGCTTAAGAAGTACCACAGAGATAGTGACTACATCATTCGCTGGGATTTGGTCCTGTTGAACAAAAACTACACTTTTGAAGAAGATATTGTTGCTATATTTGATTGAAACATCCAAAAGTTGGGGACTAAGGAAATTGCATCAGTAAAGGTCCAGTGAAAAAACCGTCCTATTGAGGAGGCCACTTGGGAAACTGAGGCAGACATGCGGAGCAAGTATCCTTATTTGTTCACTGATTCAGGTAATCCTCATCCCGTCTATCTCTTCTATTCTCATTTGGGGATGAATGGTTTTTTAATTGGTATTTAATGTAATGACCTATTTCATTGTTATAGAAAATAAGGAATAAGTACCCAACTAGAACAGTCCCTAAGATAAGAGTTTCAAAATCTCAGGCTAGGGTGAGCTTAGGCAAAAATATAGTATGATATTCCATAAGTATGAGTCGTGGTTTATGTGTAGTTATATGATAATGTGGTATCCATTTTTGGGTAGCCAACTGTCGTAAGGTCTCGTAGGAAGTTTCAGGACTGAATTCGAGTTCATAGAACTCCAGTTATGAGCCTTTTTGCGTTGGGATTAATTTGTGATATCCCTAAAATAGAATGCATTGTGAAATGAGGGATTTTAGGAGAAAACACCATGTTCAGGAAATTATCGCTCACCATAATGAAAGAATGGTTCATTGTGATGAACAATCCTCATCACGATGACCTGTCACGATGAAAAAAGTGTCTGTCATGATGTGAGATCGGGCCAGTATACCTGTGTGTTCTGTAATTTTTTAAGTTATTTCTCTCATAACTCAACTTCATTCTAGATCTCTAAAAAGTGGTTCCTCTAAAAAAACTAGTGAAATCTTCTTTGTTCAAGGTAAGTAATCCATAAAGCATCTTAATTATTGATTATTAATCTTCCTTAGACCTTGGAAGGAAGAATTAATGGTGGAATTCTTGCATCTAAGACCTAGAAGTATGAACTTGGGGAAGAACCCAATGGGTAGGTGTAAAATCACCTAGAATTAATCCTAAGTTGTATATTTTTATACCTAGAATGAAATTAGTTGTCTTTAACTTGATTAAAGTTAATAGGGAACCTTGAGTTCCATAAAGGTGAAATATTTAGGCATAAAAATGATGGAAAAGGTATAAACTTGATTAGAAACCTTGAATGTTGATTCTATGAATGCAATGGGACTAGTTAGTCATTAATTAACCCTTGAGGAATGCTAAAAACCTTGTTTAAAGGGTAGAATTGATGAATTAAATTCCCAAGGCCTAGAATGAAGAGTAAATAATTAATTACTCCCATGTTATTATTCTTTATAGACCTTGAGCATTCTAAAGTGTTAAGGAAGGGGAAGGCAGTGGTGAATTAGCTTGCAGGTGTTATTTCTTCACTCGAGGTAGGTTATGGTTTGAATTAGAGTTGAGACTCATCTTAATTCATGATATGTGGTAGAATTGTATAACTTGTGATTGGTTTTTGGTCATGGTTGAATTATATATGTTGTTCATGTTATGCTTATATGAATAGGATAGACGAACAGGAAGTGATAATTGAGCTGAAAAGGCTAAGTGTGACTGTGCCTCGGGTACTGTGTATATTCATGAGGGATAGGTGTAAACCCTGGAATTCGATCTAGCTTTCAAACTTGGGAAATCTAAAAAATTTGTGGGTCCAAGCCACGGGCCGTGGTTTGAACCACGAGCCGTGGAATGAACACGTGGTTTGTATCTACTAGTTCAGCCTCTGGTCTCAGAACAACGAGTGGGTTCTACGGACCGTAGTTCAATCTATGGCTCATCATGTCCACTAATGGAATCATATCAGATGGATGACAGTTTCCCTAGGAACCACGGGTGGTTTCTACGGCCTGTAGTTTGAATTACGGACCGTCTTGTTGACTCGTGGAACTTGATCTGAGGTCCGCCAAATTCTCTAGGAACTATTAATTGGTTTGCAGACCGTAGTTCATTCTATGGTATATCCAGTAGACTCATAGAACATCTTCTGCAGTTGATCATTTGGGCCAGGAACCACAAGTGGAAACCACAAGTCGTGGTTCAGTCTCCCGCTTGTTTATTGCACCCGTGATTCCTAAATTTGAAATTTTTTAACAGATTTTCTTTAATTAAATCCCAGGGGTATCTCTATAATTACCCACCCTTTTAACTCGTAAATGAGGTCATTTTGACCACTTTTAGTAGGGTTTCTACTCCTAATAGCCTAAGTCTTTCATTATTCCTCATTCATCTACCAAAAGAGGAAAGAACTCCTTCAAACTCCAAGTTCAAGCCTTCATTTCTTTTCATCTTAGATCAAGCAAGCTTTAATAAGGTATGTGGGTATTCCATAAGGGATTCCCTTCACCCTTATGCCCAACCCATGATTTTTACTTTGATTTATGAATTTGTGAAATTAGGGTTCTTACCCAATTTGGGAAAAACTTATGCGTTCAGTTTTAAAGCATCAATTCATGGTTTCTCATTATCTATAATTTATTTCAAGTTCCTTAATTGATTTAAAAATCTCATGCATTAAAGATGATTTCTAGCATGACTCCATTGAACTGCATGATTTCAAGTGAAAAGTAAAACTTGACCTGTTGACCCCTTGGCTTTTCTGGCGATACGAACGTATTTAAGTAATTGTCGTTCTGTAAGACCATAATGAAAACGCAATTTTTGTTTTTCTTCTAGACGAATACGATATTGAGATTTTTTCCCCGAACGCGATTGGTTTCTAAGATCACTTCCGGTCCTAGGCTTTTTATTAGTTAGTCCTGGTAAAGCCCCCAGGCGTCGTATTTTTTTGAAACGAGGTCCTCGGTAACGCGACATAAAGACTCCTTTTTCTTATTTAGTATTTCGAATTAATTCTTATTTCTATTTCTTTTTTATTGAATTTTATTTTACAGAATAAACCTAAACTAAAACTAAACTGAACTAAATGAAGCGAAGTTTACTGAAATAGTGTACTTGTACTATTACTATTTACTATAAATACTATAAAGAAAAGAAGAATGGGATGAATTGGATAAATATACAGAACCCCTTCTATTATATATAATCCTTTCCTGACATAATTGGAAGTTCCTATAATAAATTGATAGCTTTTGGAAAAGGAGGAAGGCGCTATTTCAATATTCTTTGATTTCAAAGGAACATTATCAATCATCTAAAAAATGGAATA
This sequence comes from Jaltomata sinuosa, assembly GCA_003996215.1. Classification (NCBI taxonomy): domain Eukaryota; kingdom Viridiplantae; phylum Streptophyta; class Magnoliopsida; order Solanales; family Solanaceae; genus Jaltomata; species Jaltomata sinuosa. The sequence goes on along the minus strand of QJPP01002513.1, from coordinate 137,755 downwards.
AAAAAAAGAATAGGGAAAAGCCGGCTATCGGAATCGAACCGATGACCATCGCATTACAAATACCACTTATAATGGAAGTATCTATACAGATTTGAGACTGAAGATAATTATCAATGCAACTATTAATGTGATTATTCCAACTATATTGAGTATCATACATGTAAGACATGTAAGAATTATAGTTGGGATCTTCGCCCCTAAATCCATTATTCAGATAACTCGAGTTTCGATAACTATAAAAAGAAATTTCTAGTTCACTCATAAAAGAATGATCGTTGTCAATCTCAAAAATCTGATTTTCAATATCAAAATAGATGGAATAACTGTCTCCAGTCCTATCACTAAATAAAAAAGTGTCATCAGAGATGAACTTCCGAATGTTTTTAACGACGAATAAATAATCAACATTACTGCAACTATGAATGTTTTTCACTTTTTGATTTGGATCTTCACTGGTATTTTCAATAGGATCAAGACTGCCCATTGATTTATTTAGCCCACACCTGCGTTCGAACTCCTTCTTAAACAACATCGAATTAAACCACCATCTTTCCATAGAGTTTTCTTGCCCCCTAATTTGCATGAAAATACAATAGATGAATAGTCATTCGCTATAAAATTATTTATTTGAATATCTTATTTCCTATTTCCTATGGCATGTTTAGTGACATGGCCTTATGTATTTATGAATGTGCATGCCTAATTCTTTGAGTTATGTATTTAGAAAGAAAAGTATTTTTTGAATTATGACTATGCTAAGTTTTAAGGATTTTAAAGTATGAATTGCGTGACATTAGATATGTCCCTATGTTTTATGAAAGGTTGGACATCTGGATATGTCTACCTAAGCTATGTGAATTGCATGGTATTAGATATATCCTTATGTTTTTCAAACAGATTTGGCATTAGATATGTCATAAGTATAAGTTGATCTATATGTATGTTTAGGGAGTAGTATTTAGCACCGAGTTATACTAGAGTTTAGTGTAACCTTAAGTCCCAGAACTACGTTACCATCGTAGGTCGCTCTCTGTGGCTTATGACAGGATCCTGATAGATAAGGTTGTAACCTTGGCCGGTTAGGACAACCTTTTTTGGTGTGGGTGTATGACACTGGACTGCATGTAGGTCATCATGGTTTATGTCGGTTAAGAGAAACTCCCGTATGAATATTTTTAAGTCTTATGCTTTGATATCTCTTACCATATGCTTAAATTATGATATTTCTTATGAACTATCTTATTATTCATGGATTCGGTTTTAGCTATGTTTTAAGTATGTTTTACTACTTTATGCATATCTCACATACTTAGTACATTCTATAGTACTGACGCATATTTGCACTGCATCCTCTTGATGATGCAGATTTAGGCTTTTTCCCTCTGGTTCATGGCTAGACGTTTTTAGTCCTCCAGATTTGGGTTGGTGAGTCCTCATTACTAGAGGACTATAGCTATGTGGTTACTTTCATGTTCTTTCTTTGGATTTCCGAGTTTGTTGAAGTGTTGTCCCATCAACTCTTTATGATAGTTTAGAGGCTTTCAGACATAGATAGTATTTGGGTCTCTCTTTAGGATTATGTTTCATCTTGACTTTGTCATTTATGGATTGGATTACCTAGATTTCTATTTATGCTTCCGCTATATTTTCTGATGAATATCTGAGTATGCTATGACCAATGGTTAACTTGGGGCACTTGTGGTCCCGGGTCCTGGGTTATGCCTAGGGGGTAGTCTCGGGGCATCACAAACATGGTATCAGAGCCTCAGGTTCAAGATTCCTAGGGTGTCTAAAAGTCGCATCGAGTAGAGTCTCTTTCATGTGTGTGAAGTGCGCCACACTTATGAGAGGGAATCTACGAGGTGTCTTAGGAAAAACTTCACTTCTTTCATGATCAATATCGTGCAATAGAGTTTAACTCTATTACCCTCTAATCCATTCTTTATGCATTTTAGATTATGCCTCCTCATCGTGTCATGCGTCGCCGAACCGCTCAAAATGTTGACCCTCTGATTCCTGACTCTGAGGTCACAAATGCAGAGTTCAGAAATTCCATTCATATGGTAGCTTAGACTATGGCCGCTCAGGCCAATCAGTAGGTTTCTATCCCCTTCCACCCTAAAGGTGGAGTAGCGGCTTGAGTCCGAGATTTTATTTGCATGAACCCACTTGAGTTCTAGGTTTCAAAAGTTTGTGAGGATCCCCAAAAATTCTTGGATGAGGTAAAGAAGATCTTTGGTGTAATTCAAGTGGTTGGTATCAATGGTATTGAGCTAGCTTCCTCTCAACTTAAGGACGTGGCTCATATTTGGTTCACTCAAAAGAGGGATGCTAGGGTTAGGGATGTGGTCCCTATGACTTGGGAATGCCTTGAGAGGGCTTTTCTTAACCGGTTCTTCCTGAAGGAGTTTAGGAAAGCTAAGGTCGAAGAGTTCATGAATTTGAGGCAAGGTTTCATGTCGGTTCAGGAGTACGGATTGAAGTTCACCCAACTTTTTAGGTATGCTCCTTTCATGGTGGCTGACCCATGGGATGAGATGAGTAAGTACATTTATGGAGTATCAGATTTAGTAAAGAAGGAGTGTAGGTCCACGATGCTTTTGGATGACATGGATATTTCTCGACTTATGACTCATGCCCATCAGATTGAGCGAGACAAGTTGAGGGAAAAGGCAAGGAAGAATAAGAGGGTTAGATTAGAGAATTCAAGTTTTGGCCATCAGAGGTACGGAGGTAGACATCTCTCTTCATTTTAGAAGAAATCATTAGAGCCTATTCATTCTTCGGCTAGTGCTCCTACCTAGTCCCCCAGGCCTCATCATGATCAGACTAGTAGAGGATCTGGTTCTTTTTCGCAGGTGAGTGTTGCAAAGGGGACCCCTTACCCTCCTTGCAACAAGTGTGGTAAGAGTCATCTTGGTGAGTTTTTAGCCGGTTCAGGTGGATGCTTTGGATGTGGTCAGGTTTGATGCAAGATTAAGGATTTCCCTTCAACTAGGAAGGGACAGTGAGGTAGTGGGATTCAGTCGGCTCCAGCAACCCTAAGAGGTCGAGTGGCCCAGAAGGCATTGCTTCTAGTTCTGGTGATCAGTGCCAGAACTTCCTTTATGCTATGTCTTTTCACCAGGATCAGGAGAGTTCACCGGACGTTGTTACTGGTATGTTGAAAGTATTCTTTCTCAATGTGTATGCTTTATTAGACCCCAGTGCCTCCTTATCTTTTTTGACCCCTTATGTTGCTTGCAAGTTTGAAATTTTCCCTGAACAACTTTTAGAACCCTTTTGTGATTCTACTCCTGTTGGTGAGTCAGTCCTAGCCAAAAGAATCTACCAAAATTGCCTTATCTCAGTCCTTCATAGAGTCACTTCAGCGGATCTGGTAGAGTTAAAGATGAACAATTTTGATGTTATTCTTGGTATGGATTGGTTGTACGCATGTTATGCCTCGGTTGATTGTCGTACTCGAGTTGTTAGTTTCAAGTTTCCGAATGAACCTGTCTTAGAGTGGCAAGGTAGTCCTCCATCCTCGAAGGGTAATTTCATATCTTATCTTAAGGCTAGGAAAATGATTTCTAAGGGTTATGTTTATCATATAGTTTGGGTTATGTACACAGAGTTTGAAACCCCACCTCTCCAGTCAGTTTATGTTGTGAATGAGTTTTTAGAAGTGTTTCCTGAAGATTTTCCTGGAGTCCCTCCCAAGTGGGAGATTAACTTTGCATTAGATCTTATTCCAGATACGCATCATATCTCTATTCCTCCCTATAGAATTGATCCTGTGGAGCTTAAGGAATTGAAGGACTGGTTGAAAGACCTCCTTGATAAGGTTTTCATTCGACCCAGCATCTCCCCATGGGGTGCTCCAGTTTTATTCGTGTGAAAGAAAGATGGTTCCCTCATAATGTGTATCTAGTACCATCAGTTGAACAAGGTCACAATCAAGAATAAGTATCTCATTCCTAGGATTGATGACTTGCTTGATCAGTTTTAGGGTGACATTTACCTCTCCAAGATCGACCTTAGATCCGGTTATCATCGGCTCCGTGTTCGAGAGCATGAAATTCCAAAGATATCCTTTAGAACTCGATATGGTCATTATAAATTTGTGGTTATGTCTTTTGGACTAACATATGCTATTGCAGCTTTTATGGATTTGATGAACCGTGTGTTCAAGCAGTATTTGGATATGTTCATGATTGTATTCATTGATGATATTCTTATCTATTCTCGGATTAAGGAGGAGCATGCGAACCATTTGAGGGTTGTGTTTTCAAACTCTCAAGGATCGACAGTTATTTGCTAAATTTAGCAAGTGTGAGTTTTGTATGCAGTCTGTTGCTTTTTTGGGTCATATTGTGACTAGAGATGGTATTCTAGTTGATTCTTAAAAGATTGAGGCAGTAAAGAACTGGCCTAGACCCAATTCCCCATCTGATATTAGGAGCTCTTTGGGTTTGGTTGGTTACTACAGGAGATTTATCGAAGGGTTTTCTTCTATTGCTGCCCCATTGACTCGGTTGACTCAGAAGAAGGTTAAATTTCAGTGGTCTGATCTATGTAAGAAGAACTTTCAGGAATTAAAGACTAGATTGACCACAGCCCCAGTGTTGGCTTTACCTGAGGGCCTAGATGACTTTGTTGTGTATTGTGATACTTCTAGGATTGGTTTGAGTTATTTGTTGATGCAGCGTTGTAAGGTGATTACTTATGCTTTGAGACAGCTTATGACTCATGGGAAAAACTACCCTACTAATGATCTTGAGTTAGCGGCTGTGGTTTTTGCTTTGAAGATTTAGAGACACTACTTGTATGGTGTTCACGTGGATGTATTCACCGATCATAAGAGTCTTCAGTATGTGTTCACTCAAAAGGAATTGAATCTTCGTCAAAGGAAATGGCTTGAGGCCAATTTTGTAGCGAATGCACTTGGTAGATTGTCTATGGGTAGTGTATCTTCGGTTGAGGACGAAAAGAAGGAATTAGCCAAGGATGTTCATCGACTTTCTCGATTAGGAGTTCGCCTTATGGATTCGACAGAAGGTGGTGTTACGTTCACAATGGTTTCGAATCTTTCTTGGTAACTGAAGTGTAAAAAAGCAAGTCAATGCCCTCTTTTTGTGCCAGCTGAAGGGTGCAGTCCATCATCAAAGGGTAGAGATTTTCTCCCAAGAGGGAGATGGTGTTCTTCGATATCAGGGTCGATTGTGTGTTCCTGACATAGATGGGTTGAGGCAGCGGATTTTTACAGGCTCATAGCTCCAAATATTCTATTCACCCTGGTGCCACCAAGATATACTGTGACCTACGGGAAGTCTATTGGTGGAATGTCATGAAGAGGGACATAGCAGGTTTCGTGGCTAAGTGTCCCAACTATCAGCAAATAAAGGTAGAGCATCAGCGACCGGGTGGTATGACTCAGGATATTGATCTTTCTACTTGGAAGTGGGAAGCAATCAATATGGATTTCATTACTTGTTTGCCTCGTACTCGAAGACAACATGATTCTATTTGGGCGATTATTGACAAGATGACTAAATCATCCCACTTCTTGGCTGTTAATACTACGGATTCAGCAAATGATTATGCCAGACTCTACATTCGGAAGATAGTCAGATTGCATGGTGTTCCATTGTCTATCATTTCATATAGGGGTACTCAGTTTACATCCCAATTTTGGAAGTCATTTCAGAAAGGTCTTTGTACTCAGGTAAGGCTTACCACAGCTTTTCACCCACAAACAGATGGCCAGGCAGAGCGTACTATTCAAACATTGGAGGATATGTTGAGAACTTGTGTGATTGATTTCAAAGGTAATTGGCATGATCACTGTCACACCCCAAGACTACCCCCTAGTCATAATACGAGACCTGGGACAACAAGTGCTCCAAGATAATCCTTGGTCATAGCATACTCAGACATTCATAAGAAAACATAGCGAAAGTATAAACAGAAAGCTAGGCAACCCAATCTATAATAATAAAGTCAACATGAAACATAATCCAAAAAGGGTGACTCGAATACTATCTATGTCTGAAAAGACTCTACACATGACATAAGGAGTTGCTAGGACAAGACCCTAGCTAACTCTAAGTACGAAAGTAACAACCATAAAACAACTAGGACCACAACTAGACCTCGAATAATGAGGACTCACCAACACTGTCCGGAATGTCCTGCGGTCTCTAGCCACGTGCCTGAGGGAGGGAACCTGAGTGTTCATCATCAAGAGGATGCAGCACAAAATATGTGTCAGTACTATAGGATGTATCGAGTATGTGATATATACATAATCATGTTAAAACATACTTAAAACGTGCTTAAAACATAGTAGAAACTGAGATCATGCATAAAAGAAAAGTCATAAGAAATATCATAATTTAAGCATGACATAAAAGATAACATAGCATGAGACTTAAAAACATTCATACGGGAGTTTCTTATAATCGATAATAGACCATGCGAGCTACATGAAATATAACTATATAACCCTAGTTAGCAAAGTTGTCCCGAACCCTATCAAGAAATAGGACACCATAATCCAACTACATAACCCTAGTTGGCAAAGCTACCCTGATGCCCGCTCAATCACATGACACCGTAATCAAATGTGGAACCACTTTCATAAGACCATAAAGAGATTCATAACCTACACTGGCAACATAGTTTTGGACTTGAGTGATCGACCCTTGTCAATCGGTGCTAAATACTGCTCCTAAAACATGCATATAGCTTATAATATACTTGTGGCATATCTGCTGCCAAATCTGTTGGAAAATCATAAGGGTATATCTGATACCATGCAATTCACATAGCTTAGGTAGACATATCTAGATGCCCAACCTTTTCACAAAAAATAGGAACATATCTGATATCATGCAATTCATGCTTCAAAATCCTTAAAACTTAGCATAGCCATAATTCAAAATATACTTTTCTTTCTAAATTCATAACTTGAAGAATTAGGCATGAACTTTCATAAATACATAAGGCCATGTTATCTAAACATACCAATTTTTACTTGAAATCATGCAATTCAATGGAATCATGCTAGAAATCATCTTTAATGAATGGGCTTTTGAAATCAATTAAGAAACCTTAAATAAAACATAGATAAGCAATGAGAAACCATGAATTGAAGCTTTAAAACTGAACCCATAAGTTTTCCTCAATTCGGGTAAGAACCCTAATTTCACCAATTCATAATCAAAGTAAAAATCATGGGTTTTGGACATAAGGGTGAAAGGAATCCCTAATTGAATACCCACATACCTTATTGAAGCTAGCTTGATCTTTAGATGAAAAGAATTGGAGGCTTGATCTTGGAGCTTCAAGGAGTTCTTTCTTCTTTAGGAATAGAATTTCTTAGAATGAGAAAAGTTTAGGCTATTAGGGAATAAAACCCTACTAAAAATGGTCAAAATGACCTCACTTAGGAGTTAAAAGGGTGGGTAATTATAGAAATACCCCTGGGAATTAATTAAGAAAAAACTATTTTAAAGCTCGGCTTTAAGTCCCACGGGTGGAGTCTATGACCCGTAGACCTAACCACGATTCGTGGTTCCTTCTTGTGGTTACTGCCCAAAATTTCAAGCTACGGATAACCTTCCACGACTCAACAAGACGGCTCGTGAAAACTTCCATGAGTCATAGAAACTAGTCATGATTAACCAGAAAGTTTACCACTCTGTGTCTGATTTCCACAAGCTTGTTCCACGACCCGTGGAAACATCCACGAATCGTGAAACTGACTTGTGGTTCTCATACCTGAGGGTGGTCTGCAGTACTAGAATCATGATTCCTTTCTACGACTCATGGAACCATCCACGGCTCGTGAACTTGACCCGTGATCCCTGGAAGTTCAAAATTCTGCAAGTTTCTGAGTTTGAAAGCTGGATCAAATTTTGGAGTGTTACAATATCTCCCTCTCGGGATCATTCATCCTCTAATGAAGACTAAGAAAGGAAAACTGGAGAGAAAACAGCCCAACCAAAGAACAAAACATGAAATTCAAGGATAAATATGAAAACTGAGTTTTTCAACTTAAAACATTATAGAACTAACTTCGGAAAACATGAATATATGTTATGATCATGAGAGAAATTCATGGAATAGAATCAGAGGGACATACTAAGGAGGAAACTAATACCTCAAGTTGAAACTGAGTCAGAAGGAAAGAGATGAGGGTACTTGGCTTCCATGGCTGCTTCTGCTTCCCAAGTAGCTCCCTCAACCAACTGATTTATCCAAAGAACCTTCACAGAAGCGACTTCTTTTTTTCTCAACCTCTGAACATGACAATCAAGAATCTCCATGGGAACTTCCTCATAAGTAAGGTTATCCTTTACACTCACATCTTCCAAAGTAACAATCAAGGTCGGATCAACCAATACACTTCTTCAATATAGAAACATGGAAAATCGGATAAACCGCTTCTAGATCTGATGGCAAATCCAACTCATAAGCAACACTACCAACTCTCCTCAAAATCCAATAAGGACCTGCATAGAGGGGACTAAGCTTTCCTTTCTTACCAAATCTCATCACACCCTTCATTGGTAACACCTTAAAAACACCCAATCATCAACCTCGAACTCTAACTCTCTTCTCCTCACATCTGTATATGATTTCTGTTGACTTTGAGAGGTCTTCAACCTTTCTTTAATGATCTGAACTTTCTCCATAGTCTCATGACCTGAATCTGGACCAATCAAAGTTGTCTCACCTACCTCAAACCAACCAATAGGAGATCCACACCTCCGACCATAAAGTGCCTCATAAGGAGCCATCTGGATGCTAGAATGAAAGTTGTTATTGTAGGCAAACTCGATAAGAGGTAAGTGATCATCCCAATTTCCTTTAAAATCAATCACACAAGTTCTCAATATATCCTCCAAAGTCTGAATAATACGCTCTGCCTGGCCATCCGTCTGAGGGTGAAAAGTTGTGCTAAGCTTAACCTGGGTACCAAGACCTTTTTGAAATGATCTCCAAAATTGAGATGTAAACTAAGTACCCCTGTCTGAAATGATAGACAATGGAACACCATGCAATCTGACTATCTCCTGAATGTAGAGTCTGGCATAATCCTCTACTGAATTTGTAGTCTTAATAGCGAAGAAGTGGGCTGATTTAGTCATCCTATCGAAAATCACCCATATAGAATCATGTTGCCTGCGAGTACAAGGCAAACCAGTAATGAAATCTATATTGATTGCTTCCATTTTCAAGTAGGAAGATCAATATCCTGAGTTATACCACCCGGTCGTTGATGCTCTACCTACACTTGTTGACAGTTGTGACACTTAGCCACAAAACCTGCTATGTCCTTTTTTATGTTGTTCCACCAATAGACTTCCCATAAGTGATGGTACATCTTGATGGCACCGGGGTGAATAGAATACCTAGATCTATAAGCCTCTGTCAAAATCCATTGTCTCAACCCATATATTCCATGAACACACAATCGACCCTGATATCGAAGCACACTATCTCCCCCTTGGGAAAAAACCTCTACCCTTTGTTGATGGACAGTACCCTTCAACTGGTCTAAAATAGGATCACTGTTTTACTTTTCTTTCACGTTAGCTACCAAAGATAATTCAGAACCATTCTGCACAATAACACCACTGTATGTCGAATCCATAAGGCGAACCCCTAGTTGAGCAAGTCGATGAACATCCTTGGCCAATTCTTTCTTTTCATCTTCAATCGAAGACACACTACCCATAGACAACCTACTAAGTGCATCTAAACCTACATTGGCCTTACCCGGATGGTAAAGCACACTCATATAATAATCCTTAAGAATCTCAAGCCATCTCTTTTGGCAAAGATTCAATTCCCTTTGACTGAACACATACTGAAGACTCTTATGATCGGTGAACACATCCATATGAACACCATACAAGTAGTGTCTCCAAATCTTCAAAGTAAAAACCACAGCCGACAAATCAAGATCATGAGTAGGGTAGTTCTTCTCATGAGTCTTAAGCTATCTAGAAGCATAAACAATTACCTTACCACGTTGCATCAACACAAAACAAACAAATTCTAGAAGTATCACAATACACCACAAAGTAATCAAGGCCCTCAGGTAGAGCCAATATTGGGGTTGTGGTCAACCTAGTATTCAATTCCTAAATGTTCTTTTCACATAGATCAGACCACTGAAATTTCACCTTCTTCTGATTCAATCGATTCAATGGGGAAGCAATGGAAGAAAACCCTTCCACAAATCTCCTGTAGTAACTATCCAAACCCAAAAAGCTCCTACTATCAGATGGGGAAGTGGGTCTAGGCCAGTTCTTTATTGCCTCAATCTTTTGAGAATCAACTCGAATACCATCTCTAGTCACAATATGACCTAGAAAAGTAACATACTGCATCTAAAACTCACACTTGCTAAACTTAGCAAATAACTATCGATCCTTAAGAGTTTGCAACACCACTCTCAAATAGTATGCATGCTCCTCCTTACTCCGAGAGTAGATAAGGATATCATCAATGAACACAATCACAAACATATCTAAATACTGCTTGAACACACGGTTCATTAAATCCATAAAGGCTTCAGGAGCATTCATTAGTCCAAAAGATATAACCACAAATTCATAATGACCATACCGAGTTCTGAAGGCCGTCATTAGAATTTCAAACTCTCGAACATGAAACTGATGATAACCGGATCAAATGTCGATCTTGCAAAAATAACTAACACCCTAAAGCTAATCAAACAAGTCATCAATCCTAGGAATGGGATACTTATTCTTGATTGTGACCTAGTTCAACTAACGATAGTCGATACAAATTCTGAGGGAACCATCTTTCTTTTGCACGAATAAGACTGGAGCACCCTATGAAGAGATGTTAGGTCAAATAAAACCCTTATCAAGAAGGTCTTTCAATTGATCCTTCAATTCCTTAAGTTCTGTTGGATCTATTCTATAAGGAGGAATAGAGATAGGATGCGTAACTAGAAGAAGATCTACTCCAAAGGTAATCTCCCGCTCGGGAAAGACTCCAGGAAAATATTCGGTGAACACTTCAAGAAACTCATTCACAACAGGAACTGACTGGAGAGATGGGGTTTCGGACTCCATGTCCACAACCCAAACTATATGATAAACATAATCTTTAGAAATCATCTTCCTGGCCTTAAGATAAGATATGAAAAGACCCTTCGAGGATGGAGGACTACCTTGCCACTATAAGACAGGTTCATTTGGAAACTTAAAACTGATGAGCGAGTATGACAATCAACTGAGGCATAACATGCATACAACCAATCCATACCAAGAATCACATCAAAATCAGTCATCTCCAACTCTACTAGATCTGTTGAAGTGACTCTATGAAGAACTGAGATAGGGCAATTTTGATAGATTATTTTGGCTAAGACTAACTCACCAACAAGAGTAGAAACACAAAAGGGTTCTAAGAGTTGTTCAGAACTAATCTTGAACTTGCAAGCAACATAAGGGGTCACAAAATATAAGGAGGCACCCGGACCCTTATTAAGCAAGCACATCGAGAGAGAAGACTTTCAACATACCAATAACAATGTTCGGTGAACTCTCCTAGTCCTGGCGTGAATACATGGCATAAAGGCAGTTCTGACGCTGACTACCAGAACTAGAAGCAGTGCCATGCTGGGCTGGTCGACCTCCTGATGCTGCTGGGTCAGACTGAGTCCTACCACCTTCTTGTCTCTTCCTGGCTGAATGGCAATCTCTAATCCGATGTCCCCAAAGAAACTACTTGAACAGGCTAGACGCTCACCAGGATGACTCTTTCCACACTTGCTGCAAATAGGGTAGAAAGACCCCTTGGCAACACTTCCCTGATATTGCAAACCTGAACCTCTACCAGGCTGATCATGGCGATGCCTGGGGGCCTGGGTAGGAACACTAGCTGAAGAATGAACGGGTACTGATGATTTCTTCTGAAACGAAGAGCGATGTCCACCTCCGGACCTCTGATGGTCAAACCCTGAACTCTCTGATCTAACCCTCTTATTCTCTCTTGTTATATTTATCAACTTGTCTCCTTCGATTTGATGGGCATGAGTCATAAGTCAAGAAATATTCATGTCACCCAAAAGCATCATGGACCTACACTCCTTCTTTACCAAATCTGATACTCCATAAACATACTTATTCATCTCATCCCATGGGTCAGCCACCATGGAAGAAACATACCTAGAATGTTGGGTGAACTTCAACCCGTACTCCTGAACGGTTATGGAACCTTGCCTCAAATTTAGGAATTCTTCCGCCTTAGTTTGCTTCAATTCCCTCGTAAAGAACCGGTCAAGGAAAGCCTTCTCAAAACACTCCTATGTCATTGGGACCACGTCCCTAGACCTAGAATCTTTCCATTGAGTGAACCAAATATGAGCCACGTCCTTGAGTTGATAGAAAGCTAGCTCAACACCCACTACACTTACAACTTGTATTACCCCATAGATTTTCTTTACCTCATCCAAGAAATTTTGCGGATCCTCACTAACTTTAAAACCCCAGAACTCAGGTGGGTTCATGTGAATGAAATCTCGAACTAGAGACACAACTCTTCCTTAAGGGTGAACGGGGATAAGAGCCTATTGATTGGCATGTGCGGCCATAGTCTTAGCTAGCATATGAACAACATTTTTGAACTCCACATTTGTGACCTCGGGTTCTGGAATTAGAGGGTTAACATTTCGAGCGGCTCAGTGAGGTATGGCACGGTAAGGAGGCATAATCTGAAATGCATAAAGAACAGATTAAAGGGTTAATAGAGTTAAACTCTATTGCATGATATTTATCATGAAAGAAATGAAGTTTTTCCTAAGACACCTCATAGCTTCTCTCTCATAAGTATGGCGCGCTTCACACACATGAAAGAGACTCTACTTGGTGCGGCTTTCAGACATCCTAGGACTCTTGAATCTGGCTCTGATACCAAGTTTGTCATGCCCTGAGACTAACCCTAGGCATAACACAGGACTCGGGACCATAAGTGCCCCAAGTTAACCCTTGGTCATAGCATACTCAGACGTTCACGAGAAAACATAGCGAAAGAATAAATAGAAAGCTAGGCAACCCAATCCATAATAATAAAGTCAAGATGAAACATAATCCAAAAAGGGAGACTCAAATACTATCTATATCTAAAAAGCCTCTACACATGACATAATAAGTTGCTAAGACAAGACCCTAGCTAACTCAAAGTACGAAAGTAAAAAATATAAAACAACTAGGATCATAACTAGCCCTTGAACAATGAGGACTCACCAACACTGTTCGAATGGCCTACGATCTCTAGCCACGTTCCTGAGGGAGGGAACCTGAGTCTTCATCATCAAGAGGATGCAGCACAAAATATGCGTCAGTACTATAGGATGTACTGAGTCTGTGAGATATGCATAATCATGTTTAAACATACTTAAAACGTGCTTAAAACATAGTAGAAACTGAGATCATACATAAAAGAGAAGTCATAAGAAATATTATAATTTAAGCATGAGATAAAAGATAACATTGCACGAGACTTAAAAACATTCATACGGGAGTTTCTTATAACCTACAATAGACCATGCGAGCTACATGAAAACTAACTATATAACTCTAGTTAGTGAAGCTATCCCGAACCCTGCCAAGGAATGGGACACCATAATCCAACTATATAACCCTAGTTGGCAAAGCTTCTATAATGCCCGCTCAAGCACAGGACACCATATTCAAATGTGGAACCACTTTCATAATCCCATAGGGCGATTCATAATCTAAGCTGGCAATGTAGTTTTGGCCTTGGTGATCGACCCTCGTTGCTCGGTGCTAAATACTACTCCCAAAACATGCGTATAGCTCATAACATACTTGTGGCATATCTGATTTAAAATTTGTTTTAAAAGCATAGGGGTATATCGGATACCATGCAATTCATATAGCTTAGATAGACATATCTAGATGCCCAACCTTTTCATAAAACATAGGGACATATCTGATGTCATGCAATTCATGCTTCAAAATCCTTAAAACTTAGCATATCCATAATTCAAGACATATTTTTCTTTCTAAATTCATAACTTGAAGAATTAGACATGCACTTTCATAAATACATAAGGCCATTATCTAAACATGCTAATTTTCACTTCAAATCATGAAATTTAATGGAATCATGCTAGAAATCATCTTTAATGCATGGGCTTCTAAAATCAATTAAGAAACCTTATATAAAACATAGATAAGCAATGAGAAATAATGAATTGAAGCTTTAAAACTGAATCCATAAGTTTTCCCCAATTTGGGTAAGAACCCTAATTTTATTAATTTATAAATCAAAGTAAAAATCATGGGTTTTGGGCATAAGGGTGAAAGGAATCCCTTATTGAATACCCACATACTTTATTGAAGCTAGCTTGATATTTAGATAAAAAGAATTGGAGGCTTGATCTTGGAGCTTGAGACTTGGAGCTTGAAGGAGTTCTTTCTTCTTTAGGAATAGAATTTCTTAGAATGAGATGAGTTTAGGCTATTAGGGAATAAAACCCTTATAAAAATAGTCAAAACAACCTCACTTAGAAGTTAAATGGGTGGGTAATTATAGAAATACCCCTGGGATTTAATTAGGAAAAAGTCATTTTAAAGCTCGGCTTTAGTTCCCATGGGTGGAGTCTACGACCCGTAGACCTAACCACGATTCGTGGTTCCTTCTCTTGGTTACTGCAAAAAATTTCAAGCTATATATAACCTTCCTTGACTCAACAGGAAGGCTCGTGGAAACTTCCACGAGTGATAGAAACCAATCATGATTTATCAGAAAGTTGAGAACTCTCTGCCTGATTTCCACGGGTTGGTTCCACGACCCATGGAAACATCCACGAACCGTGAAACTAACTGTGGTTCTCAGACCTGAGGGTGTTCTGCAGGACTAGAATCACGAGTCCCTTTCACAACTTGTGGAACCATCCATATCTCGTGGACTTGACCCGTGATCCCTGGAAGTTCAAAATTTTGCAAGTTTCTGAGTTTGAAAGCTGGATCAAATTCCGGGGTGTTACAATATCTCCCCCTTGAGATCATTCATCCTCGAATAAAGACTAAGCAAGAAAAACTGGAGAGAAAATAGCCCAACCAATCAAAAAAACATGAAATTCAAGGATAAAAATAAAAACTAAGTTTTTTAACTTAAAACATGATAGAACTAACTTCAGAAAACATCAATGCATTCTACGATCATGAGAGAAATTGATGGAATGGAATCGGAGGGACATACTAAGGAGGAAACTAATACCTCAAGTTGAAACTGAGTCGATAGGAAAGTGATAAGGGTACTTGGCTTTCATGGCTTCTTCTGCTTCCCAAGTAGCTCCCTCAACCAACTGAGTTCTCCAAAGAACCTTCACCGAAGTGACTTCTTTGTTTCTCAACCTCCGAACCTGAAAATCAAGGATCTCCATGGGAACCTCCTCATAAGTAAGGTTATCCTTCACACTCACATCTTCCAAAGAAACAATCAAGCTCGGATCACCAACACACTTCTTTAACATAGAAACATGGAAAACCGGATGAACTACTTCTAGATCTGAAGGCAAATCCAACTCATAAGCAACACTACCAACTCACCTTAGAATCCAATAAGGACCTACATGGTGGGGACTAAGCTTCCCTTTCTTACAAAATCTCATCACACCCTTCATGGGTAACACCTTCAAAAATACCCAATCATCAACCTCAAACTCCAACCCTCTTCTCCTCACATTTGTATATGATTTTTGTCAACTCTGAGCGGTCTTCAAACTCTCCCTAATAATCCGAACTTTCTCCAAAGTCTCATGAACTGAATCTAGACCAATCAAAGTTTCCTCACCTACCTCAAACCAACCGATAAGATATCTACACCTCTGACCATAAAGTGTCTCATAAGGAGCCATCTGGATGCTAGAATGAAAGATGTTGTTGTAAGAAAACTTGATAAGAGGTAAGTGATCATCCTAATTTCCTTTGAAATCAATCAAACAAGCTATCAATATATCCTGCAAAGTATGAATAGTATGCTCTGCCTATCCATCCGTCTGAGGGTGAAAAGTTATGCTAAGCTTAACCTGGGTACTAAAACCCTTCTAAAATGATCTCAAAAATTGAGATGTAAACTGCGTACCCCTGTCTGAAATGATAGACAATGGAGCACCATGCAATCTGACTATCTCCCGAATGTAGAGTCTGGCATAATCCTCTGCTGAATCTATAGTCTTAACAGCTAAGAAGTGGGCTAATTTAGTCATCCTATCGAAAATCACCCATATAGAATCATATTGCCTGCAAGTACGAGGCAAACCAGTAATGAAATCCATATTGATTGCTTCCATTTCCAAGTAGGAAGATCAATATCCTGAGTTATACCACCCGGTCGTTGATGATCTACCTTCACTTATTGACAGTTGTGACACTTAGCCATAAAACCTGCTATGTCCCTTGTTATGTCATTCCACCAATAGACTTCCCGTAAGTGATGGTACATCTTGCTGGCACCGGGGTGAATAGAATACCTAGATCTATAAGCCTCTGTCAAAATCCATTGTCTCAACCCATATATGTCATGAACACACAATTGACCCTGATATCGAAGCACACTATCTCCCCCTTGAGAGAAAACCTCTACCCTTTGTTAATGGACAGTACCCTTCAACTGGTCTAAAATAGGATCACTGTCTTACTTTTCTTTCACTTCAGCTACCAAAGATAATTCAGAACCATTCTAAACAATAACACCACTTTCTGTCTAATCCATAAGGCGAACCCCTAGTTGAGCAAGTCGATGAACATCATTGGCCAATTCTTTATTTTCATCTTTAATCGAAGACACACTACCCATAAACAACCTACTAAGTGCATCTGCCACTACATTGGCCTTACCCGGATGGTAAAGCACACTCATATAATAATCCTTAAGAATCTCAAGCCATCTCCTTTGACAAAGATTCAGTTCCCTTTCAGTGAACACATACTGAAGACTCTTATGATCGGTGAACACATCCACATGAACACCATACAAATAGTGTCTCAAAATCTTCAAGGTAAAAACCACAGCCGCCAACTCAAGATCATGAGTAGGGTAGTTTTCCTCATGAGTTTTAAGCTTTATAGAAGCATAAGCAATCACCTTACCATGTTTCATAGACACACAACCCAAACCAATACTAGAAGCATCATAATACACCACAAAGTCATCTAGGCCCTCGGGTAGAGCCAATATTGGGTTGTGGTCAACCTAGTCTTCAATTCCTGAAAGTTCTTCTCACCTTGATCAGACAACTGGAATTTTACCTTCTTCTGATTTAACCGAGTCAATGCGGCAGCAATGGAAGAAAACACTTCCATAAATCTCCTGTAATAACCAGCCAAACCCAAAAAGCTCCTAATATCACATGGGGAAGTGGGTCTAGGCGAGTTCTTTACTGCCTCAATCATTTGAGAATCAACTCGAATACCATCTCTAGTCATAATATGACCCAGAAAAGAAACATACTGCATCCAAAACTCACTCTTGCTAAACTTATCAAATAACTGTCGATCTTTGAGAGTTTGCGACACCACTCTCAAATGGTCCATATGTTCCTCCTTACTCTAAGAGTAGATAAGGATATCATCAATGAACACAATCACAACATATCCAAATACTGCTTGAACACACAGTTTGTTAAATCCATAAAGGCTGCAGGAGCATTTGTTAATCCAAAATACATAACCACAAATTCATAATGACCATACCGAGTTCTGAAGGCCATTTTTGGAATGTCACACTCTCAAATATGAAGCTGATGATAATTGGATCTAAGGTCGATCTTGGAGAAATAACTGGCACCCTGAAGCTAATCGAATAAGTCATTAATCCTAGGAATGGAATACTTATTCTTGATTGTGACTTTTTTCAACTGACGGTAGTCGATACACATTCCAAGGGAACCATATTTCATTCGCATGAATAAGACTGGAGCACCCCATGGAGAGATGTTGGGTCGAATAAAACCCTTATCAAGAAGGTCTTTCAACTGATCCTTCAATTCCTTAAGTTTTATCGGAGCCATTCTATTGGGAGGAATAGAGATAGGATGCGTATCTGGAAGAATATCTATTCCAAAGTCAATCTCCCGCTCAGGAGAGACTCCGAGCAAATCTTCGGGGAACACTTTAGGAAGCTCATTCACAACAGGAACTAACTGGAGAGATGGGGTTTTGGACTAGGTGTCCACAATTCAAACTATATGATAAACATAACCTTTAGAAATCATCTTCCTGGCCTTAAGATAAGATATGAAACTACCCTTCGAGGATAGAGGACTACCTTGCCACTCTAAGACAGGTTCATTTGGAAACTTGAAATTGATGACTCGAGTACGACAATCAACTAAGGCATAATAAGCATACAACCAATCCATACCAGGAATAACATGAAAATCAGTCATCTCCAACTCTACTAAATTCGCTGAAATGACTCTATGAGGGACTTAGATAGGGTAATTTCGATAGATTTTTTGGCTAGGACTGACTCACCAACAAGAGTAGAAACACAAAAGGGTTCTAAGAGCTGTTCATGACTAATCTCAAAATTGCAAGCAACATAAAGGGTCACAAAAGATAAGAAGGCATCCGGATCCAATAAAGCATACACATCAAGAGAAAAGACTTTCAACATACCAGTAACAACGTCTGGTGAACTCTCCTGGTCCTAGAATGAAGACATAGCAAAAAGGCAATTTTGGCGCTGACTACTAGAACTAGAAGCAGTGCCCTGCTGGGTTAGTCGACCTCCTGATACTGTTGGGGCAGACTAAGTCCTACCACCTCCCTGTCCCTTCTTGGCTGAAGGGCAATCTCTAATCCGATGTCCAGCCTGACCACACTCGAAGCAACTACCTGAACTGGCTAGACACTCACCAGGATGACTCTTTCCACACTTTCCACAAGGGTTAGGAATGCCCTTTGGCAACACATTCGTGAGACTGCGAACCTGAACCTCTACCAGGTTGATCTTGGCGATGCTTGGGGGCCTGGGTAGGAACACTAGTTGAAGAATGAATGGGTCCTGATGATTTCTTCTGAAATGAAGAGCAATTTCTGCCTCCGGACCTCCGATGGCCAAACCCTCTTATTCTCTCTTGCCATCTCTCTCAACTAGTCTCCTTCGATCTAATGGGCATGAGTCACAAGTCGAGAAATATCCATGTCATCGAAAAGCATCACGGACCTACACTCCTTCTTTACCAAATTTGATACTACATAAACATACTTACTCATCTTATCCCATGGGTCAGCCACCATGGAAGGAACATACCTAGAAAGTTGGCTGAACTTCAACCTATACTCTTGAACCGTCATAGAACCTTGCCTCGAATTCATGAATTCTTTGGCCTTAGCTTACCTCAATTCCCTTAGAAAAAATTGGTCAAGGAAATCCTTCTCCAAACACTCCCAAGTCATAGGGACCACGTCCCTAGCCCTAGCATCTTTTCATTGAGTGAATCAAATATGAGCCACGTCCTTTAGTTGATACGAAGCTAGCTCAACACCCTCTACACCAATAACTTGCATTACCCCATAGATTTTCTTTGCCTCATCCAAGAAATTTTGTGGATCTTCACCAACTTTCAAACCCCAGAACTCAGGTGGGTTCATGCGAATGAAATCTCGAACTCGAGCCGCAACTCTTCCTTGAGGGTGAACGGGGATAGGAGCCTGATGATTGGCATGTGTTGTCATAGTCCGAGCTAGCATATGAATAGCATTTCTGAACTCCACATTTGTGACCTCGAGGTCTAGAATAGAAGGGTCAACTTTTTGAGCAGCTCAGCGAGGAGGCATAATCTAAAATACATAAAAAATAGATTAGAGGATTAATAGAGTTAAACGCTATCGCATGATATTGATCATGAAAGAAGTGAAGTTTTTCCTAAGACACCTTATAGATTCTCTCTCATAAGTGTGGTGCGCTTCACACACATGAAAGAGACTTTACTTGGTGCAGCATTCAGACACCCTAAGACTCTTGAACCTAGCTCCGATACCAAATTTTTCACGCCCCAAAACAATCCTCTAGGCATAAAACAGGACTCGAGACCATAAGTTACCCAAATTAACCCTTGGTCATAGAATACTCAGAAGTTCATAAGAAAATATAACAGAAGCATAAACAGAAAGTTAGGAAACCCAATCCATAATAATAAAGTCAAGATAAAACATAATCTAAAAAGGGAGACTCAAATGATGTCTATGTCTAAAAAGTCTCTACACATGACATAAGGAGTTGCTAGGATAAGACCCTAGCTAACTAGAAGTACAAAAGTAACAAACATAAAACAACAAGGATCATAACTAGCCCTAGAATAATAAGGACTCACCAACACTGTCTGGAATGACCTGCGGTCTCTAGCCACGTGCCTTAGGGAGGGAACCTGAGTCCGCATCATCAAGAGGATGCAACACAAAATATGTGTCACTACTATAGGATGTACCAAGTATGTGAGATATGCATAATCATATTAAAACATACTTAAAACATAGTAGAAACTAAGATCATGAATAAAAGAGAAGTCATAAGAAATATCATTATTTAAGCATGAGATAAAAGATAACATAGCATGAGACTTAAAAATATTCATACGAGAGTTTCTTATAATCGATAATAGACCATGCAAGCAACATGAAATCTAACTATATAACCCTAGTTATCAAAGTTGTCCTGAACCCTGCCAAGGAACAGGACACCATAATCCAACTATATAACCCTAGTTGGCAAAGCTGTCCTAATAACCACTCAAGAACAGGATACCATAATCAAATGTGGAACCACTTTCATAAGCTCATAGGGTGATTCATAACTTACGATGGAAACATAGTTTTGGACTTGGGTGATCGACCCTCGTCACTCGATGCTAAATACTACTCCCAAAACATGCATATAGCTCATAATATATTTGTGGCATATCTGATGCCAAATATATTTGAAAAGCATAAGGGTATCTCTGATACCATGCAATTCACATAGCTAAGGTAGACATATCTACATGCCCAACCTTTTCATAAAACATAGGGACATATATGATCTCATGCAATTCATGCTTCAAAATCCTTAAAACTTAGCATAGCCATAATTCAAAACATACTTTTCTTTCTAAATTCATAACTTGAAGAATTAGGCATGCACTTTTATTAATACATAAGGCCACGTTATCTATACATGCAAATTTTCACTTGAAATCATGTAATTCAATGGAATCATGCTAGAAATCATCTTTAATGCATGGGCTTTTGAAATCAATTATGAAACCTTAAATAAAACATAGATAAGCAATGAGAAACCATGAATTGAAGCTTTAAAACTGAACCCATAAGTTTTCCCCAATTTGGGTAAGAACCCTAATTTCACCAATTTATAAATCAAAGTAAAAATCATGGGTTTTGGGCATAAGGGTGAAATAAATCCCTTATTGAATACCCACATACCTTATTGAAGCTATCTTGATATTTAGATGAAAAGAATTGTAGGCTTGATCTTGGAGCTTGAGACTTGGATCTTGAAGGAGTTCTTTCTTCTTTAGGAATAGAATTTCTTAGAATGAGAAGAGTTTAGGCTATTAGAGAGTAAAACCCTACTAAAAATGGTCAAAATGGCCTCACTTAGGAGTTAAAAGGGTGGATAATTATAGAAATACCCCTGCAATTTAATTAAGAAAAAACTATTTTAAAGCTCAGCTTCAGGTCCTACGGGTGGAGTCTACGACCCGTAGACCTAACCACGATAACCATGATTCATGGTTCCTTATCGTGGTTACTGCCCAAAATTTCAAACTGCAAATAACCTTCCAGGACTCAACAGGATAGCTCGTGGAAAATTCCACGAGTCATAGAAATCAGTCGTGATTTACCAAAAAGTTGACCACTCTTTGTCTGATTTCCACGAGTTGGTTCCATGACCCATGGAAACATCCACGAACTATGAAACTGACCCTTGGTTCTCAAACCTGAGGGTGGTCTGCAAGACTGGAATCACGAGTCCCTTCCATGACTAGTGGATCCATCCATGGCTTATGGACTTGACTCGTGATCCCTAGAAGTTCAAAATTCTGCAAGTTTCATAGTTTGAAAGCTGGATCAAATTATGGGGTGTTATAATGAATTAACTCTTATCGAGTTTTCCTACAACAACAGTTTCTATTCTAGCATCCAGATGGCTCCCTATGAGACACTTTATGGGCGGAGGTGTAGATCTCATATTGGTTGGTTTGAGGTAGGTGAGGTAGCTTTGATTGGTCTAGATTCAGTTCATGAGACTATGACAAAGGTTCATATCATTAGAGAGAGGTTTAAAACCGCTCAGAGTTTACAAAAATCATATGCAGATATGAGGAGAAGAGAGTTAAAGTTTGAGGTTGATGATTGGGTATTTCTAAAAGTGTCACCCATGAAGGGTGTACTGATATTTGGCAAGAAAGGGAAGCTTAGTCCCTACTATATAGGTCCTTATTGGATTCAAAAGAGGGTTCGTAGTGTTGCTTATGAGTTGGATTTTCCAACAGATTTAAAAGCGGTTCATCCGGTCTTTCATGTTTCTTTGTTGAAGAAGTGTGTTGGTGATCCGATCTTGATTGTTCCTTTGGAAGATATGAGTGTGAAGGATAGCCTTACTTATGAGAAAGTTCCCATGGAGATTCTTGATCATCAGATTCGAAGGTTGAGAAATAAACAAGTCACTTCGGTGAAGGTCCTTTGGAGAAATCGGCTAGTTGAGGGAGCTACTTGGGAAGCACAAGCAGCCATGAAATCCAAGTACCCTCATCTCTTTCTTTCTGACTCGGTTTCAACTTGAGGTAATAGTTTCCTCCTTAGAATGTCCCTCCGATCCTATTCCATTAGTTTCTCTTATGATCCTAGCATGCATTTATGTTTTCCAAAGTTAGTTCAATCATGTTTTAAGTTAAAAAAGCTCAGTTTTCATGTTTATCCTTGAGTTTCATGTTTTGTTGCTTGGTTGGGTTGTTTCCTTTACATTTTTCCTCGCTTAGCCTTCATTCGAGGATGAATGATCCCAAGGGGGAGATATTATAACACCTCAAAATTCAATCTAGTATTCAAACATGGGAAATATGAATATTTTGTTTCATCTCTAGAATTACGGGTCCAAACCATAGGCCGTGGTTTGAACCACGAGTCATGGAATGAACCCGTGGTTTATATCTGCTGGTTCAGCCTCTGGTCTGAGAACCATGAGTGGGTTCTATGGACCATAGTTCAATCTACGTCCCATCTTGTCCACTCGTGGAATCAGATCAGAGGGCTGACAGTTTCCCTAGGAACCACGAGTGGCTTCTACGACCAGTAGTTTTAACTACGAACCATCCTGTTGACTCATGAAACTTGATCTGAGTTCTGCCAAATTCTCCAGGAACTACGAATGGGTCTACGAACCATAGTTCATTCTATGGTCCATACTGTTGACTCGTAAAATATCTTTTGTAGTTGATCATTTGGGCCAGGAACCACGAGTGGAAACCACGAGTCGTGGTTCAGTCTACGGCTCATGGATTGCACTCGTGATTCCTGAAGCCAAAATTTTTTAACAGCTTTTCTTTATTTAAATCCCAAGGGTATTTCTATAATTACCCACTCTTTTAACTCTTAAGTAAGGTCATTTTGACCACTTTTAGTAGGGTTTCTACTCCTAATAGCCTAAGTCTTTCATTATTCCTCATTCATCTACCAAAAGAGAAAAAGAACTCCAAGTCTCAAGCTCTAAGTTCAAGCTTCCATTTCTTTTCATCTTAGATCAAGCAAGCTTTAATAAGGTATGTGGGTATTCAATAATGGATTCCATTCACCTTTATTCCCAAAACCCATATTTTTTACTTTGATTTATGGATTTGTGAAATTAAGGTTCTTACCCAATTTGGTGAAAACTTATAGGTTCAGTTTTAAGGCATCAATTCATGGTTTCTCATTACTTGTCTATGATTTATTTGAGGTTCCTTAATTGATTTCAAAAGCTCGTGCATTAAAGATGATTTCTTGCATGATTTCAATTGAAAATTGGCATGTTTAGATAACATGGACTTATGTATTTATGAAAGTGCATGCCTAATTCTTCGAGTTATAAATTTAGAAAGAAAAGTATGTTTTGAATTATGGCTATGCTAAGTTTTAAGGATTTTGAAGTATGAGTTGCATGACATTAGATATGTCCCTATGTTTTATGAAAGGTTGGGCATCTAGATATGTCTACCAAAGCTATGTGAATTACATGTTATTAGATATACCCTTATTCTTTCCAAACAGATTTGGCATTAGATATGTCATAAGTATAAGTTGAGCTATATGTATGTTTTGGGAGTAGTATTTAGCATCGAGTTAGACTAGGGTTTAGCGTACTCTTAAGTCCCAGAACTAAGTTGCAAACGTAGGTTGCCCTCCATGGCTTATGACAGGATCCTGATAGATAAGGTTCTAACCTTGGCCAATTAGGAAAACCTTTTTCAGTGTAGGTGTATGACACTGGACTCCATGTAGCTCATCATGGTTTATTCGGTTAAGAGAAACTCTCGTATGAATGTTTTTAAGTCTTATGCTTTGATATCTCTTACCATATGCTTAAATTATGATATTTCTTATGAATTCTCTTATTATGCATGGATTCAATCTTAACTATGTTTTAAGTACGTTTTACTACTTTTATGCATATCTCACATACTCGGTACATCCTATAGCACTGACGCATATTTGCGTTGTATCCTCTTGATGATGCATATTCAGGCTCTTTCCCTCCGATTCGTGGCTAGACGTTGTTAGTCCTCCATATTTGGGTTGGTGAGTCCTTATTACTCGAGGATCATAGTTTTGTGGTTACTTTCATGTTCTTTCTTTGGATTTCTGAGTTAGTTAGGGTGTTTCCCACCAACTCTTTATGACAGTTTAGAGGCTTTCAGACATAGATAGTATTCGGGTCTCTCTTTCGGATTATATTTCATCTTAACTTTATCATATTTGGATTGGATTGCCTAGCTTTCTATTTATGCTTTCGCTATATTTTCTTATGAATATCTGAGTATGCTATGACCAAGGGTTAACTTAGGGAACTTGTAGTCTCGGGTCTCGTGTTACGCCTAGGGGGTAGTCTCGAGGCATGACAATAGGTCTGAGTGCCTAATTATATTGATATTGATATTAAAAAAGTTATGATGGATCTAATGCCACGCCTGTATGGTACATGGACACCTAAGGTCCCGTACAGGTCATAGCTAGTGGGCAGAAATAAGACTAAAAGCATGTGTGTACACTCTTACATTCTTTTATTTTTATAATGTATTGCCATACTATCTTCGGTAGTGATTTTTTCTGGAATTGAGATGAGACTAGAGATACAGGTGATATGAGTGAAAGTTAATAGACATAGTGATTATGTGAGATGATAATTAAATGTGATTATTCCTTTCCCTTTATAGTAATATCTCGGTGACTTATGAAGTTGAGATTATTGTTGCTGAATTGACTTGAAAAGACTACCTATTGACTGATTATTTGCTAAGTGTTGAAGTTATTTTACTTGTTATATATTTTGCTATATTCATGTCTTATTTTGGATCAGCCTATAATATCTACCAATACATAGTATTTTATACTGATACTACCCATTGCTCTTCTTTTGTCCGTGTTCCAGAGGCTGAGATACAACCTCGATTAGAGTAAAAGAGTTGACTGCATATCCAACGGTGAGCACTACTATCTAGGTTGTCATGGATTCTCTGAGAGTTATTGTCCTTCCTTCAGATAATAGGACTCATATTCTTAATTTATTTGGTACTTATTATACATCTTAGACACTGTTTTGACTTAGAGTTTGATACGATGACTTTTAGTTCTTGGGGATATATTAGTTGGTGATTTTTGCACATTTCTTATATT
The DNA here is from genome assembly GCA_003996215.1 of Jaltomata sinuosa. NCBI lineage: Eukaryota > Viridiplantae > Streptophyta > Magnoliopsida > Solanales > Solanaceae > Jaltomata > Jaltomata sinuosa. The sequence goes on along the minus strand of QJPP01002513.1, from coordinate 111,821 downwards.
ATGTTAGATGATTCCATTTATTGATAATTTAGGCTGGTTGACTTCATTACTCTTCTAAAATTTGCTAAGTCTGAGAGTTGGGTTTGGGTTAGTTGGTTCCCCCACTGAAGGGTTACTGTGGATACCACTCATGGCATGGTTGGGTCATGACACACTACCTCTATAATGTCCGAATCGGGTGGAGTATTGGCTTGTCCAAAGGCAAAATCATCATTTCTGAAGCAAATTAAGGCCAGACAGTTCGAGGATGCAAGTTGAGCAAAATCTATGACAAAGTCTTACAGGGAGAGGCCAAGGAGGTCGTGATTAATGGTGAGGGTGTCTTAAGGATCAAATGGCGTGTATGTGTTCTCCATGTCGATGATTTAGTTAAAACTATCCTGTCAGAGGCTCACAATTTGAGATATTCTATATATCCTGGTGCAATCAAGATGTACCGTGATTTGAGATAACACTATTGGTGGAGTAGTTGAAGCACGATATTGTGGAATTTGTTGCTCAGTGTCTGATGTCAACAGGTAAAGTATGAGCACCAGAGACCCAAAGGACACTCTAGAGGATGCCATTCCTGAATGGAATTAGGAAATGATAGCGATGAATTTTTTGGTTGGACTTCTAAAGACCTTGGGAAAGTTATATGGGTTATTGTTGACGGATTGACTAAGTCTATACATTTTGTACCAGTTCAGGTAACTTATAATGCAGAGAAGTTAGCAAAGTTGTACATTCGAGAGGTTGTTTGGTTGTATGGGGTTTCGATTTCTATAATCTCAGATAGATGTACGCAATTAACATCTAATTTTTGGAGGACTTTATAGGCTAAGTTGGGTACTAGGCTGGATCTTAGTAAAACATTTCATCCTCATACTGATGGGAAGTTTGAGAGGATAATTCAAGTTTTGGAAGGTATGATTCGCGCTTGTGTGATAGATTTTGGTAGTCATTGGGAACGTTCCATGGACAAAGTTTGCTTAAAATAATAGTTATCATTCAAGCATTGATATGACTCCATTTGAGACTTTGTATGAGATGAGAAGTAGATATCCTTTTTGTTAGTTTGATGCCTTTGAGGTGAGACCACGGGGTACTGATCTTTTGAGGCAGTCATTAAAGAAGGTCAAGGTAATTCAAGATAAGCTCTTGGCAGCCCAGAGTAGGCAGAAAGAGTATGCGGATTGAAAGGTCCTGAATATGGACTTCATGGTAAGAGAGTAAGTTTTGCTCAAGGTCTCACCCATGAAGGGTGTGAGGAGGTTTGTAAGGAAAGGTAAGCTTAGTCCGAGGTGAATTAGTCCATTTAAGATCCTTAGACGTGTGAGGGTGGCCTATGAGTTAACTTTGCCACCAGACTTATAGGGAGTTCACTCGGTGTTTCATATTTTGATGTTAAACATGTATCATGGTGATGGTAGTTATATCATTCACTGGGACTCGGTCTTATTTGATGAGAAATTGTATTATGAAGAAGAGCATGTGATTATCTTAGATAGAGAGGTCTGTAAGTTGAGATCCAAAAAGATTACGTCTATGAGGGAATAATTGAAGAACCGTCCTATGGAGGAGGCCACTTGGGAGACTGAATCAGACATGTGTAGCAAGTATCCCCTGATTTTCACTGAGTCAGGTATTATTTCCCTTTTTCCCTTTTGGGGATGAACGATGGTTTAATTGGTAGTAACAAACCATCTGGTCATTATGGAGTGGTTAAGTCCATAGTACCCTTATTATAGTTCTCGTAGCAAAAGTAAGCTAATAAAAACTCAAAGATGGGGAGGTTTAAAATAACTGAAACTTTTGTATAATCATGATATTTTTTGCTTTATTGTGATATGTTGTGTTTTGTTAGGGGGTAACCTAGTGAACTAGACCTCGGTAGGGAATTTTGAGACTACGAGTGAGTTCGTAGTAAGATTTTACCATGGTTTGCATATTAATTTTGGATTGTGGTCTCTTGAGATGATAAGTGTGTCATGAAATGAAACTTGGTATAGTTTTATCAAGCTACTGGTTAACGGCACCACTACAGTGGTGGGTTTTTCGTTGCAGCAGGACTGCCATAGTGGTCAGAGTCTCATTGTAGCAGGGGTTAGCAAAATGATCAGGTATCTCCATAGCAAAGCCTTAGTCGCCATAGTGATTCTGTTGCAGTAAAGGTGGGACTGTTGCAGTGAATGGCGCGAGACAGAATCAATATTTTAAGTTAGTTATTCTGAATTTCTCATCCTTATAACTTCAAAACTCATTTCAAAAGACCTGTGAGGTAATTTTTCCAAGACTGGGGAATATTTCATCTTCGAGGTAAGTTCACCCCGTCAACTCTTTCATCTAGTAATCCTCTAACACCCTAGAATCGATGAGGTGGCTTTAATGGTAGAGTGTGGGTTAGAATTCTAGAACTTATGAAATCCATGGGAAAGTGAATGAGTAGATGTCATCATCATTTATTATGCTTCTAAGTGGTTAATTAATACGTCTTAGTATGAAATTTGATGTTCTAATACTTAATTGTGGTGTTTTGAGACCTAGAGTTCAATAAAAATGATGTCTTTAGCATAAAAACTGCTTTAAGGGGATTAAATGGGGGTAGAAACTCCATGATTTAGGATGATGTGACCATTGAGGAACTAGACTGTGATAAATTAGCCCTTGAGTAGTGACTTAATCTTTGTAAAAAGGTAGAATTAAGTGAGTTTGAATTCCAAAAGCTATTAATTAAAGAGTAGATGATTAAATACTCTTCCATTGCTTATTTTTAGACTTTGAGAATTCTGAGATATTGAGGTAGGTTATGGTTTATTTGGAGTTAGACCTTGATTAGTCACTTGTATGTGTTGTCAGTTGATAAAGCATGCATGATTGATCTTCAGACATAGACTGTGATTGATACTTGTTAGCTTGGCAATGCTTTTATTAATAAGCTGTTAAATTATTGAAGCATGTCTTAATATGACTTGTGATTGTGGTGTGTACTTGTGATTTTTGGTGTGTACTTGTCTTTATCATCTTGTGAGATAACTGAATAGATGACGTACTTAGATATATTGAGAGAAATAAGAAATATATAATTATTTTGAGATGGGTGACTCGAGTCCGATGTAAGCTTACGGATGAGCAGTTATATGAGTGTCCCGAGTCCGATGGGAGCTTACGGACGAGCAGTTATGTGATGTGGTGCATGGACCCTAGGCATCCCCTGCAGGTCATAATTAGTTGGGCAAGATTAAAGACCCTCTAGCATGTGTACTGATGATTGATAGATGTGTGTTCAAATATGGTACAAAGTGAAACTGATGAGACATAGAGGCTATACATTTGTGCTTCAGTAGGGATATAATTCCATGATTGTGTTGTGATTGCATTATACTTGAAGAATTTTGTGATGACTTCTTATGTCTGTTTTTGCTAATCTATAGGTCCAGTATTAATTGACATTGGTATATCCAAATGTGGTCCACTTGCCTGGTTGTTGTTGACTACTTGATTTCCAGGGTTACTTGGTTATGTGTTGTTGTCTACCTGTTTTTATTGACTTTATCATATATACTTGTTACTAATCTGAGTCGACCTATGATGCCTACCAGTACATAGTATTTGTACTGATGTCACTCCTGCACTTTTCTTTGAGTGCAGACTGTGTTCGTGAGTCTTCTTTGCGACCTCGCATTTAGTGTCGCATGCTGATTTAATCTGAGGGTGAGCTATTATCCTAACCAGGCTGCCGTAGATCCTCTTGACAGATGTCTATTTCCTTCAGACATTGTTTTTATCTTGTTTGCTACTCTTAGACATTTGCTAGTTAGATTTCTTGTACGATGACTTTCGGGGTTCTGGGATTGGAATAGTTTGACTTCCGCATAATTATTTTATTTGATATTTAAGATCTTTAGTTTTATATCTTGAATGCCTAAAATTGTTAAATGAATTTGTAACTGATTGAGTTGATAACCTACGGTTCGCCCACCGGAGGGTCAGTGTGGGTGCCAATTACAACGGTTTGGGTCGCGACACCAATTGTCTTCTCTTGGATCACTACATGTCAAGTAATTCTTGTATGAATTTGGTTTCCCTTCTCCATTGAATTGTATATTTTATTTAACTGGTTTGTTTCAAGTTTATTCATTGCTTGAGGTTTACTGGCTACATTCTATATTTGATCTAATCCTTTCTTGCTTTTAATCCTAGATTGAGATTATTGGTTGTGTTTACCGGGATTCCAGTAATTAATATATGAGTTTTTGCATCCTTTCAACTATAATCCTTAATCTAACTTTCCCGTATTTGCTTCTTCAAGGTTCTTCTTACGTAGAAATTGATGTCGAGGGCGTGTATCTCGCCACCTAGCTTATTAGTTGTTATGAGAGTGAGAGGGTTCTATTAGTTTCAGTTTGAATGTGATTCAGAGAACGCCTGCAGAGTGAGTTAGTGTGTAACTGATTTTTGGGGACAAATTTGGGGGGATCAAATGTGTGTTATCCCTTGTTTTTATTGTTGATGCAAGTCAACAATTGCTTACAATATCTACATTACTTGATTGAATTAATAAATATACTGCTTGTCGGACTTGGCTGAAAGGTATCCCTCCATCTTACAAGTCTTGATGGTGTGCTTGTGATTTCTTTGGACCTTGCAAGGCACGTCATGTATAATGTACCAGTACATCTACAAGGGTTGTCTATCACAACAGATTCTTGAGGAATATTCATAAATCTAGAAGTTGTAAGGTGGTATTATTGCACACTCATAAAAGACAAGTCGTATAACCTTCGTACTAGTGATAGAACCAGTGTCTACAAGCTTAAAGTTTATGCAGTCAAAGACAAGCTAATGTTAACGAGGTGTAATATTAAGAGTAACACCACTAATAAGATCACCACCCGATACATTGGATGATGATACAAATAGGTCTCCACTTCTAGTATTAGAAAATGAAGATGATGATGTAGTTTCACCGAAACTGGCTTTATTATCCAAAGGATCAGCATCGGTATATGGAATCATGTGGAGTATGGTTTCTAGCATCCTAACCACCTCCAGCATCGAGGGTCTGTCTTCTGGTTTGTCCTGGCAACACTTTAGGGCCAACGCCACGAACTTCTCCGCACATTCAGAGGGGTAAGATCCCATGCTGTTGTCCATAATGGAGAACATTATTCCCGATTTATGAGCCATATTTACCTGCCATTGACAGAAGGTTATATTCCTATGCTTTTATTGCTAAAATGCTAGACAAATATTCACTGTTTTTGTATTCCAATAGGTGTTCAGCCGACAGAAATACCTCACGGACAATGTTTTTTCCATGTGAGATAGGATGCATGCCGGTTAAGATCTCCAGAAATACAACCCCAAGGCTGTAGACATCACTTTTATCTGTCATTTTACGGGTCAAGAAATATTCGGGATCAAGGTAACCCTGTGCATATGCATAAGATAATCAGCCAAATCGTTGCAAAATTATTTCCTTAAATATAGAGCTGAATGATAAGCATAGACAGACTTACAGGTGTCCCCTTCACCATTGTTGACACATGATTAGGCAGAAGACCTTCATCATCCTGGACAGGTGCAAGCCGAGACAATCCAAAATCAGCAACTTTGGCAGTGAGTTTAGAGTCTAAAAGAATATTGCTGGCTTTGATATCCCTGTGGAATATGGGTGGATCAGCTTCAGTATGGAGGTAAAGGATGCCCTTAGATGCCCCCAGTGCAATCCCCAACCTTGCTCCAAACTTCAAATTTTGTTTACATTTAGCTGTCAAAAGATGAAAATCACCTACTCAGATAGCAATACAAAGTATTCTTGACCAAAGTCGATTTAAGTTTATCACAGCTGCATAAAGAAACTGTTGAATATTTGCTTTAGAACTGCAAATCTTTTTTTACTGCAGAAATTTTATTAAGTCAGACTCAATCAATTAGTTAGACCTAGTATTTAGGAGTTGATCTCTATTGTTTATTATGCAGTTGATGGAAGCTAAAATATATGACATAGTTATCTATTTTTCAGTTAGGTTTTTAGTCTTTAAATACATGTCTTTTATCTGTCAATAGATCACATTATGTACTGCATTGAAGTATTATTCTTCTATCTTTCTTCCTATGTTATTTTTTCCTGTATTCCTTCTCTTTCAAAAACCAACAACTGGTATCTAGAGCCATTTTCTCGAGGGACTTGTGAGTGAAGAGATGGATTCCAAAAATAGTTTTTCACGAATGACTCCTCCTACTTTCGATGGTGAAAATTACCAACTATGGGTTGTGAGAATGGAAACTTACTTGGAGGCTCTTGATATTTGGAAAGTCGTGGAAGAGGATTATAGAAATAACCCGCTGCCAAATAATCCCACTGTGGCCCAAATCAAGAGTCACAAGGAAAAGAAAACCATGAAGTCCAAAGCGAAACAACTTTGTTTGATGTTGTTTCAACAACTATTTTCATGAGAATTGTGTCTCTCACATCACCAAAAGAAATTTGGAATTATATGAACAAAGAATATGCTGGAGATGAAAAAATACGAGGGATGAAGGTATTGAATTTAATAAGGGAATTCGAGTTGTAGAGAATGAAAGAGTCTGAAACAGTCAAGGAATACTCGGACAGATTGTTTGGCATTGTTAACAAGGTAAGATTGTTAGGCACTGAATTTAAAGATTCACGAATTGTTGAAAAAGTTCTTGTAATAGTTCCCGAAAGATATGAAGCATGTATAACTACCTTGAAAAACACACAAGATCTGTCCAAAATTACCTTGGCAGAGTTGTTAGATTCTTTCCAGGCACAGGATCAAAGGAGGCTTATGAGGCAAGATGTCATGGTCGAAGGAGCATTAGCAGCCAGACATAAAACTCAAAGCAAGTGTAAAATTTTAAAAATTTTCCCCCACTTTGTTAGCACTATGGCAAAAAAGGCCATCCTCCATTTAAATGTTGGAAGAGGTCAGATTCACAATGCAAGATCTACAACCAACTTGGTTATGAAATTGTGATTTGCAAAAGCAAATCTCAAAAATATGAAGCAGATGCCTCAGTCGCCAATAAAGAAGAAGAAGACCACTTATTTGTGGCAATATATTTTTCAACCAAGAAATCTGATTTTTGGATGATGACTGTGGTTGTACAAACCACATGACATGAAAGAAATCTTTTTAAAGAGTTCATGTCTATGGAAAATAAGAAAGAGTCGGGAATGGTGCCTATATTCCAGTAAAAGGAAAAAGAGTGTTGCAATCAAAATAAGTTCAGGTACAAAAATAATTTCAAATGTTCTTTACGTGTCTGATATTGATCAAAATCAGTTGAGTGTTGGCCACCTAATGGAAAAAGGATTTAAATTGTTATTTGAAGATAAGTATTGTCGGATCTTTAATTCCACTAAGCATGAGATTTTACGAGTTAAAATGAGAGGTACTTCTCATTCAATCCGATAGAAGATCAACACAAGCCAAAATTTGTTGATAATCAAGAGCTGCAACTTAGAAACATGGATCAAGTCTACTACAAGTCCAAAGATGAATCTGCAGATTTATTAACAAGGTCACTTTCGGTTATCAAGAGTGAAGATTCCAAGATAAAAGACCAAAATTTTGCAATTCCTAAAGCAAGGAGGAGTGTTGAATATTTTCTTTAGAACTGCAAATCTTTTTTACTGCAGTAATTTTATTAAGTTAGACCCAGTCAACTAGCTAAACCTAGTATTTAGGAGTTGATTCTATTGTTTGTTATGCAGTTGATAGAAGCTGAAATAGAGGACATAGTTATCTATTTTTCACTTAGGTTTTAGTCTTTAAATACATATCTTTTATCAGTCAATAATATCACATTCTCTACTGCCTTGAAGTATCATTCTTCAATCTTTCTTCTCTGCTATTTTTCCTGTGTTTCTCTTCTTTCAAAAGCCAACAGAAGGTAACAACTTTTCTTGTTATGATAAGGAAAAGGAAGGTGGAATCTGTGTTTCTCAGAGTGCTGGACTTCCTGCGGTATCTTTTCCACTATGTAACTTTTAGATCAGTGAACACCTTGACATTGGTTTCTCTACGAACACAATAAAATACTGAAGCCTGTATTATCAATTCACCATAGTACTAATGACACTACATGTGCAAGGATCATCTATAAATATTGAAACCCCTCCCTGGCTCTTCACTCCTAAACTAACAGGAAGAAATTCAGGAGGATTAATCATATTAAATCTGGAAACAGTTACCTACCAGAAAGCCAGTCTCGCAAAGTTCCATTGGGCATGAACTCATAAACCAGCATCTGCAAATGTATCAACAGAAGACTCATAATTGCTAGACTGTATCACTCTTTCTGCTAAAAAAGAAAACTTCAGCAGCTAATGAAAGCATTCAGTCTGCAATCATTTAGTCTGCTACACATTCAGTCTGCTCATTAGCAACTGAAGTGAGAAAGAATACAAGAAGGTTTATGATGCTTCACTAAAGAAATATGACTCACTATGATTAACATGATGAATAGTGTGAATTATTAGTGAATAAAACAGTTGGAACTGAAAATGGTTTCAGGTTTTATCATACCTGCTCTCCTTCTTCGTCACAGTACCCAAGCAACACAACTAGATTACGGTGATGCAACCTTGATAATAGTTCTATTTCGGTTAAGAATTCCTTTTGCCCCTGCAGGGATCCTTCTTTTGCTCGTTTGATAGCAACAATTGTTTTGTCAGCTAAAATTCCCCTAAAGACAGAACCGTATCCTCCTTCACCAACTTGAGTTGAGGTATCAAAGTTGTTAGTGGCCAAAGCCATTTCTCTGAAGGTGAAACTTTTAACGCCATCTACTTTTATAGAGAGGCTTGAAGCTGCACACCAAAACCCATATTCATCAAATTTGCAGAAAGAATTGAAAATAGCAGACTTGATAATGTAAAATTATAGCTAACCCAATAAGAGAACTTACACAAACGTTTTCTTGACAAGATGCTTTGATACTTAGCACGTCGTCTTGTGATTAATATAGTGGAAATTGTGGAAACAAAGGCTGCAAAAGCACCTGCTGCTACAATGCAAGCTATCAGAACACCTTTGTTTTCATTTTTACCTTGGATTTCAGGATTCACTGCAGTGATACGAAGATCATATGAGAAATGAAAGCTCTTATAAAGGAAATAAAACAATTGAGCCATTATCTGGATTTCCTGAAAAGGTGTCAGCTATAACATTGTGGCAACTAAAAGAAGTACAACTAACAACACATAAACAAGATAAGGTATAGTAAACAAATGGTGGGGTTAATGTTCTGTTGGAGTCCCACATCGGTGGAACAAGGGATATTAGATCTCCTTATATGATCTTGAACAATTGTTGACATATGCTTTAGTTACTGCAGTAAGTTTTAGCATAAAAAGTTGCTTATCGTTGGGATGAATTTGAATTTTAAATTTCTATTATGTTGTTTTAGTTTGTTGAGATATTTTAGACTTCTGAATTTTGATTATGCTGATTTTTCGTTGTATGTTGGCTATTTAAAGCCCCCTACTATGCTTAAAAAAAATATTGAGTGACAATTTCAATCACTTTTAATAATTTTGTTGCTCCACTGTCTTTTAAAAAACCAAGGATTGATGAGCTAGCTTTTCGGGTTGAGTTAGGCCTAAAGTCCATTTCTTTATCATGGTACCAGAGCAGGATCCATCTCATTTTCGATGTTGGGCCCCCATATTAAATCACCTACACACTAGATTTCCAGTCCTGGATGTAGGGGGTGCGTGTGAAGAGTCCCACATTGACCCTTTAAAGGATAGGTGGTTTCTTTAATATGGCTTGGCAATCCTCACTCTTGAGGTAGCTTTAGGGTTGGGTTAGACCCAAAATCCATTTTTTTAACATGGTTCAAACGACGATGATAAGTCAATCGATTGAACTTCGAGAAGATATACGATCCACTCATAATACTAGCCTTCATTATACTTTTTTAAGTTATCACCATCTATTATTGCCCCATTGTGCCTCTGTATCATCTTTGTCCTCTATTTCCATCCCTAAGCTTACAGGTGAAGCAGTTCTTGATCATGATGGAAGCAGGCTATGATTGACAAGATGTCTCTTTTACACGTAAGTGGTACTTGGGATCTTGTTTCTCTTCCTTCAAGTAAGTCTACTGATAGTTGGGTTTATGCAGTCAAAGTTGGTCAGTACGGTCAAGTTGATCAGCTTAAGGCTTGTCTTGTTGTCAAAGGGTATACTCAGATATTTAGGCTTGATTATAGTGATACTTTCTTCCCAGTGGCTAAAATAGCATTTGTCCACCTTTTCCTATCCATTGTGGTTGTTCTCCATTGGCCTCTTCATTAGCTGGACATTAAGAATGCTTTTCGTAGTACAAATCATAAATGTTGTCCTCTTTTCCGTTTATAACTTTGGGGTGTTGTTTTCATATTGCCCCAAAGAGTTCTAAAGGAAGTTGACAGGAATTGCAGAGATTATCTCCCGCGGGGGGTACTGTGGAGCATAAGAAGGTTTCTTTAGTGGCATGGGACAAGGAATGTACACCTAAGAAATGCGGAGGCCTAAATATTAAAGGATGTAGGAAATGGAATGACGCATCTGTAGGAAAATTGTTGTGGCAACTGTCTGAGAAACAAGACATATTATGGGTGAAATGGGTGCATGAACTATATATAATGCAGGGGAGTATTTGGGAGCATATACCACCTGCTGATTGTAGCTGGTATTTGGAGGAAACTAAATGGCCTCAAGGTGGACATGCAGCATTGGTATCAGAATGAAGATACATGCTCACACGGTCTGATGCAAACTCAATCACACAGAGCTATAATGTTATACTGGGAACACAGAGAAGAATGGAAGAAGCTAAGCTTATCTGGTCAAGAATAATGCAGCCTAAGCATAGGTTCATTATTTTGTCAAGTTATTAGGAGCAGGTAGCTCTCTCTTTCAATTGAGAGGCTATAGTGAATTTTTGTAACTTTGGTCATTCATATATAATAATTTGATACTTACTAATAGGGTGTAATAATTTGTGGCTCCACAACCCCTCCCCCCCCCCCCCCCCCCCCTCTAGCCAGAATAGGCTACTCACCAAAGATAGACTACTAAGGCTGAACATTCCAGCAACTAACCCCAATTGTGGTATATGTATCAGGGATCAACCAGAGACCCCAACTCATTTGTTTGTTGAATGTTCTTGGGTAGCTGAGGTTAGAAGTGGTTTATTGAATTGGGTAGGAGTTAGGACTCCAGTTCAAGCAACAAAGTGTAGAACAAAGCTTAAGGTGGTTCAAAGGAAGGCATAGGAGTCAAATGAAGGAGCTAATTACAGAAGTGTGGGGGACTATGACCTATCATACCTGGCAAGCTAGGAACTGGACCTTTTTTCAGGAACACAAGTGTGAATACCAGTTTTGTTATTAGGCAAATAAAAAGAGTTGAGGGATAGATTGGATATTTTGCATAGATCCAAGAGAGCTTTGCATAGTCAATACTTGATACAACAGTTGTGTAGATAGCTTGTTGGTTTGGTTTTCTTTCTATTTGAGGCCTAGGAGACTGCAGCACCCTTCCTGGAAGGTGGTGGTATTCCTAGGTGCTCTTTAAGTTGTAAATATTTGGTTGTCAATGGTAATTTTCACAGTTATTACCAATAAAAAGGATGCTTTTCTCCATTGTGACCTTGAGGAAGAGGTCTATATAGAGAAACCATCTGGTTTAGTTGCTCTAAGGGAGTCTAGTAGCCTTGAATGTCGGTTGTGCCAGTTGCTCTACAGTCTGAAACAGTTTCCTCGATCTGGTTTGGGAAGTTCAACACAATAATTTAGGAATTTTGCATGACACAGTGAAGCTGATCACTCTTTGTTTTATCGGCATTCTGCTCCAAATCAATGTATTATTTGGTTGTTTACGTTGACGATATCATTATCACCTGTAATGATCAAGATGGTATCACTAATTTAAAGCAACATCTCTTTCAATATTTTCAAACTAAAGACCTCGGCAGACTGAAGTATTTTCTAGGTATTAAAGTTGCTCAGTTCAGATCAAGTATTGTTATTTCACAACGAAAATATGCCTTAGACATTTTTGATGAGACAAGAATGATGAGATGTAGACCATTGACACTCATACGAATACGAATGTTAAACTCCTGCTAGGACAGGGGAGCCACTCACTGATCCTGGGAAATATAGGTAGTTGGTTGGTAAGTTGAATTATCTCATAGTGACTAGACCTGGAATTTCTTTTCTTGGGAATGTTGTAAGTCAATTTATGGATTCTCCCTGTGATAGTCATTGGGATGCAGTTGTCTGCATTCTGCGATATATAAAATCAGCTCCAGTAATGGACTACTCTTTGAGGACCGAAGCCATGAGCAGATCATTAGATATACAAAAACTGATTGGGTAGGATCACCTTCTGATAGACGTTCTACATCCGGATATTGTGTTTTACTTGGAGGTAATTTGGTGTCATGGAAGAGTAAGAAACAAAGTGTAGTTGCTCCACTAGTGCAGAAGCAGAATATCGAGTAATGACTGTAGCAACTTGTGAGCTAGTTTGGGTTGAACAATTGCTTAGAGAATTAAAATTTGGAGAATCAGCCAGATGGAACTTGTGTGTGATAACCAAGCTGCCCTTCATATCACATCAAATCAAGTATTTCATGAGAGGACTAAGCACATTAAGATTGACTGTCACTTTGTCCAAGAAAAGATACTCTCAGGAGATATTATTATAATATTTGTGAAGTCGAGTGATCAGTTTGAAGATATTTTCACCAAGCCCCTCACTGGTCCTCATATTAATTACACCTGTAACAAGCTCGGTACATATGACTTGTATGCACCAGTTTGAGGGGGAAGTGTTCGAATAGGATTGTATATATTGTCCTACTTAGAAAAGAATTGTAATGTAGAGTCTATAAATAGGGCTCAGTGTAATAATGTACAATACATAATTTCAATAATTTTTTTCTTCTTTATTTCTCACATGGCATTAGAGCCAGACCCAACCCAAATCATTGTTTCCAATGTTGGGCCTCCCTTATTTTCCACGCTCCAATGTCCAGTCCTGAGCATCCAGGGAGGTGTTGGAGTCCCACATCAGTGGGACAAGGGCTATTCTCCTTATATGATTTTGGACAATCCTCCCCTCATGAGCTAGTTTTTGAAGTTGAGTTAGGTCCACGATCCATTTCCTTATCAACTTCTATCCCAAAAAAATTGTAAGGGCGTAGATCCTCTAGATTTGAAGCTGCCGAAGAGAGAAAGGACCAAACTATCTGGGTTCTAACCCCTTGAATTTTCAGCGTTCTAATCAAGTAACTGAGATCCTTTAAGGTTCCTCAACTTAAAATATTTGAAGTTTTAAAAAACTTTGGGTATAACCAAAGACTTCATTGTCTTTCCCACCCAATATATATGAAGTCCTCAGAAGATCATGGGTCATAGCCTTCTGTTGCTTATCCAAACTTTTTCATCTTACAGATTAAGATCCTTTTACTTGTTGACTAGAAGTGGCAATGATAGTCAAATATTTCAATCTTATCCACATGTATGTCAATGATTCCATCGTCATGCAATTGTAATAACACAGCCTAAATTATTACAAGTTGAATTAGAATATATTTAAGCTATGAATACTTACAGTATGAATAAGGTCCGAGCAGTGTGAAGTTCAGGAGCTCATATGGTCCGAATAGGTCACTTCCTGGGAATTCCCAAGCGGCAAAAATCTCGCTAATACGAAGAATCTCACTCTCATTAAATGTATTGACCCCAACTACCGGGAAAATCTTCAAATACATCTTCAGACGAGGTCCTTTTTCCCAAAAATATGAATCGATCCACAATTGGTAAAGGTCCAAGTCAAGGGAACTAGTCACGTACGACTCAAATAGTTGCTTGTACGGATCAAAATAAGAAATACTAGGACTTTTCAACCTGTATCCAATTCTAAGAGGGGAGGCACAAAAGCATAGTTCAGGTAATGCAGGAACATATTCATAATAGTTGTCAGTAGGACATGCTTGAATAGGACAAACGTCACTTGGATTTGTTGAATTACTAGGCTCGTCATCTGCTCCAAAGTCAGGGCCACAGTATTTGTCAATGTTTCTGATACTTGTATCGCTGCAGATGGGATTGCCTTGGAACCTGGGAATTGTCTGCTAAAGTTAGGGGAAGATTATGAAAAAAAATGAATTTGAACAAAGTACAAAATCTAAAAGGATTTTCATTGACATGTTTCTTTTGAGAAACATTAAGCAGATTTTCATTTAAGAATTCAAGACGACCTCATGAGATTGCAGGAGTTCAAAAAGCAATTTGAAAGACGACATGCTGAAAGATGACCACAATTCACTGTCCAAATCAGATATTTATGGATAATTGGACTACAAGAATTAGTGCATAATTGAGAACATGTATTTCAAAAACAGTAACAAAGATGTACAAGTAATTTTAGCACAACAACTCCGCAGAGAAATGTGATTAAGAAAATTTCTGGACTTTCTTATTTGACCTACATTCTCTTTTTGCTTGACACAATTTCCATTCTCCACATCCTAAATGGGATGTTTCCGTTCTTCAAGAATTTGACGATACCAGTTTATATCACTTTTGTCTTGATGTGATATACTGCAGAAAAACTCCCTCAGTTCACAAACTTTTAGAATTACACTGTGACACATTAAAAAATCTTCATAAGGCATGTAGTGGACTCATATTTTAAGAAACTTCCTTCCTCTCTCCATTTGTTCAGGCCTCCTTTAGTCCACCATTAACTAAATGGGATCTCCAATACTCAAAACCAACGGATAATAAGATGAGAAACTCAACAAAAGCTTTATCAAAACACCTTTTATGCTCATAGTTTCCCTCTATTTATATCTTTATACCCCAGCCCCCCCTTTCATTTGTATTATTTGGTAAAACATTGTTATTTTTCAAGATTTACACTGATCAGGACCATAACCCATATTTTAGGGTCCTTTAGATCTTCATCATTTCATCCTTTCTCCCTACCCTCCATTTTTTTTAGCATTCTTTAATTTTTCAAACAATGAAAAAACTGAAAACCTCAAAGGTGCTCTCAACTTCTTGTCCTTTGCATTTTGTTTTAATCTTATAAAGCACCATATATGAATTTGCTAAGAGCATGTGTATCGGTGTGTGTGGATAAAACATAACAGAAGCGATTCAATGCATCTTGTGGTTCTTCAAGTAATCCAAGTAATTGTTGGCAGACACACAAGGAAAATTGACGTACTTTTCTTTTTTGGTATGGACTATTGTTTCTCTTCTTCTAGTTTCTTTACCCATTTGTTTGTCCTATTGGATGTGATCCATGAGGACATAAACCAACAGTCAAAATGTTCTATTTTTGAATTTGAAAGAAGATTCATACCTTAGCGTGACATTTACAGGAGGTTCAAAAGCACCCGAAATGTTTGAAACTGAATTATTCCGCAGATCACTAGGTTTGCAAAATCAATGAAAGAATGGTTAGAAAGAAATCCTCATTCAAAGGTTTCACTCTGGAAGTAAATACTTCTACTAAAACAAGATGTGTTATCTTTCTGCTTCACATCTTACATCACAAGTCTGGAAGTTGTAGTAAAGGTCTTGTTTTGCCAAATGTCAGTGGAAATGGAACCATTCAGAAAGTTGTTCTCAAGTGACCTGTGACAAATCCGTCCCACCAATTCGTTAATGGTACATATCCTTCAGCGAAACAGTTGATATTGCAAGACAAAGTGAAGATTCTCACAGTTTTTGCAGGGAAGGAAGGAGAGAAAAGCTCTTGGGAACAGATCCATTAAGACGGTTATGTGATAGAATACTGCATCATGCATTTGAAATATACATTAGATTATGTTACGAAGTTAAGGGCAGCATAAAAGGAACAGAGGCAATCCTGTTGAAATGTTGGGGAAACGAAAGCCAACATGATTTGAATAGCTCTCTGTCAATTTACTTTAAGGAAAATATAAATATATGAAGAAACTGCCAATTAGACTGAAATCAAGAAGCTTACATAGTTGTCATATTGTTGGAAAGCTTATTCTGGGGTACAGATCCAGAAAGTTGATTCCAGCTGAGATCACTGTATAGCAAGCAGAAGGTAGACATTTTCAGAGATCTACTTGTTGAACAATCTTGAAGTAAGAAGTATACAGCTGAAGTTTATCAAAGGAAGCTGAACAAAACAATAACAAACTCGCACTTACAGATAGCTTAGGTTTCCTATTCTGCTGAAATCAGGAACGGATCCTTGCAAAAAGCAATTCCTAAGACTTCTGCAATATCAGAAGCAGCATTCGATCTTCAATACGTGTGCGCGATGAGGATATTAACTTCATATTTATTTCTAGAGAAAATGCATCAAGACCCCCTTAAAGTTGGTCGACATTTGAAAGTAGACACCTAAAGTTTGTGAGGGTCCTATTACCTAAGTTGTTCGGACTCGGGTGCGGGTGTCCGATACGGGTGCGGATCTAGAGGTCGGATCCTTCATGATCTAAATTTTAAGATTCGGGGATACGGATCCAACTATGGATACGGGTGCGGGGATTCGGCGAAAAATTCAAATATCTAGATATAGAGGTATAAAACCTTAATTGTGAGATATTACGTAGAGAACTTGAGGAGAATCCTAGAAGAAGATAAAAGAAAAAGGAATGACATAGAAATTTCTATATACAAGGTATTCCACTTTCTTCAATTTCACCTTAGCTTTTGTTTTAATTACAGAAATCATTGAATATGTTAGGAATTTCTCCGACAATTTTGGTCAAAGTACCCAATATTGGCTGACCAGATCGGGTACGGATCCCACACCCACGTCGTGTCGACACGGGTGCGGCACCTAAAGTGAAGAGTCCGAGCAACTAATTTCAACCACAATAAATACACCACTTTGACCCATTTTCAGAGCAAGTGTAGTGCCATTAATGAAGGGCGCGTGAATGAGTTGAAATTCCCTCCTAAACCAGTAAAAAATTGCCATGTGGCATTAACAATTTAAAAGTTTTCTTCTTCTCTCTAAAACCCCAAAACCTCCATTGATAGCCCCAAAACCTCCATTGATAGGAGCGATTTAGGTGTAATTCTTTTCATAATAGAACGGAAAAGCAACTCGTCTTCTCCAAACAAGAAGAAAGAAAGAATCGCATTTTCTCTACAAGGTACAAGTTCAAAGTAACATTAATAGTGTATTTATAGTGGTTGGAATTGATTTCTTTAGCCTGTGAAATCAATTTGATTTTCTTTTTCTGATTTTGTAATGATGCCGAATTCGTCGGGGAGGATACCAATGGATCTGATAACTTCATACACATCATCCACTTCGACTTCATCACAATCGATCCTGCTGCACCACCTTCACGGCCTCCACAAAAATTGTAAATCGATTGAAAATTTATTTGTTTAACCAAATCCACTTTTGTTTTAGCACAAAATTGAAACAATGGACAAAAATACATGACACCCTTTTGTTTTTACTCGAAATGGGTACGTGAGTTTTAGCAGAAAGATGAAATCTTGGTCAACAAAATCCCTAAGAAAAAGCAAAACTAATACTATCAGTGTTGATTTCTCTAAAAAAGGTGTATTTACATGTGGAATCGGAGAAAGAACAGAGAGCGGGGAGGAGAATTTCCTTAGCAGTGAAATTCGCCGAAGAAAGTAAAGAGAGGGGAGAGTGAAATGGGTTCAAATATGAATGGGTTAGGGTATTACCCGATTCTTTATTAAATGGATAAGAAAAAATAATATTATATTATTTGAATTGAGGGTGAGATACACACACAGAGACTGAGAACATAATTGGTGTTAAAAGTGTATTTATTATGATTAGAATTTGTTTAGTGGGGTAATAGGACACTCACAAACTTTAGGTGTCTACTTCCAAATGTCGACCAACTTTAGGGGGGTCTTGATGCATTTTCTCTTATTTCTACCAACATGTTCCATCATGATAAAATATCCCATAATCTTTCTTTCACAATTCACACATAATGTGGAGTCCAAGTACTTGTGTTTCGACTTATTCCTTTCTCATATATAATTTATTTGGTAAGTTGTTTGTTCACAACGATGGAGCCAAGACTCGAGTTAGAATTGTGGGAGGAGACTCGGAGCACTTTTTCGTATTGATGGGGTTGCACCACGGATCGACCCTTAGCCCATTTTTATTTACCTTGGTGTTCGATGTATTAACGCGACATATTCAAGGTAAGGTGCTATGGTGTATGTTGTTTACGGATGATGTAGTTTTGATTGACGAGACTCGCGAAGGAGTTAATGCCAAGTTGGAGGTTTGGAGACAGACCCTGGAATCTAATAGGTTTAGGTTAGTGAGTCTTGATACGCAAGTCATTCAAAAGAGAGTAGCTTCAAGTATCTTAGGTCTATTATTTAGGGCAATGGAGAGATTGACGAGGATGTCACCCACCGTATTGGTGTAGGGTGGATTAAATGGAGGCTCGCATCCGGAGTCTTGTGTGATAAGAAGGTGCCTCCTAAACTTAAAGGTAAGTTCTACGGAGTGACAGTTAGACCAGCGATGTTGTATGGGGCAGAGTGTTGGCTAGTCAAGAACTCTTACATCTAGAAAGTGGCGAAGATGAGAATGTTGCGATGGATGTGTGGGTTTAGTAGGGGAGATAGGATTAGAAATGAGGTTATCCGAGATAAGTTAGGAGTGACTTCGATAGAAGACAAGATGCAGGAATTGTGGTTGAGATGGTTTGGGCATGTGATGAGAAGGTGCAAGGATGCCCCAGTGCGGAGGTATGAGAGGTTGGCTATGGATGGATTCAGGAGAGGCCGAGGTAGACCGAAGAAATATTGGAGGGAGGTCATTAGACGGGACATGGAGCAGTTACAGCTTACCTGGGACATGACCCTAGATAGGAACGTGTGGAGGATGCGGATTAGGGTAGAAGGTTAGTAGGAAGGAGTGCGTACATTCCAGTTAGTAGGATTGCTTTGTTTTGTGGTCCGTTCTAGTAGTCGTAGTGCTACACTTTTAGTTTCTTGTTCTTGGAGTCTTTGGTGATGTTTGTTGTTTCGGGTAGTTCGATTGTAGTATTATTTTGTGGTAGTCTTGTTTTTATTACTATCTGTTGTTTTGTTACTACCTATTGTTTCTTGCTTTTATATTACATCTTTTTCTAGACTGTTTTTGCCTTGAGCCGAGGGTCTATTGGAAACAGTCTTTCTACCTCACCTCTAAGGTAGTGGTACGGACTGCGTATACTCTACCCTCTCCAGACTCCACTTTGTAGGAATACATTGTGTATGTTGTTGTTGTTGTATCATGAATTCATAATATCTGTTATACCTTAGTACTCTTTCGCTCCACCATCATCGAACATGTAAAGAAAAGCATAATAGAATAAAAACTCTGTTAGGACCGATGCAGTTTAAAAGATTTAAGGTGGAAAATGAACTGATCACAATCTATGAAAATTTCTATAGAAAGCTCGGAAACAAGTATCCGGCTCCATAAATATGAGACCTCTATGAGGAACGGAAAGGTAAAACTGTTTGGTGTGAAGATCCAATTTTAATGCTTATTCTAAAGACTACTCAAACTGACAAACCAAATATGTTTTCTGGATTAGTACCCAAATCTCTAAACCGCATGATGAATGAGAGAGGACTAACAAGAATTTTAAATGTCAAGGTGCATAAGCCTACACATACTCATGGATTCATTTCCATCATCACTCTAGAATATAGAAGTTATACTAGTTCTTTCAGAGTGTGAATAACTGTATTGCTCCTTAGAGATAACACACTCATTCTCATCAATGGGATATAAAAGAAGGAAAAAAATGAAAATAATAAACTAAAGGATTTTTTCAAGGAGCATTTACAATTTCAGTAATGATGAAAGGTTTCCATAAGAAGCTGGAATCTCAGATACGCTAAAATTGTTATTGTCAAGTTGGCTGCATAAAGAAAAAAGAATGAAACTTTAGTGTCTGTGGATCACAGAAAAGGAAACTTCAGACACATCACATTTATAAAACTAAAGAAGCTATCTGATTACATGAAAGGGAAGGCAATTTACATCTCCATAAAAGAATTTCTAGTATCAGGCATTGGAAGGGATGGACAGATTCTATTATTTACAGTAATAGAAAGATCTGAAGATGGTGATCAGGAGTATTCTTAAACTCTATATCTGTTACAAGATGTCTCAGAAAATATGCGCTGTATTATGAGTTGTCTGGCTATTTGGCCAATAAAGCGAGTACAGCTAAGATAAACAAGACAGTATCAGTATCAGTCAAATACAAATAAGTAATAACATGTCAATAGCCCTTCAAAATCTATGACTAGTCTATTCTAATTTTTTTTTTTGTTCAAACATGACTTTATGTTCTATTTATAAACGAACGGCTTGACAAAATGGTTAAACCACTTGACAGAAACACATATAGTGGAAGTTGTTTCTGCAATTAAGTAGGAAATGGTGTAAAATTCACAAAGGGATAACTTGTCAAGATTGTTTAACCACTTGACAGAAAACATTTGGTGAGGTTTCATTTTTTTTAAAAAAAAAAAAAAATTTGAAGCTCATGGCGAGGGTAGTACCTGCAATAATATATACAAGGAACTTACAGTATTTCCAGATCTGGAAGTGCAGAAAACTCAGGCGGAAGGTAGCCAGATAGATTGTTATTATCCAGAAGCCTGTTGAAAAAGATATCATAACAAGACCATGTAGCAAGCAGGTATCAATAGAAATTATTTTCAAGAGTTATGCCCTAGAGGCCACTGAGATTATGTGTGTCTGCATGAAAAAATGAAAACTAAAAAGAATCTTTCTTGTTAACTTACAAGTGAAGAATAGTAGACAAGTTAGAAAGCTCGTGAGGAATTTGACCACTTAGTGAATTGTTATTGAAGTGGCTGCAGACGTATCATATATTAAATTAAATAAGACAGACGAAAGCTTAGATTTCATTGCATCTGAAAGTTAGAAATCAAATGAGTACTCACATATGTCTGATCTTATTTAAATTAGAAAAGGATATTGGAATTTCTCCCGATATCTGATTCTGGTCTATCTGGAATCTGTTGAGATTTGACAGATATCCGAGTTCATCCGCTAAAGATCCTGACAATTGGTTTCCATTCAAAAGCCTGCATGAACATTATTGCTCCAGGATTAAACAAAAATTGAGATCAATATTTTCACTAGCACAAGGCTTTACTTTTCCCTCAACAAACTTTCCGTCAAAAGAATTTTCCAAGCGCAAATAATTCCTCAAATCTGCAGAATTCAGGAAAGTCTGTTCCTCTACAATCAACAATAAAATATCTCCATCCCAAAGCGGAATATCTTAACTTGTTCCAGAACAACAATTAAGGCCTCCAATATGGGATTACACAGGAATTATCAGCTATTAATAATATGCATTCATATTGAATCTGCCCAAGGTCAGCTTCTACTGTTGACAGCAAAATAAATATATACACTATTTTGATGTTATCTGAGCATTAGTTGGGGGGTGAGTGGAGGGGGAAATGTGCAAGAAAATGTTCAAAAGTCCATCAAGTCTAACTTACAGAAGTCTCAAAGTTGTGATGCTTCCAATCTCTTTCGGTATGCTCCCAGTCAAATCATTCCACATGAAATTTCTTGTTGTAAACAATAAGAAGAGTAAGTAGCATAGATAAGGAAACAATGAAGCCTATCAGACTATTGTTATCTGTAAAATATAATATTTGTTACAACTTACAAAATACGAAGATGGGATAGTTGTCCTAGTTCAGGAGCTAAACTTCCAGAGAGATTTTTATTCATGAAACGGCTGCAGAAAGAGTCAAGAGGAAGAGGTTTGACAGTCTTTCATACTTATTCCGAAAAAAAATAACAAAGCTTTGACTTGACGGCCTTTCATGTATTGCTGTCACACAAGCAAAAGAAAATATATTTTTTTGAGGAATCTAAGGCGATGATAAAGAAACTAGAATGACGAGAGAAGCCAACTAACAGACTCGAAAATATTTTGTGCAGTTGATGGCTCTGCATAGTGAACAAAAAAATTGCTGACCATACACTACAGAATGCAGAAGAATAACGTACAGTTCCCTGACATGCAAGTACCCATCAGCACCAAAAGCGTTATAGCAAAAAACTCCTGTCCAGTTTGAAGTACAGGGATCACCCTGTTTCCAATCCTTCAGGTGCTTCAGACTATCAATCAAACTACCCTTAACGGATATTAGAGCTGAAACTGCAAATAGGAATAGAACTTGGCTAAGTGACCACTATAAGAATAAAGTATACATGACTTAACATTTCACAGATCAATGTGTTAGCTATATAAAGGACATGGTCAACCAGATTTATACCAGGGACTAATACGAGAAAGTAGATATCTAATTCTCAAGTATGAATCGAACTATTGGTATGAAATATGAATTTTAATATGATGGGTCGTACAAGCAAAAAAATGAAACTATGTGATACCAATATCATGAGTTCTTCGTCCAAAAGGAAGTGCTCGGATTTGCAGTATTTGTTGTGAAGCTCAAAAAAGAGAAGTTGGATGCCAGTGACTAAAAGTCAAAGCAAAGGCAGGTTGAAAGGAACAACAACAGTTGCAAATACTTTTCCCAGACAGCCTCTGGCCTTTGAGGTACCAAAAGTCCCAAATATGATGCATGATAGAGACATGGATCTCTTTCTGCCTTCATAGAGCCTTAATATTAGCGTGGAGAAAACATGGACCAGAGTGTCATTCTCATACTTCACTAAGAGATGAAATGAGGATTAAGCATTTCAATTGATCCCAGCAAATACACAGTTTAGTTTGACCTTGCTATATGCGTACTTGAAATGCAAATATTAAATATATAGTAAAACTATACACACTAACAAGGTGCCCCAAAAATATACATAGTTCTCCGATGCTATCCCTTTTAATGAGCTAAGAGAACATAACGCAAGTAGTAGAGTTGCATCTATTCTATTTTGTAAAAGTAGACTTTATTCTAAGTTATCAAAATTGTTAGTTTAGACGAAATAAGTTAGTGAGCAGAAAACCTTTAGGCCACACATGCACTGGATGTACTCAGGCGTAGAGCAAGAAAGATAATTAAAGCTTTAGAGTGTCCATTAGCATAACCTTACAACCGAGGTCTTGCACAGAATGTCTTTACCAGTTTATATTTTCACATCACAACTTTTCAACAATTAGAACAAATAGGAATTTCTAAGTAATGAAAATAAGTGAGTTCGAAAAAAATGCTTTAGGGCACCCAAGCGAATGTTCTCAATAATAGCGCAAGCAGGACAATTTAACCATTAGAAGAAAGCCCACCTTCAGAGGGGTCAGTTATTTGAGCAACCACAAGAAGCATATAGCAATGAACTGCTGTAGCAAAAACATATATGCAATATCTGAGTCCCTCCATCTTGAAGACCTAGAAACATTTAAGGCAAAGATAAGTCAGGTGGCTGGCTACTTTTAGAAATTACCAAAACTTATTTCTAGATTCAGATCCACTACGAGATTCTTTTAGTGGCTTACTAAGGATTTAACTAAAACAAAAACCAAATCTATAACCTTGTGGCCTAAAGCCAGACCTCATTTCGTAAGAGAATACACAGAAACCTAGTGGAAGGTCACATAATATACAGCGGTTGATTGAGACGTTTTATTTTTAAGTAGGACGAGAGAGCATTCTTTTTCCTACATAGTTAATTTATAAATAATGAATCTGGTAGTGAATGGAAAACAAAAAGGAGTAAGTTGTACAAATAATAACTATTTCGGGAAGTCAACATTAAAAGAGAAAAGAAAAAGAAACTAGTGTTCATGGTGTCCTTTGTTGAGTCTTTCCAGGAGAGCAGTCACTCTTACAAGTCAAGCTCTCTTGGAAGTCTTCAGAGTAAATTTGGCATTGTTTGCCACAACTCTTGGGATTAAACACTTCAAATGGAGAAGCTAGATCGATTCAGAGCGTAAAACAATATCCAAAAACCTCAAGAAAAAAAAAGAGTTTGAAACAGGAGATTTGAAATCTTAGAAAGATGTCCCCTCAGAATCACAGAAAAGAGAGGTTCATTACTTGGAATTGGTGGGATATTAGACAAATATTGTATATATTCCTTCGTTAGTTCAACATGTCAACTTAACAGGCAATTTTATTTGACAATTATTTGTCGGTTTTCAGGCAACTTAAAACACGGATGTTTGAACTCTTAAGTACCGCTTTCCATACAAGTTAGGCTACCGAAAACAAAACTCAATATATCAATATATTGACCAGTGGAACTCAAAATATTTAACATTAGGAGCGCAGGGCTAGAGGCTAGAGTTATCAAATTTTAATTCTTTACATTTACTCAATTCGGATGGAGAACAAGTACCCAGAAAACAGAGGATTGGGGAAACGGATCAGTTCCTTTCTTATATTTTCTTCTGTTAATTCATGAACCCATCCAGAATTATAGCTCAAAAGAAAAGAAATTATTTGTTCAAATAAAGTTTAAAGGTTAGTACAACTATTTTATTTTCTTTTGAACATTAAAGAGGAGGAAAAGCTAGCAATAGCATAGCATACCTTAGAGAAGGAAGAATCAAGTGCCGAATGATTTCACTTGGATAAGGGTCAAAGTGAAAATGGGTCATTGCCTGGAGAAGAAAGAAGATTATGATGACTGCCCCTGCCCCTGCCCCTGCTTATGGTAGCATTGATTTATGCCCAATAATATAGAAAAAGAAAGAGATGACATTTTCGTTGACATGGTTGGTTGATCCATAAAATAGTTGGATTGATACTGATATGAAAGAGAGAGATATTTATTAACAAGGGGAAAAGTAGACTCTTTTAGAGGAATTTGTCGTAGAGAGTTGTTGGGTGTTGGGTAATGATTATATAATAATCAGTAAGTTAAAGATTTGTTTCAAGTACGGAAAGAAGAAGTTACCGTGTTGGAACAAGACATACTATTATTAATGGGGAATTCTTCAATACAGTATTTTTTTTTAAATAGAGGTTAGCACTTGAGCAATCTAAGGAGATATGTAGATGTTGACTGTTTTTGTCTCTGTCTCAATGAATGTCCAATTTCCTGCTACGCAGCCTTAATGCTCATCCGCGTGCTTTTTTTGCTTTTTTTTTTGGCTGGGAAGGAGTGCGATGTTTCTCCTCTATAGTTCATACATATTATTGTCAGCTAGAGGTAGTCAAACTAAACTCATCCGCGTGCTATTTCTTTGACGAACGGGTACTTCACCCCTTTCATTTTATTAGTGCTACATTTAACTTAGTAACCGTATTATGGGGTTTTTATATTTTTAAAATCAGTACGTTATTAAGAGTGGAACATAAAAACTTTTTAAAAAGATTCCAAATATTAAAAGATATTATCTTTTGGAACAAATTACCAACAAATGAAAGAGTGTCGTATAAAATAGAATATATGGAGTAATGAGTTAAATTCTGCTCCCAGAAACTACTCCATTCAGTCTCATATGCATGTACTATTAGTTGTTTAGATAAACCAAATATATCCATGTCAGCCATTATTGAGGTTATTGTTTGGGCTAGGTTGGAACCGTACAAGTTCTTTTCATCCTTAGATTATATGAGTCGTAAACGAATCTGTAGTTACATCGAAGCGATCCTGCCATCTGGATTGTATCAGAGAGATGTTGATAGCAGTAGTAGGTGTTGTTGGTCCGACACATCTTAATTTTATGAACATCATTAAAAAACATACTACTGTTAAAAACAGTAGAAAAGAGGAATATGATATGCCTCAACAACTAGATCTTCTTAATAAATGTCATATCCCTAAAATTCAACCCAAGGTTATATACCAAACGGGTACTTTTGAAAAAATGGGATTTAAACAAATTGTCAAGACCACAGAGGAAACTATTAATGTGGACTCTGATCATGGTACTTTTAGATTATTGTCTGAAAGTGATTTTGCCCCATATAGAGAAACACATAGATTTATGCATATTGGTTTGATACAAGTTGCTTTTAAGCCACTCACTTTAAGAGGTTTACCTGAGAGCTTCATAGCAGCTCTAAGGGATGGCAGAAATCAGAATTAGAAAAAATCCCTAATAGGGACGGTTCAAACTAGTCTGGCCTATGGCCCTGTATATTTTAACGCCTATCCTAATTTACAAATTTCTTTGAATGATGAAAATTCGCTAAACACTTTAATATTAAGTATAAAATTACATGGTTATGATTATTTGCCTGGTACTGAAGTTATATGTATTTGCTATAAAATTTACTATAAACCATTATACACTTTGAACCATATGTGTAAAATTATGGATTTTAAAAATGAAACGATTCTTATAGAAACAAATTGTAGTAAGTCTAAAGTTATAACTAGAAGGCCTATTAAATGGGATGAAATTGATTTTCCTAAAGAATGGGTGATCGAAGAGGCAGTCCCACCCAAAAATAATATAAATCCTAATATTTCTGACATTGAGAAAACTCCTGACGGGATAGTGAGAATCAAATTCACTGACCAAAATTTATTAATGAGTTATGCTGATAATATAGGTTTTCCTTCTAGAATGCTTAGATCTAACTCATCTTATATATCTCTTGTTGATTATATTGTTGATATGCCTTCTAGAACGTCTACTTCTCAGATTAGAGAAGAAGACAATTCTAGAGTATCGACCTCTTATATGAAAGAAGGAAAGAGAGTTGATAAAATCAAAATCAAAAATCATATAGTTACCCCTGATATGGACCCTACTTTGTCTGAAATGGACTTTCCAAATGGTTTACATGGATAGATCAGAATTTATTGATTTTAGATCGGGGTCGCCGGTAAGAAAGAAAATTTCAAATGAATTTTTTCAGCCCAAATGGGAATAATTTAGAAAATGGGTTTTCAAAAATTTTAATAATAATCAACAAACATTCTTCCAAGAAGATTTTTATAATGATCTTTCTAAAGCAAATAAAGTTATTGTTTTTGTACCATGGTTTATGACGAAATATGTTTATAACTATATTTCTATGCTAGAACAAGATTATAAATTATCTGACGGTACAATTACCAAATCTCTCTTACCTCCTCAACAATCTTTTCAAATTGAAAAAGATAATAAGACTGTATATTTTACTGCATTTGTAGAGTTGTTTGATGATAATGACAACAACAACAACAACAACATACCCAATGTATTCCCACAACGTGGGGTCTGGGGAGGATAGAGTGTACGCAGTCTGTACCACTACCTCAGAGGTGAGGTAGAGAGGTTGTTTCTATAGACCCCCGGCTCAAGACAAAAACAGTCTAAGAATAGGCTAAAAAGGACGTAACAAAGATACAGGATACAAAAAACATGATAAAACTACAAGAGACGATAGGAAGTAATATGTAGTAACAAACAACAGACAGAAGCAGAACACTGCCACAAAATACTACTACGAGGAATCCGAGAACAAAAAACTATAAGCGAGCACTACGATTACTAGTCGGGACAACAGGAAAAACACTCCTACCTACTAGCCTACACACACTTCTACCTACTACTCTTCTACCCTAATCCGCGTCCTCCACACCTTCCTATCAAGGGTCATGTCCTCGGTAAGCTGCAACTGCGCCATGTCCTGTCGAATCACCTCTCCCCAATACTTTTTTGGTCTACCTCGTCCTCTCCGGTATCCATCCATAGCCAACCTCTCACACCTCCGCACTGGAGCATCCGTGCCTCTTCTCCTCACATGTCCGAACCATCTCAACCTCGCTTCCCGCATCTTATCTTCCACCGACGCCACACCCACCTTATCTCGGATATCCTCATTCCTAATCCTATCTCTCCTAGTAAACCCGCACATCCATCGCAACATCCTCATCTCCGCCACCTTCATCTTTTGAATATGGGAGTTCTTTACTGGCCAACACTCTACTCCATACAACAAAGCTGGTCGAACCACCACTCTGTAGAATTTGCCTTTAAGTTTAGTAGGCACCTTCTTATCACACAAGACTCCAGATGCGAGCCTCTATTTCATCCACCCAACACCAATACGGTGAGTGACATCCTCATCGATCTCTCCATTTTCCTGGATAATAGACCCAAGATACTTGAAACTCCCTTTCTTTTGGATGACCTGTGTATCCAGCTTCACTTCTACGTCATCATCCTGAGTCGCCTCACTGAACTTGCACTCCATATATTCAGTCTTGGTCCTGCTCAACCTAAACCCCTTAGACTCGAGGGTCTGTCTCCAAACCTCTAACTTAGCATTAACTCCT
Source organism: Jaltomata sinuosa (assembly GCA_003996215.1). Taxonomy (NCBI): domain Eukaryota; kingdom Viridiplantae; phylum Streptophyta; class Magnoliopsida; order Solanales; family Solanaceae; genus Jaltomata; species Jaltomata sinuosa. The sequence goes on along the minus strand of QJPP01002513.1, from coordinate 83,562 downwards.
CCGCGAGTTTCGTCAACTAAAACTACATCATCCGCAAATAACATGCAGAATGGAACCTCACCTTGTATTTGCCGCGTCAATACATCCATTATCAAGGCAAATAGAAAAGGGCTAAGGGTCGATCCCTGGTGCAACCCCATTAACACGGGAAAGTGCTCCGAATCTCCTCCCACAGTTCTAACGCGAGTCTTGGCCCCCTCATACATGTCCTTAATTGATCTGGTGTACGCCACGGGTACACCTCGAGCCTCCAAGCACCTCTAAAGGACCTCCCTAGGGACTTTATCATACGCCTTTTCTAGATCGATGAACACCATGTGCAAGTCCTTCTTCCTTTCCCTGTACTGCTCCACCAGTCTTCTAAGGAGATGAATAGTTTTTGTAGTCGAGTGTCCTGGCATAAAGCCGAACTGGTTCTCGAAAATAGACACGATCTGTCTCAACCTCAACTCCACCACCCTCTCCCAGACCTTCATAGTGTGGCTTAGCAATTTGATACCCCTATAGTTGTTGCAACTCTGAATATCACCCTTGTTCTTGTACAAAGGAATCATCGTGCTCCATCTCCAAGCTTCAGGCATCTTTGCCGTTCTAAAAATACCATCAAACAACTCGGTTAGCCACTTCACACCTGTCTCCCCCGAGCTCTTCCAAAAATCAACGGGAATCTCATCTGGCCCCGTCGCCCTACCCCTACGCATCTTATGAATCGCAACCTTAACCTCCTCAACCCTTATACGGCTACAGTAATCATAGTCACGACGCCTCTCTGAGTGTGCCAAATCTCCCAGCACAAAGCTTGTGTCCCCCTCTTCATTCAAGAGTCCATGGAAGTAAGACTGCCATCTCTTTCTAATGAGTACCTCATCTACTAGTATTCTGCCATCTTCGTCCTTGATGCACTTCACTTGATCAAGGTCCTGAGTCCTCCTCTCTCTAGCCTTTGCTAACCTGTATAACTTCTTATCCCCACCTTTATCCTCTAAAGCCGCGTATAAGCTTTCAAAGGCTCCCGTTTTAGCTGCCGTTACCGCTAACTTAGCCTCTTTCCTAGCTATCTTATACACCTCCCTATTCCTTCGCTTCTCCTCCTCATCCTTACTCTCTACCAACTTCGCATATGCCCCATTTTTAGCCTCCACCTTTCCTTTTACTTCTCCATTCCACCACCAGTCCCCTCGATGCTTGCCAGCACGACCTCTCGAGACGCCCAATACCTCTCTAGCCGTCTCCCTTATGCAACTAGCAGTCGTATCCCACATATTATCCACATCCCCACTACTCCCCAAGCCCCCCTAGTCATCAACTTCTCCCCTATTTCCAGTGCACTGGCCATAGTCAGGCTACCCCATCTAATCCTAGACCGGTCATCCACAATCCGCTTCTTTTTCTCCTTCTTGATCTCTAAATCCATCACTAAGAGTCTATGTTGGGTCGAAAGATTCTCACTTGGGATAACCTTACAGTCTTTACAAAGACCTCTATCACCCGTCCTAAGGAGCAAAAAGTCTATCTGAGTCTTGGCCACTGAACTACGGAAGGTAACCAAGTGCTCCTCCTTCTTCGGGAAACTAGAATTAGCTACTCTCAACCCAAAGGCTCTAGCGAAATCCAAGAGTGTGGCTCCCCCTTCATTCCTATCCCCGAAACCAAAGCCTCTATGCACATCGTCATAACCCCTCGAAGATACCCCGATGTGCCCATTGAAATACCCTCCAATGAAAAGCTTCTCAGTATCAGGCAAACCTTCCACTACCTCGTCCAAAACCTCCCAAAAGCGTTTCTTCTCCTCCTCATCCAAGCCCGCTTGTGGTGCGTACGCACTAATAATGTTCAAAGTAGACCCTCCAAGGACTAACTTAATTGACATCAACCTATCTTTGACCCTCCTAACCTCCACCACTTGCTCTCTCAACTCCTCATCCACTAGGATACCTACCCCATTCCTATTCCTCACACCTCCTGAGTACCACAACTTATACCCGTCTACCTCTCGCGCCTTAGTGCCCACCCATTTAGTCTCCTGGACACACACTATGCTAATCCTCCTCTTCCTTAGGACCTTCACTAGCTCTATGGACTTTCCGGATAAAGTCCCTATGTTCCAAGACCCTATTCTCAACCTAGATGTTTCCTTAACCCCCTTACCTCTCCTTCCCCTCGCCCCCGCCCCCGACCCCACCCCTGACCCTGCCCCCAAACCCGAGTGCGATCGATGACATGACCCTACTTGACCATAATCCACCAAAGCCACTAAAACATGCGCTATAATCAAGGATAAACCAACTCCACAACTACTCTATACTAAACAATTATATCACAAGAAAAGCAAAATAAGGTACAAGAGACAAGAACTACACTACCAAACACGATATAGAGCCAATAATTTGCTTCCAGAATACAATACACGTCAAAGTCAATATAAAATGTAAAAAAACTAGACAGCGAGTGTTAAAGCAATGGCAGAAATGTCAACCTAAATAGGCTATCAAGAATGCGATAAAAAAAGTCCAAGCAAATGTGAACTACTGAGGACGAAAATAAAGCCTAGGGATAGAAGTCACCGGGGTCAAGCTGTGAGGAGAGAAGGACGGTCTGCTTGCTAAAGTGGTTGGATTCCGGCAAGATGAAGTGTCGAAATTGGTCGCCGGAATCTTGTTGTTCGCCGAAATCTGGTTGGTCGCCGGAATTTATGCTAGATCTGACTCGGGAAAGGAACCTGCAAGAAGAAGCTGTTTGATGATAATGACACTGCTCTTATTACTTCTAAGCATGTTAAAACTTTAATAAGACAAAACAATTATACGAATGTATATGTGAGTATTTTAGGAGAGCATATTCTTTCTTTACATGATAAAATTATTCATTTATGTTCTGAATTAGAGAAGTCTAAAATCCCTGATAAAGGAAAGGAGAAGGCTACTCCTACTATCCAACCCCCTCCAGAAATTAAGGACTTTAAATTATCAAAGCTTGATAATATTGAAAGATTGCTTCAAGAAAAGTTTCAGGGGTTAAATATTAATCCCCTCCAACTAAGTGAAAGTGAGGCCACTAATAGGAATAATATTTCGGATGAGATTAATAAAATCTCAGAGAAACATGCTAGAAAATCAGTCCAAAGGATGTATTACTATCCTAGGCCGACTCCTCAAGATATCCTCCTGGAGGAACAAGAATATTACGTCTCTAATAGTTTTAGTGGGACAGAAATTTATGAATGGAATATTGATGGTTTTACTGATAGACAAATTTATACTCTGGCTCATAGAATTCTTATGTATAGTACAATTTGCAAGGCCAACAAGAATTCTGAAAAGGATACAACCAACATGATTATTGTCAGATTTACAAGCCAATTAAAGGGTTGGTAGGATAATTATCTCTCAGAATCCCAATGTATGACCATTTTAAATGCCGTTAAGGATGAAAATTGAATGATTCCAAATGTAGTCTACATCTTGGTCCTAACCATTATAGAACATTTTTCTGGAAGATGGTCGGAAAATAGTGAAACCATTAGGACTATGCTCCAAAATCTTATATGTAAACCCCTTACGTCGTTTAAATGGTACAAGGATGTTTTCCTATCTAGAGTTATGGAATTACCTGAGTGTAATAGCTCTCATTGGAAATCCAAGTTTATAGACGGACTCCCTGCTTTATTTGCAGAAAGGGTTAGGAAGGCCCTTGAGGAGATGGGGTGAGTATTAATTATGATGACTATACTTATGGAAAACTTATAAGTGTTTGCACCCAAGAAAGTCTCTCTTTGTGCAACGAGATCAAGTTGAATCAACAAATTAAAAGATATCATTTGAATGAGAAACAACAATTAAGAGATTTTGTGAACAATTCGCAATCGATATGCCTGAATCCTCTAAAAAATCTAATAGACATAGAGGAAAAAGAGATTATAAGGAAAAGCCTCATAGGCAGTATAGAAAAAAGAAACGCTTAGACAAACGTGAAAAGAGAAAAAAAGATTATAAAGGGAAAAGGGAGTTTTATAAGAGTAATAAATCAAATGCCTGCCACAAAATGTGGTAGAATAGGTCATTATGCAAGAGATTGCAAGGTCAAGGATAAGATTAAAAACCTTGACCTAGAGGAAAATATTAAGGATTCTTTATATAAAATCCTCCTTAATTCTTCTTCGAAAAATTCTAGCCTAAACAATAGTGACGGAGAGGAATCCTCTACAAGTGAAGACCTAAAAGTTCTTCATGAAGAAGACTGCATGTCCTCATCTGAGGAAGAATGTACGTCTTGCCAGATTGGTCAACCTTGTGATAATAAAGATAAGGATGAATTCTATCAGTTGTATTCTCAGTTCAAGGACTTAAATATCAATGTCATCAATAATGATAATTGGGTGGAAATACTCAAGATGATTGATAATCCAACGTTAAGGTCCCAAATTATTGACAAAATTGGTAATACCAGCACCTCCACTAGTAATACTAGAACTCCTAAAGAAAATCTCGCTCATCATAATGCTTATATCATGACAGAAGTAAGGAGACAGTTAAAACTTAGGTCTCAAAGGGATCATATTCCCATTACAATTCAAGACTTGATTGAGGAGATTAATAATCTCAAAAAAGAAATATCTTTTCTGAAAAATCATAATATGATTCTTGATGAAAGAATTAGTTATATAGAAAATAAAGACAATGGAAAACAGGTTATGGTTGAAGATAATCTCCCTGATATTCCTGAAGGTAATCTTCCTGATATCCCTAATGATTTTACAGATAATAAAAATTTATTTTTAGAAACTATCGAGCTAATTACAGCTCATAAACCTTTGACAAAAATAACTCTTTTTATTGATTATAACTTAAAAAAAGATTTTATTGCTCATATTGATAGCGGAGCTGATTTAAATTGTATTCAAGAAGGATTAATTCCGTCAAGATATTTTAAGAAGACTACACATAGTCTTCGAAATGCTAGCGGTCATAAAATGGATATTGAATATAAAATTCCTAAAGCATATATATCTACAAATAATATATGTATGCCTGAAAGTTTTGTTTTAATAAAAAATATTTCTAACGAAATCATTTTAGGAATCCCTTTTTTCTGGCATATTTATCCCATAACTCTCTGGGATGAGACTGGAATAACTGGTACTTTTGAAGGAAGAAAAATAAGAATAGATTTTATATCTCAACCATTCTCAAAATTCGTTAATGAAGTTAAAGATATGATTTCTTTAAAAAATAAACAAATCGATTTTCTTAAAAGTGAGTTTTGTAGTTTTACCATAGAAGAGACTTTACAAAATCCTAAAATCTAAGGAAAGATTGAGATTTTAAAGAATCAATTCTCCCTACAGATATGTGGAGATCACCCAAATATATTTTGGGAAAGGAAAAAACATGTGGTAAGTCTTCCTTATGAGGAAGAATTTTTTGAAGATAATATTCCCACTAAGGCAAGACCTTGCCAAATGAATTAAGAATATTTAGATTTATGTAAGAGAGAGATTGATACTCTTCTTCAAAAGTGATTAATAAGGCCCTCAAAATCTCCATGGTCTTGCACTGCTTTCTATGTTAATAAGCAAGCAGAACAAGAAAGAGGGGTACCCAGACTTGTCATAAATTATAAACCCTTAAATAAAGTTTTAAAATGGATTAGATATCCTATTCCCAATAAAAAAGATTTATTAGATAGACTTCATGAAGTTATAATATTTTCAAAATTTGATTTAAAATCAGGTTATTGGCAAATTCAAATTTCTGAAGAAGATAAATATAAAACAGCCTTTAATGTCCCAATGGGACAATATGAGTGGAATGTTATTCCTTTTGGGTTAAAAAATGTCCCTTCTGAATTTCAAAAAATTATCAATGATATTTTTAAACCTTTCATCAATTTTATCATAGTATATGTAGATGATATTTTAGTATTCTCAAAAATCTTAGAAATGCATTTTAAACATGATCTATTTAAGAAAATTATTATTCAAAATGGTTTGGTTATATCTAGACCAAAAATGCATATTTTTCAAACCAATGTTAGATTCTTAGGTCATAATATTGAAAAAGGAAAAATTATTCCCATTCAGAGAAGTATTGAGTTTGCCTCTAAATTTCCTGACGTTATGACTGATAAAACCCAGCTTTAATGATTCTTGGGAAGTTTAAATTACATTTCTCCTTTTATAAAGGATCTAGCTAAAGACACAGCTATATTATATGATAGACTAAGAAAAAGTCCTAAAGCTTGGACTGATAATCATACAAAAGCAGTCAAGCACATTAAGACAAAGGTTAATAACCTACCATGTCTCACTCTGGCTAATCCGAATTGGCAAAAGATAGTGGAGACAGATGCCTCTGATATTGGCTATGGGAGAATTTTAAAACAAATCTCTCCTGCTGAAAAATAAGAATACCTTATATAATTCTATTCTGGTAAATGGAATAATAGTCAGAAAAATTATGCTACTGTAGCTAAAGAAATTTTGGCTATAGTCAAAAGTGTTTTAAAATTCCAGGGGACTTATATAATCAAAAGTTTATCATAAAACTGATTGTCAAGCAGCTAAATTCATATTTAATAAAGATGTAAAACATGATGTTTCTAAACAAATGTTTGCAAGATGGCAAGCTTTATTAGCACCATTCGATTTTAAAATACATTATAAAAAGGGAACAAAAAATAGTCTTCCCGATTTTCTTACTAGGGAATATTTGAGTTAATAATTCTTTATTTCCTGAATACAGGATAATACGGTCATCTGGAAGTTCTTCCTCTAATAGGGGAAGAGGAAGAGGAAAATTACCCATGAGCAGAAATAATATTTTGGCTCAGTTAGGAAACCAGAGACTAATAGCCTCAAACATTGCAGAAACTTCTACAGGTATATCGGGAATTAATACCGAACACATAATGTATAAAAAATTCATGGATTTTATACAATCAAGGCAACCTCAGAACAATGCACCACCATCATAGAGGAAGAACTTCCAGATGACAGCAAAAAAGATGAAGAATCTACCGAGTTGAAGTGTGAAGATGAGCAAAAGAGATGAAGAATCTGTCGAGAGGTGCGGCCGATGTGTGTTGCGCACAACCCTTGGTGCGATCTGCACCTCTCTTCGCACGGAGTTTAAAAGCAAAAGAAGATTCAGCTGAGAGGTGCGACTGCCATGCGATGCGCACAATGCCTGGTGCGGTCTGCACCTCCCTTCGCATAACATTAAAAGATCAAGCCAAGTCACTGCTCTGTGGGATAGAGTTGCGCGATGCGCATAATGAGACGTGCAATCGCACATTATGCCGCACATCTGCCGAGGGGCATTTTTTTCCACTTCTACATGATGATTTGGGAACCTTCTAAAACCTAATTTGGGCATTGTACTCAATAGCCTTTGATAGTTTTTAACAATTTTTGAATAATTTTTGCAAGTTTTCTCTCCTAAGAAAAAATAGAGGGTTTTACTCCATTCTCTCTATCTTCAACCTTGGATTCACCATTTTTGTACAATTGAGCTTGAATATTGGTTATTAGCTCCATTAATGAAAATGAATTTGAATTACTCATTTGGTATTACCTCTTATTCCGTTAGCATGAGTGGCTAGTTTCCTTGTCTAGGGGTGTGGATGATACATGTTTGAATTTAGGTACGAGTCTTGTTTAATTGTGCTTATAATTACTAAATTTATATGGGTCTAGTGAATTCTACATATTTTAATTCTAAAATTAATAGTTGCAAACATTCATTGAAATTACTTGATTGTGTTCTTGCTTGAGAAAGACGTTCATAATTTTGGATGAGAATTCACTAGTGGGTACTTGGGATTTCAATTTAGATTGAGGCTAGAAAAAGTTCAATCGCCGGAAATACCCATTTAAGAGTCTAAGCTATAAATATTGTGACTTCCCCAAGCCTAAATTGGTTGGTTATTGTTGAAACCATAGTGCTTGAACAAAGACCATTGGATAAATATTTGTGAGATCAAAAGATTAACATTCATGACTAAAACCAATATTACCCATATCGTTTATTGATAATTCGCATAATTAAGCAAGTACCTTAGCCCATGTTTAAGTCCCATCAAAAACATACCCCTAGTCGTCTTCTCTCTTGACTACAAAACCATTTTTACTTTAAGTCTTTAGTTGAATTGCGTTTGTGACAGATTCCCAATTCCCTGATTTCTCCCCTTTTTACTTTTATTGTTGTTTGAATGACTACTCTATTGGTGATTGATAAATGAAAATCTTATAGGTGACTCTACCATTTCTCTGTGGGATCGACCCCGACTCTCATTGGGACTATAAATTTTGTTTTGCTTTGACGATCGCTATCACCTCCGTATGAAGAGTATTACTTGAGCGTTATCAGCTCTTCATAGGCAATACTTTCAGGAAAACCCAATCTTCTATATCAAACTCTAAGTCTCACAGTCGAACATCTGCATAAGACTTTTGCCGACTCTGTGCTGTCTGCAACCGATCTCTAATAAACTTTACCTTATCTATTCCTAGTTGAACCAAATCAAGACATAGAAACTCTGCTTCCTCGACCTCGAACCAACCAATTAGTGACCTGCACTTCCGTCCGTATAGTGCTTCATAAGTAGCCATCTGAATACTAGCTTGGAAGTTGTTATTATAATAAAACTCAATCAGGGGTAGATGATCATCCTAGCTTCCTTTTAAATCCAGCACACAGGCACGTAGCATATCCTTGACAATTTGAATAGTACACTTATCATGTTAGTTAGTCTGTGGATGAAAAGCAATGCTAAGATTTACCTGAGTCCCTAGACCCTTCTGAAAGGATCTCCAGAATTATGCTATAAATTGTGTTGTTCGATCAGAGATAATAGATAATGGAACTCCGTAAAGGCACACAATATCTCAAATGAAAAGCCTGGCATAATCCTCGGTGAATACGTTGTCCTGACTAGTAGGAAATGATTAGATTACGTCAGCCTATCAATAATTACCTGTAATGACCCTTTCGGTCATTTCCACGTATATGTTTTCCTTGTTCCGTTAGAGCTTGTTTGTAGCGGCCCCAAGTCACTTAAGGCTTGTAAGGACCAGTATTTCGGTGCCGGGTCCATTTGTTTGGTCGTATGATAAGTTTTGAAGACGAGTAAGTCGGCAAAAGTTATCGTAAGTTCCTTTAATAAATTTTCTGAAATTTGTGTAAAATGTCTCGGTGCTTTTCTCTCAATATATAAAGAGTTAGAAGTCCCCCAAAATACCAAATCGAAGGTCTACGAGTCTAGTTTCCAACGCACAAAACCTCACGTCCAACTGATCAAGGAGTAAAAAGTTATGACTATTTTACCGCGGACTGTCTGGCAGGAATCGGGTTGCGAACCGGGTCGCGAACCGGGTCGGATTAAACTCGATTTAAGCCACAACGTCACATTTTAAAATGCCATTTCAGTTCTGAAACAGTGAGAAAACATAAGGGAGGATTCCAAGAGAGTTCTTGAGTACCAAAATCGTGCGTTGGTGAGTTGCGAACCTAAGTTTGAGAATTTATTAACATCGCGTGTATTTGAAAATATTTTATTTGAAAGTTGAATTTGGTAAAAAGTTATATTATTATTACCTTTTCAAAATATTTTAAAGGTTTATGAAAAATATTTTTGTTACGATATAAGTGTATATGTATTTATTTTATAAGGTTTTTATACATTGTAATATTTTAATGGAGATAGTAAATTTAGTTATGTAAAAAATTATTATTATAATATAGTAGGTTTTGTTTGAAATAATTTTCTATGAATTATGGTATATTTAAAAAGTTATATTTATTTTACCATGAATTTATTCAATACCCGAATACATACATAACGGGCTGGAAATGATTTAAATGTTGCCACCTCCACAACACGTGGAGGTGAGGCAAAGCAGCCAACATATTGCAGCTGCTAGGTGTCTTACATGGCTTATGATAATATTTCATTAAGCTAGTCTAGCATTTAATGCTAAAGTTAGGCTAACATATATGTTTCTTCCATTAAACATAAGTGGAGGGTCCAAATATGACTTGCTGCATATTCATATGCGTATGAGTGGAGAAGTTTAGGAGGGAAATCATTTTGACAATTTATTCGGTTACCAAAAGAAAATCAATTATCTACGTCAAGTTATTCAAGCCCGAGTTCAAGTTTGATTTCGTTTCGGAGCGTCTTTTTCGGAGAGGTTCAAGCTTGTCATCGGACGACAGGTAGGTTACGGTTTATTTACCCTAGACTCCGTATATATAGAATAAAATTGTATTAATGGTCATCTTTGGGTTGGTTTATTAGGTTGGTACCACAGACCTCGACCGCTTTATTCATGTCCGCCTACTTTTGTTCCTCCGTTGCTTGTAGTACTTGTCGATATATTTTATTTACCCTTGTGGTCCTGTGAGGCCTTGTTGACTCTGGAACATAGAAGGTGGGATTTTGGGAATGTCCGCGAGTCCCGGGCATAGAATTATCTTTCTAGGCTGGTTATGTGTGCTGAGTAGCTGTGGGCCTGTGCAGGGTCGATAGGTTGATTGAGAGCTGCTGGGCAGCTATTGTGTTTGATCATACCATTTTCATGCATATAAAGAGGTTTTATACATGTTTTACTACGGTCTGGGATTCGGGCCTACTGCCACCATTTTCTAAACCTTGCATGGCCCGGGGGGCCCATTTTTTATGGAAATAATTTAGAAATGGTTTGATTTAACTTGTGAATATTCCTGGGTAAAAGGAAGTAAAATTATGTTTTAAAACACCAGTTTTACTAATAATGCTAGACTCGGCAGGGCCGGGGTGCTAGTTGAGTTTTCTTGCTACTTGAGATGATTTTTAGCCTCGGTCGGACCGAGCACCTGAGATGACTTTCTACTGTTTAGACCCGGTTATGCCCGGGCACCCTTGGAGGGGTTTTTTTCTGAGATATTTTCCTACTACTTTAGTCCTGGACAGGGTCTGGGCATGCATATTCGAGACTGGGTCTCTATCTTGATACCAGACTTGCTTCCGGACGACATGTTTTGATACTGAGTTTTAGTATGGGGTCTGGGACCTCCATGGACCTTGCCATCCGGGCCAGGGGCTACGGGCTGCGTGTGCCGGAGGAGGGGTATACAGTGGAGTAGAGGTATACGGGCAGTGTCCTTTCATGGAACCTACCTGCTAGGCCGGATCGACGCCGGAGGAGGTACATACAGAGATACCATTTCACTTGAGATCTTCATGCATCATATCATTCATTGTTTGAGGCTCCACCCTTGTTTGTTGTTTGTTGATTATACGCTCCGATAGTATGGGATGCCGGAGGGTTCATCTTCACTTGTTTGTGTTCCTCGGTTATATGGGCGGCCGGGGGACTGTAGGTAGACACTTGCTATTTACTTGTAGAATTGTTCCCTGTTACGATTAATTATGAAATTGGTTACTGCTAGACTGTTAGTTGCTGGATTTGAGATTGATATGATTAGTTGGGCTTGATTCATTTCTCTAAGCATGCCTATCATTACTCTTTCTCTCTTCTTCTTACACTTGAGGTTACTGGTATACCGTCCATTTCGTAAACTTATTATGTGTACACTGTTATTGCAAGGACCCCAGGTGCGTTATTTCTTACTTTCACCTGTGCCTATGGTGTGTATATTCTGCTTACTGGCCTCTCATGTGGTTCTGTTGATTTCCCTCTGGGCTAGTTCCTGTGTACCTTTCGTTGATTTTTGTGACTGCTTGCTTCTATTCTGTCTGTTACTACGCTTTTATCTTATATGTGCCCAGTCGACCTATGATACCTACTGGGTACCTTATGCTTCGCATTTGGTGCTCACCCTACCCCCTGCATCTTTGGGTGCAGATCCTAGCGTGGGCCATCACCGTTAGATCGCTGTGATTCGTGCTTGGAGATCTGTTGGGGAATACTTCAGACTGAGGGTGAGCTCTTGGCGATCGGAGCTTAGCTTTAGTTTATCTTTTGCTTTATGTACTCTATTACCATTCAGAGACATCTGTATATATTGTTTTGGATCGTTGCACTCCATGTATGTAGTTTTGGCTCTATACTATGATACCAGGTCTTGGGGTTTGGTTTAGTTTCTGCATATGTATATATTTATATCCCTGTTATCTATTCTCTTCGTCTTGTTCCCTTATTTGTTAGATAGTAGCCCATTACTAACTGTCCTGGGCTACGGGGATTGGTTCACCTACCGGGGGTTGTAGGTGCCATCATGACCGAGAAATCAGGTCGTGACAACACTGTATCAGAGCTTTAGGTTCACCGGTGTCATCAGTATAGGAGCCAATGTCTAGTAGAGTCCTGCGGATCGGGGCGGAGACGTCCATACTCAATCTTTGGGAGGCTACAGTGGCATTTTGGGAAATTTTACTCTTTCATTGCTTCTGTGTCGTGCGTGGAACCCTTGAAGTTTCTAGAAATCTCATTTGTTCTACTTCATTCTTCCGCAGATGGTTCGTACGAGATCATCGGCATCACGCGGAGATGAGCCTCCCACTCCAGCACTAGCTCCAGCACCAGCTCCAGTGCCCACTTCTGTGCCAGCTCCAGCCGCAGCTCAATCTCCAGATATTCGGGGATTACTATTACAGCTTTTGGGTATGATTGGAGAGCGACCTTCTGAGGTAGCGCAGACATCCGCTCAGGGGGCAACCCTGGGTGCACAGAGCTCAGGAGCGCAGCCTGCTACTATGGCTCCCCGTGCGGAGGTCATTCCGGTTCCATCTGTTGCACAGCCTCTTGCTCCTCGCCCAGCTATGACAGAGTCAGAGCAGAAGGCGTTGGGTAGGTTTTTTAAGGTTAGCACCTCCGAGGTTTGCTGGTACTTCTGGACAGGATCCACATGACTTTATTACTACCTGTGAGGAGATGTTGCATCATTTGGGTTTGTTGGAGACTCACGGGGTTGGTTATACTACCTATCAGTTGGAGGGCCCAGCGAAGTTATGGTGGAGGGACCAGGTTGCTTGTAGACCACCGTCGTCACCTCCTTTGACCTGGTCTGAGTTTTATGAGGCCTTTATGGCCAAGTTCCTACCCCAGAGTGATCGGGAGCATCGCAGGGAGCAGTTTACTCACCTTGTGCAGAGGTCTACGACTAACTCGGAATATGAGACCCGTTTTCATCAGCTAGCACCTTTCGGAGTTATGATCATTCCTACCGAGGCAGATAGGATTCGCAGATTTGTATGGGGTTTGAGGCCAGAGATCAGGCAGCCAGCTGAGATATTGGTTACCAGTGGTCGGTCATTCTAGGCTATTGTAGACTATGCTCGCACTGTGGAGGACTTACAGCGACATGATCAGGGGTCCAGAGATAAGAGGCCTCGACATCAGGGTGTTTATAGTGGTTCTAGATATGGTGGTAGAGGTCCTGGCCAGTGGAGCCGGAGTTATCAGCCACAGCAGCACTAGGGTCAGTCCAGCCGACCGGTTCAGGCTTCCCTTCAGACTTTCGGTAGTACCCAGTTCGAGTAGGGTCAGAGCAGCCATCAGGGCTATGGCAGCCAGTCTTCGAGGGGTACAGTTTCTGGGGAATCAGGTCGTGGTGGTCATATGGGATTTGCTGGTCCATCTCGACTGAGTAGGCCGTCAGGGGCTTGTTTTACTTGTGGTGCGATTGGTCATTTTGCTAGAGATTGCCCTCAGCAGGGTACAGTTCAGTTGGCCGAGCCTTTACGGGCAGTTCAGCCCCCAGCTAGAGGGGGTGGTCGTCAGGGTAGAGGTGGTGCTCCGCGTGGCAGAGCAGGTGGTAGGGATGGCGGTCGGGCAAGTGGAGGTCATTGTCAGTTTTACGCAGTCCCTAGGAGACCAGAGGCAGAGGCCTCAGATGCTGTGATTACAGGTACGATTTCTGTGTGCCATCAGTCTGCTATGGCTTTATTTGAATCCTGGATCCACTTGTTCATATGTATCTTCCTACTTTGTGCCTTTCTTGGGGTTGGCTAGTGAGCCATAAGCTGTTCCTGTTTCTGTTTCAACCCCAGTAGGAGATTCTTTAGTAGTGGATTGGATTGTGAGATCCTGTATGTTATCTGTTGGTGATTCAGAGACTTGGGGTGATTTGATGGTTCTTGATATGCTAGATTTTGATGTGATACTGGGCATGGACTGGTTATCCCCTCACCATGTGGTTTTGGATTGTTATGCCAAGACCATTACCATAGCCGTGCCCGGTGTATCCCCGGTTGTGTGGCAGGGTTCTGTTAGCCATGCACCATCTGGGATCATCTCTTGTCTTCGAGCTAGGAAGTTGATTTCCCGTGGTTGTTTAGCTTATCTAGCATATGTCCGAGATGTTAGTGCTGACCCATACTTCTCCTGATTTGTCCCTGTGGTTTTTAGAGACTTCCTCGATGTGTTTCCTACCGACCTGCCAGGCCTTCACCTGAGAGAGATATTGAATTGTCGCTATTGAGCTAGGAGCCGGGCACCAGGGCCCATTTCTATTCCTCCTTCCCGTATGGCTTCCTGTCTGAGTTTGAGGGAGTTTAAGGGCGCTCCAGGATCTTGTTAGCCTAGCGGTTTATTTAGACCTTAGTTGTGATCACCTTGGGGTGCTCCTGTTCTCTTCGTGAAGAAGAAGGATGGTTCGATGCGCATGTGTATTGATTATCGGCAGCTGAATAGGGTGACAGTGAAGAATAAGTCTCCGATGCCGAGGATTGATGACTTGTTTGACCAGCTTCAGGGTTCAGTCGTGTTTTCGAAGATTGATTTGAGGTTGGCTACCATCAGTTGAGGATTAGGCGCGGAGGACATCCCTAAGACAGCATTTAGGACACGTTATGGCCATTATGAGTTCCTGGTGATGTCTTTTGGGTTGACTAATGCCCCCGCAGCCTTTATAAACTTGATGCACAGGGTTCTTGGCCCATATTTGGACTCATTTGTGATAGTTTTTATAGACGACATCTTGGTATACTCGTGTAGTAGAGATGAGCATGAGCAGCACTTGAGGGTTATACTCCAGACTTTGAGAGATCATAGGCTTTATGACAAGTTCTCAAAGTGCGAGTTTTGGATTGAGTCAGTTGCATTCCTAGGGCACGTGGTGTCTAAGGATGGGATTAGGGTGGATCCGGGAAAGATTTCAGCGGTTTGTGAGTGGCCTAGACCTACTACTGTTACTGAGGTTCGCAGCTTTATTGGGTTAGCAGGTTACTACAGACGGTTCGTTGAGGGATTTTCTTCCATAGCAGCACCCTTGACTATGCTGACTAGGAAGAATGTCCCATTTCAGTGGTCGGATCAGTGTGAGGATAGCTTTCAGAGGCTTAAGGCCTTATTAACTTCAGCTCCAGTTTTGACTTTGCCGGTTGAGGGTCAAGGCTTCTCCGTGTATTGTGATGCTTCTGGGGTTGGTCTTGGTTGTGTGTTGATGCAGCAGGGTCGAGTAATAGCATATGCATCGAGGCAGCTGAAGGTTCACGAGCGCAACTACCCCAATCATGACTTAGAGTTGGCGGCGGTAGTTTTCGCGCTTAAAATCTGAAGGCATTACCTATATGGAGTTCACTGTGAGATCTTCATCGATCACCGTAGTCTTCAGTATATCACGAGTCAGCGAGAGTTGAACTCGAGACAGAGGAGATGGGTCGAGTTACTGAACGACTATGACTTCACTATTTTGTATCATCCGAGCAAGGCAAACGTGGTAGCGGATGCCTTGAGCCGGAAGGCAGTGAGTATGGGTAGCCTAGCTTCTCTTTTAGTTTCAGTGCAACCGTTGGCCTTGGACATCCAGTCCTTGGCTAACCGTTTGGTTAGGCTTGACTTGTCAGATCCTAGCAGAGTTCTCGCCAGTGTTGAGGTTCGTTCTACTTTTATTGATCAGATTCAGAGCCGTCAGTTTGAGGATCAACAGTTGTGTGACCTTCGTGATCGGGTTGTACAGGGTGAGACCAGTCGGGCTACTCTAGATTCAGATGGGGTTATGAGGTTTGATAGTCGCCTTTGTGTTCTGAGGATTAGTGATCTGATTCAGTTGATACTTCATGAGGCACATTGTACTAGATACTCCATTCACCCTGGCACAACAAAGATGTATAGGGACTTGAGAAAGCTTTACTGGTGGAGTGGTATGAAGCAGGATATAGCGGATTTCGTATCTCGGTGCTTGAACTGTCAGCAGGTTAAGTTCGAGCATATGAGACCTGGTGGTTTGATGCAGTGACTTCCCTTTCCTGAGTGGAAGTGGGAAGGGATTACTATGGACTTTGTTGTTGGGTTGCCTCGTACTTCTCATGGGTTTGATTCCATATGGGTGATTGTTGATAGGCTGACTAGGTCAGCACATTTCTTGCCGGTTCAGACTTCTTATGGCGCAGAGAGGTTAGCTCAGATCTACCTTCGTGAGATTGTTCGGTTGCACGGGGTCCCAGCTTCTATCATTTCAGACCGTGGCACTCAGTTCACATCTCAGTTCTGGAGGGATATTCAGCGAGATTTAGGTACAGAGGTTCATCTTAGTACCGCTTTCCACTCTCAGACAGATGGTCAGTCCGAGAGGACCATTCAAATTCTGGAGGACATGCTTCGGGCCTGTGTTCTTGACTTTGGAGGTTCATGGGATCAGTTTGTTCCCTTGGCAGAGTTCGCTTATAATAACAAATTCCATTCGAGTATCGGCATGGCACCTTTTGAGGCTTTGTATGGCAGGCGTTGCAGATCACCTGTAGGTTGGTTTGATGGTTTTAGTGCTGGGCCACAGAGCACAGATTTTCTTCGAGATTCCTTAGACCGAGTCCGAGTGATTCAAGACAGACTTCGGGCAGCTCAGAGCAGGAAGAAGAGTTATGCTGATCGTAGGCTCCGTGCCCTGGAGTTTAGTGTCGGTGACTTGGTGTTCCTCCGTGTATCGCCCATGAAGGGCGTGATGAGATTTGGTAGGCGGGGCAAGCTTAGCCCCAGGTACATTGGGCCGTTTGAGATTCTTCAGATGGTTGGTAGCGTTGCCTATCAGCTAGCCTTGCCTCCGATGTTTTCAGCTATACATCCTGTATTTCATGTTTCGATGTTGCGTCGGTATGTCCCAGATGAGTCTCATGTGTTGCAGTGGGATTCAGTTCAGTTGGGTGAGGGTTTAGCCTTTGTTGAGGAGCCGGCATCTATTTTGGCCAGAGATGTCAGGAGATTGATGTCTCGAGACATCCCAGTTGTTAAGGTTCAGTGGAGGCACTGTCCAGTCTAGGAGGCTACCTGGGAGACCGAGAGAGATATGCGGGCCCAGTATCTGCAGTTGTTTGAGCCTTCAGGTACCCCCTTGACCTTGACTTTCGAGGACGAAAGTCCTTTTTAGTAGTGGATGTTTTAATGACCCTTCCGGTCATTTCCACGTATACATTTTCCTTGTGCAGTTAGAGCTTGTTTGTAGCGGCCCAAAGTCACTTAAGGCTTGTCAGGACCGGTATTTCGGTGCCGGGTCCATTTGTTTGGTCGTATGATAAGTTTTGAAGACGAGTAAGTCGGCAAAAGTTATAGTAAGTTCCTTTAATAAATTTTCTGAACTTTGGGTAAAATGTCTCGGAGCTTTTCTCTCAATATATAAAGAGTTAGAAGTCCCCCAAAAATACCAAATCGAAGGTCTACGAGTCTAGTTTCCAACGCACAAAACCTCACGTCGAACTGGTCAAGGAGTAAAAAGTTATGACTGTTTTACCGCGGACTGTCTGGCAGGAACCGGGTTGCGAACCGGGTCGCGAACCGGGTCGGGTTAAACTAGATTTAAGCCTCAATGTCACGTTTTAAAACGCCATTTCAGTTATGAAACAGTGAGAAAACATAAGGGAGGATTCCAAGAGAGTTCTTGAGTATCAAAATCGTGCGTTGGTGAGTTGCGAGCCTAAGTTTGAGAATTTATTAACATCACGTGTATTTGAAAATATTTTATTTGAAAGTTGAATTTGGTAAAAAGTTATATTATTATTACCTTTTCAAAATATTTTAACGGTTTATGAAAAATATTTTTGTTACGATATAAGTGTATATGTATTTATTTTATAAGGTTTTTATACATTGTAATATTTTAACGGAGATAGTAAATTTAGTTATGTAAAAATTTATTATTATAATATAGTAGGTTTTGTTTGAAATAATTTTCTATGAATTATGGTATATTTAAAAAGTTATATTTATTTTACCATGAATTTATTCAATACCCGAATACATACATAACAGGCTGGAAATGATTTAAATGTTGCCACCTCCACAACACGTGGAGGTGAGGCAAAACAGCCAACATATTGCAGCTGCTAGGTGTCTTACATGGCTTATGATAATATTTCATTAAGCTAGTCTAGCATTTAATGCTAAAGTTAGGCTAACATATATGTTTCTTCCATTAATCATAAGTGGAGGGTCCAAATATGACTTGCTGCATATTCATATGCGTATGAGTGGAGAAGTTTAGGAGGGAAATCATTTTGACAATTTATTCGGTTACCGAAAGAAAATCAATTATCTACGTCAAGTTATTCAAGCCCGAGTTCAAGTTTGATTTCGTTTCGGAGCTTCTTTTTCGAAGATGTTCAAGCTTGTCATCGGACGACAGGTAGGTTACAG